>JAOXJP010000001.1:2293801-2306109 GCA_025762735.1 Platanus orientalis
CCCATAGATCTATGGTCTATTATATCATATATATATATATACCATATATTTATTTTAGATTTTTTTTGAATTTTCGGAAAAATGCCTATTTTTTACTAAAAAGGTGTTTAAAAATAGGGATTTAGTCAAATAACTTACAAAAATCACACCATAAGATTGCATTTGTTTAACAAAAAATGATGCACTATTAAATTTTTGGAAAATATTAATTATATATAAAACATAATTAATTTTTAATTTTTGGATTAGTTAAAAAGTTTTTTTTTTTTGTTTTTGAAAATTCATGTTCAACCATAGATCAGTGGATTTTGGTTCTAAACCCATAGATCTATAGTCTATTATATCATATATATACCATATATTTATTTTAGAATTTTGGATTTTTGGAAAAATACCTATTTTTGACAAAAAAATTGTCTTTAATCCATTAAATACTACTTAAATCTTGTTTTTTATGCTATAAATTAGTAGATCTAACATCTAAATGTGTTGATCTATCAATTTATTGCAAAATAATAATAATAATAATAAATAAAACAAAAATTTGAGTAAAAAATCATACTTTTTTGTCTTTCGTAAAAAAACCTTCAAAATCTCTTCCTTCAATCCACTCAAATCTACCAAAAAACAAGTTTTTGATCACGAAAACTTGTTTAAAACGACACACAAGGGTGTCAAGATGCAAAAGATAAAAAATTGAGGGAAATCAGTGTTTGGGAGAGTAAAATCTTGTAAAAGTGAAAAGAAGTGCCTTACGGTCATGTTTGTATAGGTTTGGTTGATCTTGAGTTGGATCGGCTGGATCACTCCGGATCGTCTGATCTAGCGATCCGTCCCATGGATCGCCGGATCCACTGCTATTCCCGATGTACCCTTAAACTCAGAATCGGATTGGGCCGAACCCGATCCGGGGTTCGGATCTGCTGATTTTTAGAATCATGGTTTTAGGTCCAGTTCAGAGTGAGATTCAACCTATCTTCACTGTTTCACTAATCCTTGACTCTGTGATGGTTCTCAAGATTGTTTTTCTAGTGCATGTTCAACAGGATGAGTACTATGAGGTGTTTTCTTTATTGGTTGTTTATCGGGTGGTAGTTACTTATTCTAAAGTCTTTCTTATATCACACTTGTAAGAGGACGAGTTTACATCACAACCTGATAGTTGGAGGATACAATTCATGGATGATTGGTGCAATTCTCACATCATACTGATTATTTCTCTCTATAAAACTCGAGATCAAGTTCTTTTTTAACAAAGGGGATTTGATGAGGACATGACAGCAAGGTGGGGCCCACACTTAGCCTTGGTGGGGTCCACCCATGAAGCGATTTATGGAAGATGAAATGTTATATGGGTTTAGTAAGGGTCTTATGGGGGTGTAACATTTATTTTATGTGTCCATGTAATAAGGCTAATAGTGCCAAGATTTTGGTTGTGTTTTTTTAGAGTAATCCTGGTTTTTATGTTTAGCCCACTTTTTCAAAGGGAAAAACCTGCCTTTTTGGCTTGATTTTGGTGTTATTAGATAGATTATTCAGTTACCTTTCTAACGAAACCAAGATTCGCAAATCTAATGTGATTTGAGGAAGTTATGACCAAATTACTAAGGGGGTGTCAATAAAAACGGAAATAGTGTCTTTTTATAAAGTTTTAAGTTTTAGTTGTTTTAAATTTTAGGAAAATGAGTTTTTTAGTTTTATGTCTTAGAAAACTTGTCTAGCAAGTTTAGGATTTTTAGGAAGTTTCCAATTTTAGCAAGTTTATAATTGTTTAAGGTTATAAGCCTATTTAAAGGCAATCCCTTCCCATAATTTTATAATAAAGTTGATTGATAAAAAAAATGTCTTTGTTTTCTCTTTACAAGAGTGTAAATAATTCTCTCCTCCAAGCTATGGTGCCAAGATTGGAGACCTTGGTTGGTGATTTCCAAAGGATATAATGTTGGTGATTTCCTCATAATGTATCTATCTCTTTCTCCTTATTTGCTTAGACAAGGCTTAGGTTGGTGATTTCCAAGTTGAGGTTGGTGATTTATTTAAAGTAATCTTCTTCTTTTACCTCCGTTAATAAAGCTTCAAATTTTCTGAAATTCTTTAATTTTACTTATCAAAACTTATCGTAATTTCATGAAATTTTAACTGTAGAACCAAACATGTTAGAAACTACCCTAAGAATTTCAGAATTTTTTGACACGTTAGAGGGGTATTTTGGTAAATTTTGAACTTTCTGGTCAAAATTACAGAAATACCCTTTTTGGGTCTTTTCCGTATTTTTTTCTTCTTTTCTGTTCCTTTTCATTCTAAGCTCTATTCTACCATCCAATTTCTTGATTTCGCCTATTTTGTGACTACTTGATTGCTTTAAAGTTCAATTCTTGAAATATCTTGTTTCCGTACTTTGAATCTCATAATTATTTGAGCGTCTTGGAATCATTCTAAATCAATTTTTTGTATCTTTCCCTTGTGCAATATCAATGGGCCTTGTGCATTATTGTAAATGAAATCAAAGAGCTATCTTCTGTTATGATTATTCATTTTTCTCATTTGTTTTGAAGCCAGATCTTGATGGCTGATAGGCTTGCTAACTGGGGTATAGGGCTGTCTTCTTATTTTGAGGGAAATTCTATTCCAGTTTGGTCTGATAAGATAGTGGATTAGCTCTCTGTTGTATTAGTATGTTGTTTTTGTTCTTTCGTTGATTAAAAAAAAAAAAATTTGTAGAGTATTTGCAAGTATACCCTACAAGTATATGACTAAAGTACCCTTATACATACTGTACTCCATCGATTGCTGCATTCCTGCAATAAGAATTTAACAATAGTTGATTTTGATAAATTTGTATGAAATCCCAACAATATGGAGTTGTTTAATTATATTAGGTAGGTCCATGGATGATTTTACAATGTCTGGGTTGAAGGAGAGGGAAGCGCAGGCTGCCCCTACATTGTATTGAGTTACAGTTTCACAAAATGACTAAATTTATCAGTAAATGTAGGCAAGCCCCCTGAGTACACTTAAAAGTTGAATACTTAGCATTTTATGTGCAAGTTGAAGATCGATTTAACATTTGTAAAGGGATTTTTGTAAAATTTGTAACCCTTTTTATTTCCATATGAATCATACTCATTAGATAGGAAAAGGTATCTGCAGTCTTAATTTCTGTTCTAAGTTTCCATGTTTGATTTAAGGTGATAGACAAATCTTTTGGTTTTGATACTGCTGTTGAAGAAGCTCAGAGAGCCATCAATGCAGCACATGTGGAGGTTGAAAGTGTGGACAATGGAGTTGGCATTGTGAAACTGATGGGCCGATACAGCGGTAAGGAGACAGTAGTAATAATTTATCCTCATATCTTGGCAGAACTGCTTCGAATTGCGCTAATATAAAGCTGCAGTATGGGATTTAAGTTCTCTTATTCCCTGTTTCTAATAAAATTATGTTTATTTCCTGCTCCAGGGTTCATTGCTATGTTTGCTACTTTGGCTAGCCGAGATGTGGTATGACCTTTTGACCATGCTACAATACATGTGCATGCACACTCAAAATCACAAAGATTTCTGTACCCTATTGTCTATGATACCACCATATTGCTAACATACAAATTGAGGAAATTTAAGGTAATTGTTGTTGGACCCTAAAGGGCCATTCTTCTTATCGGTGGACCTTGTGCACATGCAGGGTGTGTGGCCCACCATTTAATCGGTCCTCCCAGTGTAACCGATTTGTGATAGCACAGATTCAAACTGCATCACTACCCCACAAAACCAAGAAGACTTGGCCTAATTTCACACCACTAAGCTTCCGTATGGAACTTTGTTCCCACCTAGGAGATCTTCTATCCGAAAAGTATATTGGATTACTGTAATGACCATGCTATGTCCTTTTCGATTCTTCATTTTTTGGCCTTATTTTCAGGTGACTCAAATAGATCAGATGGTTATGATCTTCCAATACTCTTGGAATAATAGATCACCCTGGTGATCTCCTTGAGATGTGTGGCCCAACCTCCCTGCATGGATAGCATATTTACTGGGGTTGAATTGGCACACTGCTCTTAGGGTCTACTCAGCTTAAATTTCTTCATGCACAATTGTATCTTCTCTTTGAAAAGATGAACACTATGTCAACATGCTTCCAGAGGAGAGTGTTTTGGTTATTTACATTTTACATACAAGCAAGTGGAGGTGATTTGGTTATTGAGCCACTCTTATTAAATTACCAAAAAGCCATCTCCTTAACATGTATCACATATTCACATACAGATGTTATGTAGATCAACTTAATTTATTATGCCAGCTGGGCTAGTAATTTCTAGAAATAATGATTGTGTGTGAAGCTAATAGGTGGGTGTCCCTTAGATTTACTGAAAATTAGTGTTTTCCTTTTACAGTTGTGACATTATTCATGATAATAAATTTGAAGCAGTTTTTCATATACTCTTTTGTGACAGGATTGCTGCTTGATTCCTGAGTCTCCATTTTATCTCGAGGGTCAGGGTGGGCTATTTGAATTTGTTGAACAGCGGCTTAAAGAAAATGGGCATATGGTTATTGTGCTGGCTGAAGGTGCGGGACAAGATCTTGTTGCTCAGAGCATGCATGCAGTTGATGAGAAAGATGCATCAGGCAATAGGCTACTCCTAGATGTTGGGCTATGGCTATCTCAAAAGATCAAGGTGTAGTTCATAGAGGTCTTTTTCTTCCTTGAGTCATCATCGTTATCAACCTTACAAATTACTGGGATTACATTTGATTAAAGATGCCATATCAAATGATATTGTTTCTCATTCATTCAAGGAAACAAGCATACAATGTTTCATTTAATCTTAATATCTACGTTGATACTTGCAAAATAAATTTATCCATGTCCACAGTGGTTTTGGTCATTGTGCTACAAATGAAGAATTCAGCAGTTGCCAGTATGTTTAGACAAATTTTAGAGTCGTCTACTTATTGGTGGAATGAGACATTTCACAATTTTAGAAGTCGATCCTAATGAAAATGGTATTGAGCAAAAAATGAGCCATTCAATAGCATTTCTTTACGAGCGATTCTGTCACTATGTTGATGATATTTTGGTTTTGATCTATTGTGTCATGAAGCTTAAATTTAATTGTATTTATAGATTTCAGGAGAATGAGTAATATAAGCCAAGTTAGCAGAAAAGTAAAAGAAAAACTATTTTTCTTCAATATTTCAGTGCCATCCCCGTCTCTAAAGTTCATTAACCCCCTTGTTCCCTTTTGTCTCTTTCTCCATTAAACACTCAAGTTGTTGCAACAGGATAGATAGATGTTCCTCATTTTACCAATCTTTCATTGTGTTGAATCTCTTCTGTAAACCAAGACAATGGAACAAACAAAACACCAGAGTATTAACTGTTGGGTGCGTGTAATAAAATTTATAAAAAGAAAAGACAGAGGAGATACAAAACCACTCCTAAAGGTTCAAGTGAAGCCAAAGGAGAGAAAAAACCAAAACAGACAACCAAACCAACTCAAACTAAACATCTAAACCTTCCCAGACCCTACCACTTACAACACCATCAAGCAGCAGAGAACACCCCAAAACATGCCAGCAAGTCTGACCCAGACTACATAAAACCACAAACATGACATCGAGCAAAATGACCTCTAACATCCCACCAACTGGACCAAAACCATGTTAGATACTTACAAAATTGAAGTTTTACCCCCTTTTTAGCTCCTTGTTGAAGACTTACTTGTGCCCCTACCCCTCTTAATCCTGATTGTTAAACGCAGACACCCAGGGCAGTGGTCTTGTCTGTTGTCTGTTATCTTATTTTAATTTAATGCTCACTATCTGCATCTGCTATTTTTCTTTTTTAAGATGTTCCAATTTTTTTGTGTAAAGTAGAGAACAATTCCTTTAAGATGCACATATTCTGTTATTGCTTTAAATATATCTAGGGCCTTATTTTCTTATCTTATCTTTTTTTGTCCATAGGATCATTTCATAATGAACCAGAAGATGGCAATAAATATCAAGTATATAGGTAATTTTTTTATATAGTAATGAATTGTTACTTCACTGTGCTATACATGTAGTCCTACTTGTACTAACAAAATCCTTCCCCCCCACATAGAGAGAGAGAGAGAGAGAGAGAGAGAGAGAGAGAGAGAGATAAACTTATACCAAGAAGCTTTTGAAGGATCTCCTTATTATTTCATAAAGAGCTCCTTACATTTCAAAATTTTATTTCTCAAGTAAATAAGATAAAATCATTCGTACAAGTTATTATTGCACTATGTTTCTGCTAAGACTGTAGAATTCTATTTTTATATGGTTTCTCTTACTCTTCTTTCTAGTTTTTGTACCCTATGTGATGATTCTTTCTTTCACTAAAAAGATTGAAGTTCCAAGTTTCTACCTGTGGATTTCCTTGTGGACTTTGTGACCATAATGTAGCGTTTATATGGAATTGAGTTATATATAAAACATTTGTCATTTTGACCATGAGAGAAGTATTGACCTTTTCAAGATTTGTACAAGATAGCTCTCAAGAGTCAAGAGGCCCAAAACCTTGATAGAAAAAGAGGTCTAGGGTTTGCAAGAGAAGGAAAGAAAAGAAGGAAAAAAAGAAGAATAAAATATGAAATGTAGGGAATGTAATATGTTCTCCTATTCCCTCTTATTGTCTTACATGCCCTTGGAGAATGGCTATGTACAAAAAATCCAAATAACTTAAGTATGGCCAGTACCCTTGAGGCCTTGACCACTCCTCAAGTTGGAGCCTAGATATCTATTATTCCCCACTTGCTTAAAAT
This sequence comes from Platanus orientalis, assembly GCA_025762735.1. NCBI lineage: Eukaryota > Viridiplantae > Streptophyta > Magnoliopsida > Proteales > Platanaceae > Platanus > Platanus orientalis. Next base: position 2,300,589 of record JAOXJP010000001.1, read on the forward strand.
TTCTGATAGACAAGCTTTGCTAATTCCTTCAGTAAGAGTGTCTGCTAACTGCTATCTAGTTATAATGTAAGGTGTGTATATTTGACCAGACCCTACCTTCTCCAGGATGAAATGACAATCTATCTCAGTAGGCCTTGTTCTATCATATTGAACCAGTTTATGAGGATGTTTTATGGTAGATTTATTGTCACTGGTAAGGGTTCATGGGGCATTGAATGCCGAAACCCAACTCCTGCAACAACATATGAAGCCAGAGAAGCTCACACACAGGTGCCATTAACCATATTCATCTTCTGCAAATCTAGCAGCCACAGATTGTTCCTTACTCTACCATGTCATTAGATTTCCACCAATTAGTGCACAATAATATGAGCTTGAACCTACAGTTTCTAGTTGAACTTAATATCTATCTATATATGCCTCTTATCTTTAGGTGCTTCTGGTTGGAAAATAGTTGTTCTGAAGATGGCAGGCCCTTAACATACACATGATAATAGCAAAGCAAAGAAGAAACAAGAAAACACAGCATACACAAAATTTACGTGGTCAGTAATTTTTCCAGCGAGTCCCACATGTTGCAAGCCAATGTGATTTGAGAAAGTTATGGTCTAAACATTGGCAGGGTATCAATCTGTAACAGGAATTATATATGTTGATGTTATACTTCAATTAGGCATCTTTTAAGGTAATTTCTTGGTAACCAAGGTTCATCAAGGATTTGTAATTGAGTTTTGTATATAAATATTGCGGGGATGGAGTTGTGTAATATAGATTTATTTTTATTTTTTTTGGTATGGTCACGTGTGCCTACATCAGCAACTGTTCACCTTACCCAACCCGACCCCCCCCCCAACCCAACCCGAGCAGGTGACTCCACTGCACACCGCTCACCCATCTCCCTCGTCCAGGATTTTTATTATTATGTAAAGAGTTTCTCTTCTTGATGCAAGCAAGGATCACAATTTTGATTTTGATGAATACTTAAAAGAGTTTCTTTTCTTGGTGCAATTGTGACAGTATCTTATGTAATTGAACCTGTAATTTATAAAATCCTAAACCTATTCCTTACCATATTCAATTAACTAGCTTTATAAGCCTTGACCTACTTGTTGACCTACTTGATCTGTCCTATAAACCCCAATCTCTCCAGATCCTAGTTTTTGAATTCTCTTCCATGAAACCATAGATTTCATTGTTTTCTCTTGCTTTTTTTTTATTATTATTATTGGTTTTCTTTGTTTTAAATCTGATTTGTGAAGAATATTGGTATCCCTTACACTGTACTACATCAAGGTCTCATGGGTAATTGACTAATTCTAGAAATCTTAGCTTGGTTCATGGTTTTCATGCTTACAAGGAGGTCAAAACTCTTGCTGCTGGCTTTGTTAACCGGCCTACCAACAGCCCTAATTTTTCATGTTACCATCCCTTCTTAGGAATGACATAGCTCTTGTTATTCTCATCTGTAAATTAAATTTTGAGCATCAAGGATAATGATTATACGCAACTCAATTAAACTTTATCTGTTCATCTATTTAACCAAATATCAATTTTAATTGTCTCGGGTGTACCATGGCTATGTTGGAGTCTCTACAATTATGTAAAATTGTCTTTGCAGATCCAACATACATGATCCGAGCTATTCCTGGTAATGCATCGGACAACATCTATTGCACTCTTCTTGCACAGAGTGCTGTTCACGGGGCCATGGCAGGGTACACTGGCTTCACAGTTGGACCTGTAAACAGCAGGCATGCTTATATACCAATTTCTGTGAGCACTCTCTTACCTCGTAATTGTCCATTTTGTCTATGTTTGCAAATTTCTATTGCTAAGTGTGCAAATTTAGTTTGAGAACTGGCTTTAGAATGCAATCTTGGATAGTTTTGATACAAGGGTTCTAGAACTTAGATCTACTGTGTTATTTTGTGAACCAACAAGTTCTTGTCTACCATTGCACTGTGTTCCTTTTGTCATATTACTGGGGTGAATTTTGGTTGGTGATGTTATTTAAGAGATACTATTTAGAGAAAGAAAAAAGAAAAAAGTCTTTCTTGATGTGGGCATTATTAGCAGAAGGTGAAAGAAAATTTGAAAGAACTTATCTTGTGAAATGGAAATACAACAACAACAACAGCCTTATCCCAACTACTTGAGGTTGGGTACACGATTCCTATTCCACCATTCCACTCTTTTTGGGGTCATATCTGCCGTTGAATGACAAGCTGCCAAATCTCTCCTCACTACTTCAACCCAAATCAATTTTGGCTTTCCTCTTATCCTTTTAGAACCTTCAACTTGCATCCCCTCACTCCGTACTAGCACTGTCACTAAGCATAGTTGCACCTGACCAAACCATCTCGATCGACTTTTTCTCATATTATCACTTATTAGTGTTACATCTAAGCTCCCGCAAATGGATTCATTTCTAATTCTATCCTTTCTACTCTTGCCACTCATCCATCTCAACCACACTCATTCTATGTATGTGTTTTTTGTTGGTTACCCAACATTCTACTCCATAAAGCATGGCTGGCCTTAGAGCCATCTTATATAATCGTCCCTTCAATTTTAGAGGTATTCATTCATCACACAACACTCTAGAAGTACCTCTCTACTTCAATCATCCTGTTCTAATTCTATGAGAAACATCACCTACAATATCCTTTTGTTGCCTTATTGTGACATGCACAATTGGAAAACCTAACTTTTTCATAAGCATTTTTAACCACAAAAGTTCACACAAACAATGTTCCATTGATCTGAATTCAGCTTTTGCACTAGACTTGGCAACAAGCACCTGCTTCTTTCTCCTCTAGGTTGCCAAATTTCCTCCCATAAAAGTGCAATAGCCTGAAGTAGAGCATCTATCTGTAACTGAGCTGGCTCAATCATCATTAGTATATGTTTCAACCTTGAGATGTCCATGGGAAGAATACAAGACTTCTTTCCCTAGACAAACTGTTAGATATCTAAGAATCTAATATGTAGCCTCCAAATAAGTAAGAATATAGGTATGCTTGAACTGACTAACAACACTTACAGCATAAGCAATGTCAAATCTAGTCAGGGATAAGTATATAAGATGTCCGACAAGACATTGATACCTGCTCGCATTGGTAACTCTTCCATATTGGTCATTCTTGTGCCTATGATTAGGATCTATAGGAGTGATGGATGGCTTGCAACCTAACTTTCCAATCTTTACCAGGAGATCAACTACATACTTTTGCTAAGATAGAAAAATCTCCCCGACCGTGTAACCTCATTACCCAAAAAATATTTGAGCTGACCCAAAATTTTAATTTCAAACTCTTTCGGTAACTATGCTTTTAAGGTCTTTTACTACTTTTGTTCTTCCCTCTTTCTACCAAAAAAAAGGTCTACTACTTTTGCATCATTACTTATAACTACAATGTTGACGACCTAGACGATCAAAGGTGTCATCTTGTACCATACACGCTTCACAAGCTATGTATGATCCAAAGTAGATTTACTATAGCGCTTTTACTATAGTGAGACTGTAGCACCAGGGATGCCGGGTGACACGTGGGCGGAAAAAAAGTGAAAAACACCCAATAGTGGTTATTTTTGTGATGGTTCACTTTTTCGGCCCATGTGTTACCTGGCACCCCTGGTGCTACAATCTCACTATAGTAAAGCGCTACAGGAAATCCGCTTTGTGTATGATCACTTTGTCATTGAGTATAGTAGATTTCTATGGTGTTGTGCTAGGGTTTGTAAAAGATGAAGAAGAAGACAAAGAAGAAGAAGATTATTGGGGGAGAAACAATTTGTATGGAGAGTTGCATTTTGCTTTCTATATTATAAAAGAGAGATATAATACAAGAATACATAAGAGTGGTATTTACGAGTATACCCTCATACAATACTAGACATATGTATTCTTACATGTATGACCCCATATTCCCATACACTACAACACTCCCCCCCCAAGCTAGTATGTAGATATTATGCATACTAAGCCTGCCAACAATCATACTAAAACTAAGACTAAATAGGCCTTTTGTGAATACATCAGCCAACTGATCTTCAACGTTCACAAACGGGATACATATTTGTCCAGTTTATAACTTTTTCTTTATAAAATGTCTATCAACCTCGATGTGCTTGGTCCTATCATGTTAGATAGGCTCATGAGCAATACTAATAATGGTTTTTTGATGCGGTAGCTTTAACTTGGCTTGAGAAAATCCAACCACTGTGGAAGCCCAAGACCAAGAATATAGAGCTAAAGAAAAGAATCTAAGTGCTATCCACAATTTCTTTTAATTATTTTCTGTTTCCAATGGTAGTTTAGTAATTCTTTTGTAATAAGGCCATTAGAGCCAATTAGAAGTTGGTAGGGTAGCTTAAGAATGTTTTTCCATTATTTTCCTGCATTTTTTTCAGTTTTTTATGGGTTTTTTTATGGTTTGGCCATACACCTCTCTAGAGGGGTATTTTGGTCACTTTTCTAATTGAGGCTTATAAAAGCCTAACCCTATTGCTTGTACGATCAGTTTTTAAATAAAAAATAGAAATCAGCTTGGGTTTTGGCAGCTCGTGGAGCATTATTACTCTCTCTCATCTCACATGGATTCCTAGGTGAGTTTCTCTCTTATATCTCTCTTTCTTCTTCAATTTTCTCTCTTCTTTCTCCCACATGTACACCCAATTTTTTTCTTCCCCTTCTTTTATTCTATACTGTATTTCTTCCCTTATTATTGTTTTACAATCACCTCTCCTTCTTAATCCTTCTTATTCCACATATCTTCTTCATTCTTTCTTTTTTTCTTAAAGATTCCCTACTACAGAATTTTTCCAACAACCTATCAATTTCTCATTACTTTCCTCCTACCCACATGATGCGGACAACATCATGTGACTTATGTATGTACCCCCACATAAAAGGGCACGATTTAAATTTACATGTTATGTGGGATCAATTCGAATTTTGTAAGGAGTGGATATTTTTGTAATAAGGCCAATAGTGCCATATCTAGTTTAGTTTTTTTTTTTGTTTTTAATTGTAATCCCATTTTTTACTTTGGACCTAATTTTTCTATAGCCAAAACTTGACTTTTTTGTCTTGATTTTGGTGTTACTAGATAGATTATTCAGTTACCTTTCTAATGAGACCAAGATTGCTCAAATCCGAGGTGATTTGGGAAAGTTATTGCTAAATTACTAATGGAAATGGTGTTTTTTAGAAAGTCTTAAGTTTTAATTTTTAGGAAAATAAGTTCTTAGAAAGTTTTATTTTTTTAGAAAACTTGGCTAGCAAGTTTACGATTTTAGGAAGTTTTCAATTTTGGCCAATTTTTAATTGTTTAAGTTTGTAAGCCTATTTAAACTTTAAAGGCAACCCCTCCCTCATAATTTGATATTGAAGAATAAACAAGTTTTTGAAGATTTGGGTGTTCCCAAGGTGTGGCTGTAACCATATTTTCCTCTCTAAAAGTTGATGCCATCTCCTAGGCTCCCATCTTCTTTCCATGTGGGTTGTAGCACCCAGTGC
>JAOXJP010000001.1:2306209-2320683 GCA_025762735.1 Platanus orientalis
ATATCTTTAGCCTTTTTTCCTTTCCATTTAGTCTCTTGTAGACAAACAATATTAACTCTCCTTTTCATAGTGTCCACTAACTCTATACTCTTACCTATTAAGATTCCTATGTTCCAAGTTGCTAAACGAATCATACTCTCTTGGACTAACTTCTTTACCCACATTCGTCCATAGTGTGAGAACCCTTGCATATTTTTCATTGCATTCGGGCGCCGATACAACATGCCTTGTCAATTTTTCACCACATTCGGGGGATGAGGTGCCCATCGCCAATTTTTCGCCGTATCCAAGGAATGAGACGCATCGCTTAAAGGGTACGCCCTAGTATTAGATCGATATAACATATTTTCAAGATTCATGTTTAATGGTTTGAGTGACGCCACCCTCTTCCTTTATCCGGGCTTGGGACCGGCAAAGTTTGAAGATACAAACATTGGCGGAGTTCTAAAATTAACTAACGTAGATAATTTTTGTCCAACCATCTGATTTGGAGTTTCAAACGGCACTGAGGTGGCTTTTTGTCCATTCCAGTGGTTTTCTAATCCATGCAAAAATTAAGTCAGTGAAGATCTACCGTCCTTGACATGAATGAATCGGGAAAAGAGGAATGGTGACTCCCCTCGTGCTGCACTGACGGATAAAGAAACTTTCTAGCCTACAGCTCAGGTTAATCAATGCTTGATCGAACTGTTATCTTACGTCAATAAGAATTCTGTGACCATACGAAATCCCTGCTTCAAAAAAGAGCCTTTCATTTGGTCCTATAATGATTAAGTTCGTCAAAATTTGCATTGTAACATGGCTTCTACAAATGACTACAACAGAACATTATTCATAAAAACCATTGTTATTTTTTGGTTTTTCTTAGCTTGTGCTTTACCCAAGTTCTAGTAGGTAATAGCAATTCTCAAATCTCACTAGCCTAAATAACTGGCTCCTTCCCTCATATGCACCCACAATTGCCCCATCACCCAATGTATCAACTGCCAGTGTTGGTGCATTCTATCTCCTGCTACAAACTCCCAAATCCGTCCATCCACCTCAATAACACTACAACCAGCCTCTTTCTTGACCCCATTTCTCCTCATCAATCCCTTAACCTCTTCCACATCCTTCCATCTTCTCTCCCCAGCATACAAGTTCCTCAACATAACATAGTTCCCATCATTCCTTGGCTCCATTTCAAATGCTTTCCTCCTCACTCTCTCAGCCCTAAGAACATCCCCACAGCATCCACAAGCAAAAAGGAAGGAGCTCAAGATTATACCGTTCACCTCACAAGGCATCCTCTGGATCAATTGCTCGGCCTCCTCTAAACACCCTGCCCTCCCCAGAAGATCTATCATACACCCATAGTGCTCGATTCCAGGGGTAAGCCCATACCCCTCCATTGCATGAAACCACTTCTTCCCATCCTCTACCAGACCACCATGATTACAAGCAGACAAGACCCCAAGAATGGTTACCTCATTTAATTCAATTCCTTCACTTTGCATCTCCAATAACACCTCTAGTGCTTCCTCTGCACATCCATTGACGGCAAACCCATTGATCATAGCATTCCAAGAAGCTGTCTCTCTTGCAGGCATCTTGTCAAAAACTTGTTTTGCTTTCAGAATTTCTCCACATTTGGCATACATGTCTATCAGTGCTGTGCATACACTACTCGCTCTATCAAGTTTCTTTCTCTTGACGTATCTGTGAACCCAACCACCCAAATCCAGAGCACCCAAATCAGCAATAGCTGGGAGAACGCTCACAATGGTGACTTCATCTGGTTCAAACAAAGCATATGATTGCATCTCCCTAAACAACTCCAAAGTCTCTTGGGGTTGCTTATTCTGGCAATATCCCCCAATCATCGCATTCCACGAAACCAGATTCTTCTCAGGCATCGCATCAAAGAGTGATCTAGCAGCAAAAAGATCACCATTCTTGCAGTACCCAGAAATCAAGGTAGTCCAAGAGACAACATTCCTCTCCGGCATCTCTTTAAACAACTCCCTCGCAGAGTCCACATTCCCTGATTTGACAAAAGCATCAATCATTGCGTTAAAGGCAGCAGGATCCTTCTCAGCCATACGATTGAACATATCCCTCGCGCTATCCACATCCCCTGACCGTGCATATCCAACAACCACTGCTGTCCAAGACACATGACTTCTGTAAGGCATTTCATCAAACAAGTTTCTGGCCGATAACATCATTCCAAATTTTGCATACATATCGAGGATTCCAGTTGATATGAACAAATCAGAGCATAAACCCATCTTGACCACATGATCATGGAGCTGTTGCCCTTCCTTAATGGCAGAATTGGATCCACAAGACTTCAATAAAAATGAGAACGAGTAGTCATCTGGAGCGAAACGGGTTTCACTCCTAAGGCATCTATACAGAATCAAAGACTCTCTAAATTGGTTCTTATCGACGTGAGCTCTAATCATGGAATTGCAGAGAAATGTGTCATCCCTGTTATGTCGATGAGAAAATACACAGCGAGCATGTCGGATTCCAGATAGTAGGTCAGACACTCCACAGCCGACTGCAACCGAAGAACACACAATGATGAATTTGGTGAGCAGATTAACATTGGTTTCGAGAGCATTTCTGAGCATAAAAGCATGTATTTGAAAAAGAGAATTTCTTGTGTTCGACCGTTGCAGTAGAGAAAGGCATCTCCTCTCTCTTGGGCTCCACAGCGACTGTTCTTCTTTCATTTTTATGCTTACGATTTCGAGCCGTTTGAACCGACAAGATTACAAGGAGCATGCAATGAGCCTGTGAGGAGGAAGAGGAGAGCGTTCTGTCCCTTTTCTTCATTCTCTGAAGAGGCTGTATCTTCAGACTTTCAAACTTGACTCTAGGTTCCTTTTTTTCGTAGCCATTTTATGGTTTTTGGCCGGTATTGGCTCTCAACGGTATTATGAATGGCAGTTTTGGTAGTTGCAATGGGGTCATGTACTCATGTTATGGTGTTGTATGAATGCATTCTGCTATTGAAAACAATCAAAAACAGTAGTGACCTGCTTTTATTGGACTTTCCTTTTATTTTTAATTGTTTTCTTTTTTATTTCAGTGAGGAAAAACAGTCATGGTGAAAAGGAATTACTGAATATTAAAATGGAGAATGATTATCTGTAACCAAAAATGTATGTGACCCTATGTAACCGTATCATAGATTGATACATGATGTGTTTCTGAATTTGTGGCCTCTTTTTGGACACTTTTTGAGTTGAACACTTTTTTGAAGCTTGAAACCCCAAACAAACCACGCTCTGCCTGTAACATGGTCACAAAGAGTCACAGAACTTTTGTTTTATATTAAAAAATATATTTTTTCATTTATTTATTTTGAGTCATATGTGAATTTGTCTAAAATTTAAATTTTAGACTACCCATTTGAGTATTTATATATCTCAACTTCATTTGTCAGGAATAATTTAAGAAATAGGTTTGACACTTCTGGTAAGGTAACAAATGTTCTTAGATGAAAAAGTGGGTGCGAGTCTCTATGATGAACTACAAGCTGGCACATGGCATGTTGGGGGGGGGGTAAGAAATGTCTGAAAATGCACTCAGTTGAAAAAGTAGTTCAAAAAGGAGTACCAAATTCAAAAACACATCATGTATCAATTTGTGACATGCTGAGACATTCTCCTGAAAAAATCTTCGCCTCTCTGCTCTCCTGTGAGATGTGAGATAAATCTTGCCCTTCGTGTCTGATTCCATTCGGATGGGTCCATCGGAAAGGAATTGGAAAACAGCCTTTGGAATTTTCTTTGATTCCAAAGGAATCCTAATGGTTTGCAAGGAGGGTTTTCTTTTCTATCCCATCTGATTTCTTTCCTGTGTTAGAAAGAAAGTTCCAAAATGAATTCCAACACATATGTCTGAATGCACAGAATGTTCCCTAGAAATATCATTTCTCAATATACCTGTCGTTAACTGTGTCTGAATTAAACAACTCAACAACAATTAAAAACTTCTCTATTACATACGTTCTAAATGATGACTACAAACCAAGCTATCGAACAGAATACATGATCTATCCAAATAGAAGTATAGCCATCAATGTAGTCGGTATAAATGTACAACACAAATCCGCCAATGGCCTCAAGGACATAGGTGTAGCTCCTGGGAACTCAGTTCCCCATCAATCACGGTCTAAAAATGAAGCACCCAGGTATAAAAGCATACGTTTTCCATATCAATGCAAAGAAGTACGCATCTGAATGAAGATGTTTTCTACCATTTACTTCTTCCAACCTGTTAGCATATACCTGTTATCAGTGCAAACACACTCATCGCCACTAATATGTTTTCCATATCAGTGCAGACATACACTCATCTGATCACAGGATAGCCTTGACAACATCATATACATGCATCTGTTAGCAGTATATCATCTCCAAACCTGCACTTGATTCTCATTATTAAACGGAAATGCAATAAATTACATTAACCACCTGAGAGCACTTTGTCTTGTGCCAAATGAAAATCACCTTAATTAGTTAGCAGAAATCCAAAAGTTTTATAGAGTCTAATATAGTGTATAAAACAAAATAGTGATAAAAATTCAATAGTATTCACTGTCTAGATTAAGAACTCTTACATATACAACTTTCTTGTAGATCTGAGCATGATGGGTGCTGTATGGATATTCTTCATTACCCCCATTCCTTAGGTTCACAACCTATAACAGTCCATGGTTGTCAACTACTTCATTGTACTCATCTAGCTACACCTCTAGGGCCATGATTACAGCAGGTGTGCTTGACTGAACTTCATGAAATCAAAAGAAGAAATGAGGGTAAAGATCACAAACCAAAAAATTAAGTATATTATACTCACACTGTCTAAGAGTCCCCAAAGTAAACATCTCAGTCACAAATTGGATGTATCCTCCTACATCAAAACAATTATATATATATATATAAGTGGCAATTATAAAATCATTTTTAGTATATGCCACTACTCACCAAAACAAATAAAGAAGTTTTCTTGTAAGTAGAGCACCTAGTTCAATACCTACAGATCTGGATGAAGCTCTCCAACCAATAAATTATTCTAATTCATCTCATCTAATATGATAACATAAAGACAAATAGACTATATGTGTGTGTGTGTGTGTGTGTGTGTATATATATATAATGGTTCTTGCAACTAGTCAAGTTAGCATTACTTGTAGACATAACCTAGCATATAATTAATAGCTCTACACTACATTATGAGTCCAGCTGTCCAAAAAAGTACCTACTGACATAACCTAAATGACTACATCCCAACTTAGTATTACATAGTTATATGTCACAAAGTGTCCCATCACCAAAAACAACCCGTAAGAAAAGTTTCAAATTCCTACATCCAAGCAATCAAATATGCCAAGACGACTATTGTTACACATAGCCAAATGACAACGTCCTTCCCACCGCTAAAATAAAAATAAATTTCTCCCCTCCTGCGGTCTACATTAGCATCAACATTGGTTCCATGATCCATATGCTGTTGAAATTCTTCAAGTTCATCTACCCAAATAAATGTGTAGTCATGGTCCTGTAACAAGTTAATTGAAGTAGTAAGAATGATTAAATCTAAAATAAAATGTTAAACAACTATTATTCACACATCCAAATATGTTCATAACATACCTTCCATTCCGGACATTTGTAAAAATATCTCCCAGGATTTTGTTTTGTTTTAGCGTGCTTCAATACCATATATCTGTTACCACAAAAACATGGTATCTTTGTAGGAATTGGTTTGACATTGGTCATTCTTTTTAGAGACAAAATATGGACTTGTACAAGTTAGAGGAAAGCTTCATGTTAATAATATAACAAAGGGAAACACCAAAAAAGAACAGATTCAGGCTAAGATATTACCAAACAACTATTTTTGTCAATGACATCACTCCACATCTAGGTATGATATAGATATATACCAAAAAGTGATCATTTTTTTCCACCAAAAAAAGGTTGACATGGATCCACTTGGTCGGAACTAACACATATGCGTACATATACCATATGTCAACCTTCCAAAAAAGATTATGTACATCTAACCCAAAAAAGTACTTGTCAATAGATATAACACCTATTGACAACTTGTAGTTAGGATTCTCCACATCACCCTCTTTCTGCCATTAATATTAAAGTCATAAATGCTTTGGCATCGGAGGAATTCTTCAAAAGATACTCAAACACAAAGTCCATACTAGCTTGTTCGACGCCATCAACACCCTCAATTGCAGTCAACAAGCTAGATAGACTGATGTAATTGGTAGGACGCTCTCTAATGGCAGTTGCTACATCACCAATTTTATCCACCATGGACAGTAGGACACTGTTAAATGCATCACGGCCACGCTTTCGATCATGAGTCTGTACTCTATTATTGTTATTACCCACTATAGGTTGTTCTGGGTTTACATTAGGTTGACCTTGATTTTGCAAACCTGCACTCTGACTATCAGACATGTACGCATCCATGGATGGATGTATGTCATCAATACCAAAATCATCGAGAGTGGGTCTATATGGCAAGGGTGTTCCTTCAGATGTGGACCTCTCTTCATTTCTACGTTGTTGCATATCACGACTGGTATCTGTAAACTCTCTAGTTGCATGCTCTTCACCAAAAACTTCTGCCATTAATTCATACAAGGGCCAAAAATTTTCCTTGTATTGTTTAATCTCTGGGTGAGCCTAAAGCACATTGAAATTCATAATTACTAGTGTATCTTGTCAGTAACATGTTAATAACAATTCAACAAAATCAAAAGAAGTTTTTTTTTTCATTCATACCACAAGAAAAGTCTCCCATACTTCTATAACTTCAATTCTTTTAGTGAGGTTATTCCAACAAAATCTACTTTTGTTAAGCAACCCATGGATTTTCTTATAGTCCTTTTTAAGAGTTTTAATTCGATTCAACACATTGTCCTTTGACCTTGATACATTAAACTTTAGGTTGACTTCTCGTACTACCGCATTATACGCAGTATCCTTAAACCCATTGAGGACTCTGTGCCCATCAATTGCTTCTTTCAACAATACATCAAGTAATCATTTATCCATTTTCGGATTCTATAACTTATTCTTACGACTATCATCTCCAACTTATGTTGTTGAAGAAGAATAATCCATCACCTATGTAAGTCAAAATATTATAATGCATAACAAGGGAAATTAAGTTAGTATTTACATATAATAGTCCATAATATGAGGCGGATCATTCCATAACACAATATAGTTTGATTCAAATAGAAATATGGATAACTCCATCAGGGTTTGAAGTACAATAAAGTAGTGTTTAATTTAAATAAGTATTTACACATCTACACCGGAGTTCTAGAAGACAATAGGGTTTAAGTACAAAAGTCTATTCTACGCATTTCAGAAGTCTCTCCACATATCTTCTACGATTGTTTCTCTAATGTTATGACCCAATCTACCTTCTATTGCCCTGGATGGAGGTGGTGCATTTACTTCCTTAGCATTTGAAAGACCTACCTCAATTTCCACATCGGCATCTTTAAGATACTATCATAAGGCATATAACATCTTATATGATTGTACACGCAGCAACATGCAATGAATATTTGTTTCTACTTCTCAAATAAGTACATTGGTTCTCCGCATATTATACCAAATTGTTTGTTTAGAACTCCGAATGTACATTCAATTATGTTGCGTAATGATGAATGTCTATGATTAAATAACTCCCTCACATTAAATGGGCGATGCCCTCAAAATCCTTTGAGGTGATATAGTGTATTTTGATACAGAGTTATAAAGTGACGCATCAATAGATAACCAGCATCTACAAGATAATACTTTCCTTCATATAGAAGTAGTTATCGTATTATATGTGTTAATGCATAACTGTAGCATATTCATGACAATAAGTAGCATTGCACTATATCTACCTTCAAGGCAAGGAATTTTGTGAGACCTCTCAAGTGAATCAATTAGGATCAGTGAATCCACAGCTGATCCATTCTAACCCGTAAAGGCATAGGTGAACTTCAAGTCAAAGTCATAAGCCGCCAATATATTTTGTGTTGGATGATGCTTGCGACCTCGAAACCTTAGTTCATATTCAGGAGCAACTTTTACAGGGATATGTATCCCATCAACCACACCGATGCAATCCTATAATATAGGGTTAAGTCAAACAGAAACCAAACACAATTTTCTTTAATAACTTGAGGTTTAATGTAAAGGTTGTTTTGAGTTTGCTACTTAGGTATATTACCTTAAAGTATGGCATAAACCTACTATTTTCACTGATGTATGTGAACGTCTCCAATGTAGGGGCCTTATGAAGTAATCTTTCATGTTAATAACTGCTTTTAAGACTTTGTTAAAATATCTACCAACCGTTTTCCGAGATCGCTTAGCATATGCTTTGAGGTTACGAACCCTCTTATTGTGTGTTAATATATTAAGGAAAATTACTACTTGTTCCTCAATTATACAGTCACTACAACAAAATTAGTTTTTAACAACATATTTTTTTATAATATGTAGCGTTCTACAAAAAGGAATGAAAGAATATATAACATTTTAAAACGCTGTATAACCACATATAGACAGCCTTTTTAGAAAATGTTATATATGTTAGTTTTACATAGCGTTTAATAACGCTACATATAGAAATCGTAATTTCGCAACATGTGTCAGCACAAAAAGAACATAAACAGTGTTTTATAAACTATTTTAAAACTTAAATAGACTATGTTTTTTAAACGTTGTATATTTTAAATTTATTCAACGTTTCTAAACGATGTATAAAAGTTTATGTAGCATTTCTAAAACGATGCCTATACTTCGCCCTTTTTTAGGACTTTTTCCCTTCTTCCCGCATTCACAGAGCTAAAAAAAGATTTTTTCCCTCTCTCGCTCTCTCTTCTCTCCTCTCGCCTCCCTCTCTCTACTCTCGCTCCCTCTCTATCTCTTTGCTCTCGCCTCCCTCCCCCTCTCTCTACTCTCGCCCCCTCTTTATCTCTCTCTACTCTCGCCTCCCTCCCCCCTTCTCTTTTTGCTCTCGCCTCCCTCTTTCTCTCTCTTTCTCTGCTCTCGCCTCCCTTTCCATATATCCCACTACAAGATGATGACGCCTCCAGGGTTGCCTCCACCGGTCCTTGGTAGTAACCATTCCCAAATGGGTTCATAGCTATTATGGCCAAGAGGCTAACCAGGTTAATAATCACACCGTCCAGACCAACATCATTGTTCGGGGCCACCAAGGGTGGGTTCTAGGGTCCGTAGATGGGCTGGTGGAAGGGCTAGGCACATTGACTCGGGCACTGCGTCTCTAAGTTGTCGACCCAAATGTAAGAGAACTTATCATTATTGTTCTTAATCTTGGAAGCAGAGGAGAAACCATGGGGCCTGCACCTATTGGAGCAAAACCCCTCAATGGTCACATCAGAGGCAGTCAATACGACGTTAATGGTGTTCTTCTTATCCCCTCTTACAACCAATTATACGATTTTCTTACTGGTGAGTGATTTACCAAATGAGTAGTTCTCATCGAGGATTTGCCTACCCATCTGGAGGGATAACAAAGAGGGTTTGTTAGAGCCGAGATGGAAATACTTATCTATGGTCTTCCACCAGGTGGAAACAGAGGGTTGGGCTTGAGTTTTGAAAGAAGCAGAGGAAGAAAAGAAAGAGATGAAATCAAAGACAATTGCACGTTGAGAAGGGTTAAAGTTTCCGTACTATATGAGATTGATGGAGATATTGTCTGAGAGAAGAGGGACATGGTGGTATTACAAGAGCAGTGGTTACTACTCCACTAACACTATGAGTTTCCTTGCGGTAGAGAAATGAAACAAGCAAACGATGAGGACACTTGGCCTTGTATATAAAAATATATTAAATTTTTTATGCTAGAGATCTTACTACTTGAATCCATATCTATGACACTTGTCTATACCAAGTGTATGCTATATAATTTTTATGTGTTTCATACTTTAATCTTGGTCTTTCTTGGTATTAGAGAAGTCGACATCATTGGAAGCTTCCGTTATAAGAACACTTGGCCTCTTTCCCTTGAGTTTCTGAAGAGTGGAAAGATTGATGTAAAGCCCCTTATAACTCACAGGTATGGGTTTTCTCAAAAGGAGGTGGAAGAAGCCTTTGAAACCGGTGCTTGTGGAGGTAATGCCATTAAGGTGATGTTTTCTCTGCAGATGCAGTAACATGTTCATGACTTATTGTAGTAGATCTGGTTGCATTTGCTTTTGTGGAAAGTGACTATGTGAATGTAAAAAAAATGAAACTAAGTTTACCTATGGAACTTTTATTATAATTCTCTAGTTTTATGCATAATATTATATAATCCCTTCACTTGTTTCCATGGGATAGCTTGTCTAATTGTTTTTTGTTCATTCGATTGTTTCTTGCCTCTGTACTATACTTCATGGAAATTTGAACTTGTTTTACTTCTGCCATAGAACACTCTTATAAAGAGTTCTAATTCTACTAGGTGTGGTAGTGATTCCTACTTGATCAAACTTCAGAATTTTATAATCTTATTCATTGTTAAGATAGGGAGCTGATTGGGTGATTATAATTCTTAATAGTCCAGTCCACTGTGTTTCCAATAGTTGATACCTTACTGATAATATTCTCTCAGCAAGATCGTTTTTCCCATAAATCTTCTTTTTTTTTTTTTTGCAAAAGGGCATTTGGTTTTAAAAATCAAATTTAGGCATAAACAAATGTTGGGAGCCAACAGATGGGGTATCCAGTTTCAAGTCCAGTCTAAACTAGGCCATGTTATTGGATATCCAGATGGGGTATCCAATTTCCGGTTTTCTGATTTCTTTTAATCTTTTGCAGATGTGATCGATAGGCTTAATGTTCTGAGAGGAAGAGGCATGTCTTCCATGTATTCATGGTCTTGTAAGAGGCGAAAGCCTTGAGAGTACTGGTATGTCCCTCTTTTTTGGGGGGGTTTTCTTTATGCTTATTTTCTTTGGTTGAAATGCTTGATTCAGAAGCTACAAAAGTAGTTTTGTTTGGCATGATCTTTGTGAAGATTACCTAATTCTTCCTGCTCATGGTAATGAATACGTTCTTAAAGGTTCAGAACTCCTGGAAGAATCTCATTCAGGTAAACTAGAAATTGAGGATTTCTCATCTAGATGATAAATTTACCATTTGTTACATGGAAGAATGAGTAGTATTGAAAAACTCAAAGCATGATATTTTTCCCCTTTCCAGACTGTACCCATCTCAATTCAAACACAAAGTTACAAACATTATACTTCAGGTTGATTTTTTATTCTAGAGTACTACTTCTGGCACATCAAGCACCTGAAACCATCTCTGCCCACCACAAACATTATACTTCAGGTTGAGAAATCATCTACTGCAACTGTTTGTGGCGAGCCATAGTCCCTTGTTGCTATATTCAAACATGATTAAGGTTAAGGCAACAATCAAAGAATAATGTCATTGTGTGATAAAAGCCTACCATAATGCTCCAATGTTGATGGTTAATTATGAAAAGAAATGAATCCATCATTTCTAATTCAATGCATACCACAAGAACTCATTTTGTCTGTCCAATAAGATCTCTAGACAATGTTTACAGATCTTCCAATGGACATGTGTCATAGCTATTTTGCTCAAAACTGCTCCAAATTCCTGAGTTTCTTAATTTTAATTTGTTATATTGTAAGATAGTTTTTTCTTTTCTCTTGACATATATGCAAACCCCCTATGACTTGCTCTTTAGTACTTTATGAGTGTATTTCTAGTTCTTTCCTTTTAAGTTTTGGCCCCTCCATTTGTCCACTTCGGCTGAGATACACAAGCTTCTTTGTGGCATTAAATGATTGTTTGAGAATAACAAGTTGAGTGTAGTTTGCATGTAGTTTTTTTTTTTTTTAAGTTGTACTAGTTTCTTCTACTTAATATAGTGTAGGTGTCCTATAATCATTTGAATATTTAGTTTTTTTTATAATTTAACAATGAAGTATTGATTGTGCTATGTTGCAACTCAAAGCAACATTAAATTCATTTGTTTTGTATTGAAATATGTTTATAAGTGCCCTTTCATAAGTGCAAGAAAGGTAAATAATTGTAAATTGTTGCTCAAGTTTTTTTTTCTAGCAACTCATCACTTGTCAAAACTAACTATTCCTCACACACTTGAAGATTTTGATGGACAGGGGCCCACCCATAAGCAAGGAGGTCCAACTCATGTCTTTCCACGCGTTCAAATTGTTTTGTATTGAAATATATTCAAGTCTTGATTTTTTTTTATCTTAATTGTCAATTAATTTCATATTTTACTTGGTAAATTTATTTGGTTCTGTGCAGCTACTGAATTGTATGACTTTGATGACAACAAAGTAGAAAGAATTTTTTGTCTAATACCACCTGTAATCAATATAGATGTGTGACATATTCAAGTAATTTATTACATACTATGCTTTTATTCTTTGTTGCTCTGCAATAAAGGATGAGAACAAGTTTGACTTCAGGAAACTTGTCAATGAAAATTGGAGGAGAAAGAGCAACTGTTAGAAGAGGTGAATCTATTTTTTATTCTTACAGGGGGGTTCTTAATGGCCTCTCTTTCTAGATTTGACCCTTGGTGAATTTTAAGGCTTTTCAACATGGACTCAAAGAGATTTCAATACTTTCATTCGGGCTTATGAGAAGTATGGTTGGAATGACATAAAAAGTATTGCTTCTAAAATGGAGGGCAAAATAGAAAAGGAAGTTGAAAGATATGCCACTATCTTTAAAGAAAGATACAATGAGTTAAATGGTATGTAAAATCTACTTCTATGCTTTTATAAACCTTAGTGGCTGATTAATCTAATATTTTTGTATTGAGTTGGTATGATATCAATTTACCACTTAAGCTAAGAAGCTTGTGTCCGTCATTGAAGTGGTGAACTGATTATTGTTATTAATGTGTTCACATAATTTTAGATTGTACCTGTCCAGATTATGATAGGATCATCAAGAACATCGAAAGAGGGGAGGCAAGAATCTCTCTGAAAGATAAGATCATGAAAGCGATAGGGAAGAAGCTAGACCGGTATAAGAATCCATGGTTGGAGCTGAAAATTCAATATGATCAGAACAAAGGGAAGTTGTACAATGAAGAATGTGATCGTTTCATGGTATGGTTCTTAAAAATTCCCCAAGTTTTTCTACTGTAATTTTTACACGATAGCTTGTTTAGTCTAGATATTACAAGTCTAAACATTTCTAATATGCTCTGCACTCAATTCATTTATGCATGGTACATAAACTTGGATATGGGAAATGGGACGAGCTCAAGGCAACTTTTCTCACATCACCCTTGTTTCATTTTTGATTGGTTTGTAAAGTCTTGCACCACTCAAGAACTTGCAAGGCATTGTGATATTCTCATTCTGTTAGTAGAGAGGGAAAATCAAGAATTTGACGAGAGGGAGAGACAAGCACGAAAAGATAAGAAGCTTGCCAAGGTTATTAATTCTTGCTATTGTAAATATTTAAACTTGTAGATGTACCTCTATACTTATTTTTGCCTCTCATTTTATTATCTTTTCAGAGTATGACACCTTCAAAGCATGCCATGGCAAGATCGCTAATAGAAAGCCCCACTTCACGTTTAAAGAAAAGGAAGCAGTCAGTGATGGATGACTACCTAAGCTCGGTTAATCTAGACTCAATCCTTGTTTTTTACATAATATAACTCACTATGAATGGGTCCCACTTACGAAATTATACATTTTCTTACTAAAGCATTATTAGTGATATTACTTGAGAAAAGAGGGGTGGGTTACACTTACAGCAATGTCCTGGATCATTACAATGACAAACTGGCTGAAGGTATAAGCCCCACACTTCTGGCCGACTGGTTGACACCATGGCATGAAAAATAGTTGATGGTTGGGAGGAAGCAAGACCATACCAGCATCCATTTCGGCTAATTTCTGCAAATTACAATTACAAATCACAAGTTTCAATTAATAAGAACCTTTTCTTTCTTCTTTTCATTTTATTTTAAACTCTTTTACATTTTTCACTTTACTTCTGTAGTTAACTATCAATGCCTGGCTCAGTTTTCTTTTTACTGCATCTAATTCGCTTAGGAGGTCCAAATGAACAAATGCTTCATTCTTTCAATGGCTGGTTCAGTTTCTAAGAAGTTGGCTTAATCTCATTCCATTGTTCATACTTTAGTAATTTTTAGTATTATTGAAAGGTGGAAATTTTATTGAGAAAAATAAAATTTCATACTTTAAGGCGTGTTCGGCAGCCACTTATAATGTAATCATTACATTTTAATTTTCCAAGGCATTTGTAGCCATAAGGTGATGGTTCAAAATGAACTCATTCAGATTTATATTGATTTGTTAACTAAAATTAGAAATGAAGTCATCTTAGCTTTTTTATAAAAAAGAAATGATTTATGTTATCCTTCATATTTTGGTGATGAATGAAAAT
>JAOXJP010000001.1:2320783-2336747 GCA_025762735.1 Platanus orientalis
ATATTAGAACATACTACAGTGCAGGGACCATAAGTCCCTCCACACTTCGAATTTGGAGCCAAAATTTGAACTGAAAATCAATGTCATAATGATTTACCAGGCCACCAAATGTGAAACCCATATCACACCATTTAACCCCCACAATGGGTCCCACTTGTTCACTAAAAAAGGGTGTTCCCCCTATCCAAATTGAACGGTGGAGAATGCCCGAATTTTGACTCTATATGTAAAACTATTTTTTGATTGATTCTTATTTCAATTATTATTTAACATATTTATACACTTAAATAATTTTTGTAGTTCATTTTATTAAGTTTAGGGTATTTTACCATAATTTTTTTTGAGCAAAAAATCTATTGTCACTGTTCTGTGTAAAGTTGATCTATTCATCTTGTTTGCTAAATAACTTTATGTAGGCTTATGTTTTTGCTTTCAAATTTATACAATAGATTCATGACTCCCTACTCTTGTTCTACACCAAATTTGGGCTCAATTTCATGTGTATAACTCCCGGAATGGGCCCCATAATTTTCAGTTTTTGTCAAAATCTGTGCTAATTTGTACATAACCCACACCTTAAAAAAATTTCGAATGGGGTCCACCCTTGTCTAATAGAGCTATAATTTTACAAAGAGTTCACTGGGTTGATAACCCAACTCTCTACAAAATTCTCGGTCTGTTGGACCACTTCTGGTTCCCCAAAACCTTAAAAGACAAGTTGTCGGTTTTAACTCGGAACCAGTATGCCTGAACTCTCACCTCCATGGAGATTAGGCATACTAAAAGTTCAGGCATATAGCCTATTTCAGACATAACTCACCCTATGCTCATTATACCTTGTTGAAAAGATCTCTCTCTCTCTTTCTTAGCTTTCCAAAGAAACCAACCACGCTCAATTTTGAATTTTGTGGAGAGAGATATGCCCATTTAAGTGCGTACTATCCACAATATGCCTAAATTTTAATGTAGTTTAAATTCAGGCGTACATACTAAGTTCAGGCGTACACACTAATTTCAGATGTACATACTGAGTTTAGGCGTACATATTGAGTTCAAGTGTACTGCTTATTTCAGGCGTACATACTAAGTTCAGGCGTACATACTGAGTTCCGGCATACACACTGAGTTTAGGCATACTACCTATTTTAGGTATACTAACCTAAAAACCATTTCCTTCTGTCCTTGTATGCCTTCTGGTAGGAAAAGACCTACGAACCACAAAAAACCCATATTCCAACCTCCAGAACCTTTATCTAACCTTTGAACATAGACTAAGTCTAAATACCAAACATCTAAGTACCCAGCACCTGAATTTTACCTAGGAGACAGCACTGATGTTGTGGTTGCTACGTCAGTATAATCTAACTGCGTAACCTGACCCAACCATTGCCTTTCAATCCTTCCCGACATGTTATAAGTCTCCACCTTACCCTAGGGTCATGTCGTATTGGTTCACAACCCAAAGACCCTAGGCTTGGTCATTGCCCAATTAGGTACCTAAAACATTCAAATTGGTATAACATAGTCTTGACCCCCTTTTACTAACATATTTCAGTAGCAGGAAGTACTCTGTAAGTATATAAAAACCCTAAAATGAACCTACCATAAACCAGTCTCACAGTCAGACGTACTTGACTACCAAGACTTCCAAACCATCAGAACTACAAGCAGTTTGATCCCAACAAAACTATAAGAACACAGAACCATAAAAGATCGGGTATGTAGGCAGCCGGAGACTATGTCTCAGGTTTAATTGTAATGATCACACCACACGGGTGGTCCATACAAATAAAAATAAAATAATCATATACAATCATTCTTTGCTTACTAGCACTTGAAAGTTGTTAGGTTAGAGGAACCACCCTAAAAAGGTGGGTAATTGGGGTGTCTAACACCTTCCCCAATTGCAAACAAACAGCTTACCCAGATCCCTTTAAACCAGACCAGTCTGAGAGTCAACCCTAGGCCCAAGTGCTTAGCTCGGGTCCCAAAAGCCCTTATATATTCTTTCTTCCCCTGGAAAGGAGGCAGACGTCCAATCCTACCTATAAAAACCCGAGTTGGTGGTGACTCCAAACCCTTGAAGTGGGTCATGGGACCTTTTCTGCGATGCCCACAATATTTATAATATACTTCCTATGATAACTGGGTTCATGAATTATGGTTAGCAAAAAATATGAACTGCAAGGTACACAAATTCCAAAAGATGCAAAAATGAGGCTCCAAACATACACATTATGGGATAATGTCATTCCATCAAAATGTCCAATTTTATTAACGCCATTCCCAATTACTTATTAAGGTTTTGTTACATGAATTTAGTATGTTCAACCAATTCATTCTACATGGGGATATAGTTGTATCTTGCCATAGATTATAAGCACGACATTGCAAATTTCAAATAAATTATGAATTCATAAATACAAATGGAGGAAGAAACTTAGCATTCGAGAAGCAAGAAAAAAATTAGATGGAGGGAAAAATTTTGAATTCATCATTGCTTGGGCCACAGGAGTTTGACATAAAAGCCTTTATTTCTTAGCGAAAATACCTCCAAAGCCACTATACCTTTTTTTTTGGGAGGAAGTGCAACAGAATTCTTTTGGCTTGTGCAATGGGAAAGTCATGAATTTATCTTGGGGGTGGGCAAACTAAAACTATGATGATTAAATGTTTATTTATTTTTTATTTTTACATACTATGTATTCTGTTATATATAGTAGTACAAAAATTATAAACACAATTCTAAATGCAATGAGGTATTTTATAACCCAATAAATGTATAACAAAAAAGCGTCTATTAAACTTAACAAAAATGTACCATGATTAACAAAAAGATTGACAATCTTTTACCTATCTCTAATCAATTATTATGAAGATGTTGGGTAAGTATGTACATCCATACAAAAAGAAAAGAAATACAAAAGCAAAATATCCACATTTAAAATTGTAGACTATGCTCTTTTAGATAACTAAAATCATCATGTATCAAATCTGAACTGAAGTTCTAATTAATTTTCCTTTTAATATAGATAGTAGAATAAAATAAGGCTTTTACGGTGTTCAAACAAACGTCATAAACCGCAACGTCGTAGAAGCCAGTGGCCAAAGATAGCGTTTGAAAAATGGCGTGGATAATACCTTTTTTTACTATGTTATGATGAAAGTTGTGGATAGTCCTTTTTATGGCATTATTATGAATGCTTTGAAAACTTGTATGCAGGTTTTTTTTATAGCGGTTTTCTGAACACCGTTAATTGATATTTCCTCTTTATTTTTTTCAAATTATTTTTCCTCTATTGGGCACTTGATAAACAAAGAAACAATATACCACCTTATCAGCTTGTGGTGCCACCATTATTCTCCTCGACCTTTTTGAGGATTGAGGATTTGGTCCGTCTCAAAAAATTGATCTTCCTTATGTAAACCTCCAAGGATCCAATCGAGAAACCCTTTCCCCTCTTTGCTTCGACCGGCTTTTTTGCCACCTCGCTACAAAAACTCTTCCTGTCATCGGAGCAAAAGCTATGGTGAATGAAGCCATCAATTTATATTTGAGTAGAACTGCATCTTTGATAAAACAAATAAGAGAGTACAGTCTGCTTGAGATAATTTCTCCTTCTCGTTCCTTAAGGATGTGATTGGTTGCAATCACATTTGGGATGAGACGAGATAGTTGTAAGAAAATATCCTTAAGAGTCTGATTGGTTGCAATCACACAAAACAGGATGAGAAAAAAAATGAATATTTTGGGAATTTAAATCCCTGTTTAAAAATCCCACAATTTAGATGCGAAAAGCCGAGAAAAAATTTATCGGGGGAAGAAGAGGAAGCCGTTTCGTTCCAGGTATTTTTCTCTTTCCTCCTCATCTCTCTTCTCTCCGCTCCTCTCTCTCCTCCTCATCTCACACTCCTCTCTCTCTTTCCTCTCTTTCCTGCTTTGTTCCTCATCTTCTCCAGCCCTAGAATCCTGCACATTATGGTTCCACAGCTGGAGGCCTTTCCAACTACAAATCCTTGCCAAAACCCTTGAACTTGATCTCTCCAATCCGAAACCCTACTCGAAGCTGAGTTTGATTGAAGATGAGAGGATGCCTAGGGCGTCACAGAAGAGAGAGAGATTCTGATGAATCGCCCGGAAGCGAAGGCGACGCTGCTCCCAATCTGTCTCCGACAGGAGCAACGACAAGAGTGTACCCGTCAATGCTGACCAGTTGTAGAGTCCGCAGCTTGTGTTACGTGTTCTGACTTCCCTGTTGCTGCGGGAATAGATTCGAGTGGGGAGTTGTTTGTGAATGGGGATGCAAATTGGGCATCGAACATGAGTGAGAAGAAGAATTCGAGAAGGGAGGGTTCTTCGAGGAGGAAGGGGAGGGATGTTGGAATTGGGGGTAAGGAAAATTTGGGTTTTAGGTCTTGGCAAGCTGGGGCCTTCAATGCTCAAGGGAACAAGTTGAGTTATGGGAGTGAACTGGGTTACAGGGGGATGCAGAATTTGGGTATGGTAATGAGCTCGATGAGGAAGAGGATGACTGGCAGAGGTTGTTTCTCAAGAATTGACCAATCAACCAAAACTAGGTTTCTCACAAATTTTCTTTGCAACCAATCAACAAATATTTGATGAGAAAACAATACTTATCATATATTTTCCTTTCTTTTCTCATCCCACCCTGTGAGACGATAACCAATCGCAGCTTAAGCGAATATAAAGCGTTTGATGCAAGACTGAGTTTAAGATCATAGATATTATATGTACATGAATAGTGAGTTCTCCACAACTGTCATCTCTCTCTCTCCCTCCAAGGTGGCTCTAAATATGACACATGGCAGCATAACGACTTTTATTGCTAGTAAACCACTTCAAGTTTGTTGGCGTTTCAAAATCACATTGGAACCCACACAGTTTTGCCTTTAGGCCTTGTCTAGTTGCCATGAAAAGGTTTGCTCATGACAAAATTTTCTCGAAAAATCATTTCTAATGTTTGATTGCCATTAAAAGTTGGTTTCTCATGTTTTTATCATGATTCTTTTCTTTTATTTTCTTGTGGGATTTTCTTTTCTATTCTTTTCTTTTCTTTTCTATACTATTCAAGGCAACCAGACCGGGCCTTATGAGATGGAGAAGGAAATTTTATAATATTGCATCATCAACGTTAGTTGTGGTATACCAACAAAAATTTACAAAAAAAAAAAAACGTTAGTTGTGAAGAACATTAACCATTTGATCTAGAGCTAAAACTTGAATGATTTGAGAAAGGCCACGGGTGAGGCAAAGGATCCTCTGCAGTTCAAAAGATTGGTGGCAACTGGTGGTGGTGTTAGCGCACGCCATTTTGGCAAAAAATTTCAATTTTCAAAACCATGTGCTGACATGGTGTGAACTGAACACCACCACCGATTGCTGCCTCGTTTTTTTAACTGCAGAGGATCCTTTGTCCATGTGCGGGGACCAAACTAAAAGTCCATAATCAGACAATGCATATCCATGATCTCAATCACCCAGTCATTCAATTTTAGATCCAATTCAGACATAAATAAATATTCATTCTTCTACCTTCTTTTGAATGATAAAAAAATATCGCAATCAAAGGGTTCTAATTTAATCCTATCAGATTACATGTAAAGTGTAAGGCTGTCAATTGGGCAGGGCTACTCCGAAGCCTAACATGATCGGCCCAAAAAATAATTGGGTAGAGACAACCTAATTTCGGATTGGGTTGAGTTTTGGCCCAACTTTTAAGCTCAAAGTTTCATTCAGGTCAAGTTCATGGAGAATCAAATTCAGCCCGAGGTCCAACCCAGTGCGGCCCAAACTAGTTAGTAGATAATAATTTTATTTATATGCTGATAATAGGTCAATAATTTTTTGTATTCTTTTTGGATCCACATATGTTTAACAAATTTACCATCATCAAATAATTCAAGTGTCAACTATTCAAAAAACCCATATAACATACATTTATGGGAAATTATGAACCTAAAATCACCCCAAAAATGTATAAAAAAAGTTTTCAATTCGGGCAGCCCAAATTCGGCCCAAAACCTGTTGTCTTAAAATGGCTGAGTTTGTATCCAACTTTTGCCCGGAGTTCTATTCGTGCCGAGTTCAGGCCAGGTAAAACATTTTGGACTGAGTTCATATAGACCTCAATCCAGCTCAGCCCAACCCGATTGACAGCCCTAGGGATCTTGCGGGGTTCACCACAGATGGAGAAATTAGATTTTATCTACGGTAGCATATCCACCACGTGTCATGGCACCATGCTAATGTAAAATGACCCAGCTACCCTTTCCTTCTTGCTTCCTTCCTGTCTAATTTAGTTGATAAAGCAGCACTTGGAGTTTTGGAGTCAATGACTTGGTGGCATTGAGATTTCAGAGTAAGAAAGTACAGGGGTGGCAGTCTTTGAAACGACCCGTGAACCCAACACAACCCAACATGAAATAAAGCGGGTTAGGGTTGAGTATAAACGTGTTTTGAGTCAAAGCAAGTGAACCCACTTTGACACGATTAATAAATGGGTTGAGTTAGGGTTGAGCCATATAGTTGTATACCCGTACCTTGAATCTATCCCACCATCACAAATTACCACATAACCCGTGAACCCTACATGACCCAACAAGAAATAAAGTGGGTTAGGGTTGAGTGTAAATGTGTTTCGGGTCAAAACAGGTCAACCTGCTTTGACACTAGTAATAAATGGGGGTCAGGTTCGGGTTGAGCTCTAGTCATGTATCCTTATCTTGACACGACACGAACCCAACCAGCGAACACGAATTGGCACCCCTAGATGTGGACAAAACTGGTAAATAAATTTCGAATATACAACCCAAACCAAGGTTCGGATTCGACTTGGTTGTAACAGTATTTAATGCATTTCGAGCAAATCGTCTCCCGCGAGAGGGAGCGAATTTCAAGCATTCAAAACAACAGAGTAAACACAGAAAGAAAAAAACAACGTTACGAGTGCGCAAAGGAGAATGTCGACTCATTTATAACCTCCCAATCACCCCTTCGATATCTGGGGAGAAGTGATGTACAAAAATCCAAACAAATTCAAATTCAGCGGGAAAGAAGAAAACGTAATTTTTTTTTTTTTGAGAAATCACTTTGGATTGAATTTATATATAGTTTCTCATTAAATTAAGGTCTTTAGAATAACCATAATCTCTCGAGATTTTTCAGATACGCAGCTGGTTACAAAAAGCTTAAACGAAGATCCAATTGCGGATGATCGATCTCTTTCCCAAACGCACACGAAAACGCCGTCATCTGATCCTTGTACTCGTTTCTAAAAAATCTCAGCTTCTCTGACTCCGATTCTTCGTTAGAGTTCACCGGAAAAAGCTGCAGCGTCTTAATCGCTCTTTCAGGCTCTGAAATCTGTTCTACCTCTTTAAAATCTGCAAATGACAAACAAATAGAGATCAGACGATATAAAACTGTAAACTTATTAGATATTCACGAAAAAAAATCTCTCTAAAAATGTAAAACAAACTTTACTGATCTTGTATTCTAATTATCAGTTTATGATTGATCACCTACGTTTTGCAGGGAAAACCTTGTCTACTCTATCGAATG
This sequence comes from Platanus orientalis, assembly GCA_025762735.1. Lineage (NCBI taxonomy): Eukaryota > Viridiplantae > Streptophyta > Magnoliopsida > Proteales > Platanaceae > Platanus > Platanus orientalis. Next base: position 2,328,366 of record JAOXJP010000001.1, read on the forward strand.
GATCTCGTTTCTCAACAGATACTCTCCTGCGTTTCTGCCTTTCTCTGGCTTTATGGTTTTGAAACCAGTAGAATATGTTCTTGCTCTCGATCTTGCCGTAAAAGCTAAGTTGAGATGAGATCCTTTGGATCTGATCAGTGCTCGGAGTTCGGAGTCCAGACATGAACAAATCAGTCAGAACTTTAACCTGTTCTTCCGTCGGATTCCAACGGCCGCACTTTGTTCCTTCTACTCCTCCTTCGCCACCATTACCTCCATCTCCTCCTGCTTTAATACGAAAACCTGACATTCCTTCATCCATATCTGAGCTTCTTTGCCTTTCGATCGCTTCTCTTCTCTGAGACTCTGATCTTCTGAATCTACCCCAGCCTGTGTCCTCGTATAAATAATATTCAATACTAGGGTTTTTTTTTTCTCCTTTGTTTTATTGAATCCAAGATCAACAACATCAGAATCTGTTTTTTGTTTATTACATACTACTTCGATTTTAGGAAAAAATGAGATGGAACTAAGAGGATCTGATGGTGTTTTCGCCTGTTTTTTTGTGCAGAGAGAGAGAGAGAGAGTTGAGACATGCACAAAAACAGCCCCTGTTCAACGTTTCGGTCGTCGAGCAGACACGCAGTAAGTTTATCTCTTTCACCGCTTAAAAATCTGCAACATGCATAAGCATTTTATTGATTGGACCTTCTCGGTCACTTTTATTAATAGTATATTTGATTTCTAAACTTTTAAGTGTTTGGTAATGGAGGTTTTGTTATTGATATGCTCTCACTAACATGTGCCTGGGCTCCTAAAGTACACCACATGTGTGTTCTATAGTGTGTTGAGTCTATTGATCTAGAGATTCTGTATTGCTTCCTTATGATCATAAACTAAGATTAATCCTCTCTAGTTGTCGGGTTTTAGAACGAAAAATGGATAATTAACAAAGGAGATGGTCAGTGTAAGTCAATGCGATTTTGTCTGATCTGAATTGGACGGTTGTGATGACAGCTGTAATGGATACTGAATTTTTGGTTGACCCCAAAGAAAAGCTCACTGAAGACATGTTAGATGAGAACGCCTTTTAAGGACATAGCAGTATAAACTTAGGATAGGACCACCAGATTAGGGACGCTACATAACCAACAAAATGGGAAGCAAGTTGTTTTTTCTTATGTCCTCTCTCTCTCTCTCTCTAAACCCTCTCACACACACACACATAACACTCTTGTTTGCTTAAATAAATATTTCCAAAATCTCAATTTGGTCTTAGTGAAATTAATCTATGACGTTTTGGAAGTAAATGTTCTGTAACTAATAAAATGAGTGTGTAGCGTGTACAAGTTTGGAGCCGGAAAAGATTAGGTACAAATGAAATTTGTACTTATGCATCAGATTGGTGTCAAGGGGCATCAGTGTTGAAAAGTGATAATGCCCCCCTAAAAGTGTAAGTCATTTTTCAGAACTAATGCATCAGCCCCTTGGTGCTGTTCAGACGCATTAGTACAAACTTCATTACGTAATCCAAGCCCGTTTGGAGTCTATTTTTTGGGAGTCTGGATTTGCTGAAATGGAGCCACATCCTCTTTGCTGAGTGGCACAATATACCAAGACATGAGAAGAGCACCCCATTGTGTCTTGGTATACTGTGGCAGGATATGGTTCATACTGATATTTCTTTTTTCAACAAACAATATTGAAAAAACCAATCCCAACATGACACAATACTTTTGATACACATTTTAATTATCCTAACTATACATTAAATAGGATATTACTAATATTTTTCTTTGATCCTGTTTAGTGGGTATTACATGTCATGTTAGGATTGGTTTTTTAGCATTTTTGTTGTTTTTCAATAGATCCTAAGGGCATTTTGGGTATCTATTCTTTGATTCCCCCCCCCCTAAATATACCCTATATACACTACTTGTCATTCTATGGTGTGATCACACATTGGTCACATAAAATATGTTCTCGTTAAAATAGGTTGTTCTTGGGTATATTTGGTCTTTCGGTTTTTACACCTAGTTTTATATAATTACTGAAACTTTCTAATATTTTTAAGAAAGTTATTATATTATGATAGCACATGAAATTCTAATATAACATTAAAATTAAATATGAGTAAGCTTTATGATAAAGTAGAGTGAAAATTTCTAGAAAAATTATTAGAAATGATTAAATTTAGTCAGAAATGGATAGGATGGATAATGAACAATGTCTCTTCAGCCAGTTATATGATATTAATTAATGGTTTCCTTGGAGACCAATTTAACTCCACAATGAGACTTAGACAAGGTGATCTAATTTCACCCTATTTGTTCATTGTCTGTATAGAATGATTATCATCTAGTTTAAAATATATAGAAGATGAAGCAGATATCGAAAGAATAAAAATTAGGAGTAGTATCATTACACACATTCTCTTTACAGATGATTGCTATATTTTTATTAAAACCAAAGAGAGATGTGTAAAAATTATTATAAATTTTCTAGAAATGTTTAGTAAAGCATTAAGACAATCAATAAATTATGAAAAATCAAAACTAACTTTTAGTAAATATTCTCTTAACTGAATTAGAAAAATTATCACTTAAGAATTAGGTATAAAACAAGTAATTAATCCACGAAAGCATTTAGGTCTACCATCAAATAGAGGAAATAATAAGATAAGTTTATTCTCATAAATAGAAGATAGAGTAGATAAACAAATTCAAGATTGGAAAGAAAAAATATTAAATTAAGTGAGAAGAATGATTTTATTAAAATCAGTAATAATTGGTCCTCATTCATATACAATGTTTTGCTTTTTTATATCAAAGAGTTTATGTAAAAATATTGATAAGAAACAAAGAGGATTTTGGTAGGACCAAAAAGAAAAAAAAAATTAGGTCAAATGGGAAACTTTAAAAAAAAAAAATGGCGAACTTGGCTTTAGAGATCTTTATAATAAGGCTTTGCTAGCAAAATAGGCTTGAAGAATTTTAAATAATCTAGAAAATCTATGTGTAAAGTTTTTAAAGGAATTTTATTTTCCAAACAAAGAGTTTATGGAGGAAAATTGTAATAGTAATAGTTCAGTTTATGGAGGAAAAATGTTAATAGTAATAGTTCTTATCTATGGAAGAGTATAATTAAAGGGAAAAAATCTATTAAAAAAAAGGAATAAGATTAAATGTTGTTAATTGAAAAAATAATAATTTTTTTGAAGATAAATAGATAACACCAATAAAAGGAATGAAAATTAGGAGTGATAAACTAATAAATAATCAAGTTGAGAAAGTAAGTGATGTAATAAACCATCAAGATGAGATGTGGAATGAAGATATATATATATATATATATATATATATATATATAAGTAATAACAAAAGAAGAATTAGGAGAAATAAAAAAATATTTATAAGTCAAAATAATTAGGATGATAAAATTGTATGGAACTATGATAAAAAAGAAGAAGATAATATACTGTAAAATCTGAATATTATGTGGAAGTCTCTAAGAAGGAGGAAGAAGTAATTAACATAGAAATTAATGAAGAACAACAAGATGAGAATAACAATTTAGCCATAGAAGAGACAAATGATAATTTAACTAATAATCAAATAAATCCAATTAACGAAATGAACTATAAATAATAAGTGAAAATAGAAACAGAAATAACATAGAAATGAATAATGAAATTCAAAACAATAAATCACAAAGGAACTTTCCCTGTGGAAAATAATGGTAATTAGATATCCCATAAAAAATTAAACATTTTATATAGAAGACATGTAATAATGCCCTCCCTACAAGAGATAATTTAATAAAAAGAAATATTAACATTGATTCAATATGTCCACTATGTATTTAATATAAGGAATCAATATTACATGGTTTAATAATTTGTCCTAGGATAATACAAGTATGGTTTCCTTCTGCCTTATCAATATGAATTACAGTTTATAAAAAGAATAATTTTAAGGACTAGTTAAAAAACTGGTTTTTGATAAATGGTATAACAAATAAAGATAGGAAATGGTTATGCAGACGTATCTTTATCTATTGTCGGATAATATGAAAGCATATGAATAATATTATATTTAATGAAAAATTATGGGATACAAACACATTATTATTTAGTGCATGTAGATTAATAAATGACCTGTAGGTTCAGACACATGCTTAGGAAATGGGAAAAAAAATGAGGATACCATATAAAAACCTCCAAAGAAGGTTTAGTAAAGATGGACTTTGATGGAACTTTATCTACAAGAAAACAAAAGACAAAAATAAGGATTATTGTGTGTAACTTGAAAGGAGAAAGTATCACAATTCGAAGCAAATTAAAATGAATATGATCATCGTTGCTAGTAGAGAGTGAGACGGTTTTGTTTGACTTAGAAACAACTATTTACATGAGAGTTAAAAAGCTTACTGTAGAAGATGACTCAAAGATCGTAATTGAAGTCATAAAAAAACTTTTGGATGAATGATTAAAAGAAATTAGAAATTGCATTTGTGTTTCCAATCAACTCCTTAAACATTTTGATATTATTATTCTACAGCATTCAAATAAGAATAAGAATAAAAATAAAGTGACACACCTAGTGGCCAAAAGTAGGTTTGAGAATAATGGTATGAATCTTGCACTTTGTCTTATCCCTGTAGATATTGAGAGTGCTATAGATTAAAAAAACAAAAAATACCTCTATGTACGGACAATTAATATTAATACAGTCCTAATTACCATTTTTTTTTTAATCAAAAACATATATAAAAAAAGAAATATGTTTTGTATTTCTACTACGATATTTCAATTAAATTGCGAACTATCTTACCAAAATAGCTGCTCAATGTTATGTGTTTTGGAATACATGACCCACACACATTACGATTGGTATAAATCATCTTGGATAGGTAATAGCTTGATCAGAATGTCAACTTATTTTTCTCGAACAAATGTTCTGTGATGAAAAACTCTCTGAGAGCACATTATAGGCTGTCACGTGATATTTAGGGTTAAAAGTATCCAAAAAGATACACCAAATTTAAAAACCTATTAGGTGTCACATTTACATAGGTTCATAGACACTTTATTATCACAAACAATTATTCTCTGTTCCAAGGTAACATGCCCAGAACTCGGAAAACAGAAGTGAAAACGTACAAGGCAAACATTAAAAACTTTAATTTTTTTTTATAGAAAAACAAATGTTAAACTTTGAAGTGGTCACACTGGTGTGTGTGACTCCCAGCGGCGAGGATTTTCTACGCTGACCTATCCTCTGCAGAGGACAAGGGGGCGGACACATCAGTGCCAGAAGTGATTTACACATGCCCCCAAAAAGTGTAAATCACTTCTGGCGCTGATGTTTCTGCCCCCTTGACCTTGGGCAGAGGTTAGCGGAGGACAGGGGAAGCGTATAAAATCTTATCTCGACTCCCGGTGTTTGCTGTCCTTTCCTTTTGTCCTTAGACATCTGTCTTACCAAGTACACACAAAATTTGGGGAGAGAGAGAGGGTGGGCCGGGGGGGGTAAACGGATTCCGGGAGAAGTTCAAAACTCCCATACACATACACACGTAGTATTGAAATGTTTTTCAGTGATATGCGCAAAGACTAATATCGAGGATTAAGACTCAATTTGTATTGTCACTGGCACGCGTGAATTCGTGGCGAGGCTTTTCTATGCTCGGCGTAGAAAAACGCCCAAGTCAAGGGGCAGCCACATCAGTGTCAGAAGTGTTTCACACTCCTAAAAAATGAAAATCACTTTTGACGCTGATGTTTCCACCCGCTTGACCATCAGCGGAGGCAGACAGAGGTTAGGGGTTCGCTATAAAATCTTCACCGGTGAATTGAAGGCCGCCCAAAATTTTGTCTCTCTCTCTTGTCCTGGGTTAACTTCTTGGTAGATTAACCCACTAAGTTTACTTTACCTATCAAAGTGAAATACTGAGATGAATAAAGAAAGCAAAGAGGTAAAATTTTTATTTTTTATCCGTTTTAAAAGGGCCGGCAAAGCCAACTTAGCTGCCAAAGGCACTTCATAGTTCAAATTTCCTACCCCCAAAGGGAATTGGAAATGTTGAATTATTATAGATGTAAAAGTTCGAAGCTACCGTATGGTAGGTCGGTTGGCAAGCTTCCATCACACTCCAAGGAAAACCCAAGCTACCAACACGCCCCAAGGATAAGGGTGTCAATAAGACTGAGCTGGCCTGAAGATGACTTTTTGGCCCCAAAATTTGGGTGGGCAGGGCAACTGTGAGTTTGAGATAGGGCTAAAACCTTCCCAAACATTTTAGGATAATTAATTAACAATTTAAGATTAGGTTAGTCTTAATTTTACAGATAAAAGTCCAAAGTCCGAACAACCTAATCCCATGTAGATCAGGGGATTTTTTAACAGTTGTTTTTGACTCTGTAGATTCAAACACAGCCTCCTCATTGTCTTTGACTAGACAAAAATCCTTCTTTGTGCTTCTTTCGAATGAATACTTGGAACTACTAACAATAATGCCATCTTTGTATTTCATTCCTTTTTGAAGATGCCAGATTGTTAGGTTGATAAAGCATGTGAGGGTTCATAACCCGTCTTCACCTATTAATTACTAACCACTAATCCATTTGCTTATAAAAAAAATATCATCTTTGTGATTGCACATCCCTTCCACTTCAAATACGCACCAGTGGATTCTTTATAGTATGTGTTGGTGTTGATATAAAGCCAAATCATGTAAAAATAATGCCTTTAACATTAAAAGGATAACATCTGTTATGTCACGTCAAAATTTGTTTTGCAGAGCGGTTAGCGGTTCTTGTTGGCAACTATACTATGACAAAAGGAATTCAACAAGCAACAAGCATCCAACACCTTTCCAAAATCACGCAAAATGTAACGACTTTACTGGAAATGAAATTCTCATACTCAATAGTTTTTAGCCAAGACAAATATTAGTCACCAAACAAAAGGTCGCCATAGCAACTGTCCCCGGGACCTAACTTGCTTTCCTTCACTGAAGATGGTCGTGAATAAAGTTACAGGATCTGAGCAGCTGTATTCAACTTTTCTGCCAGGCTGAGCTGCGTCCTAGTGAGGCTTGATAGATAAAGCAGTAGTAAATGGTCCTAGGAGGAACAAAGCAAACACAAGTAAACAATAGTATTCATAAAAAAAAACATGTAAACAATATTAAGGCTTTAGTTTGACAACAGTATCATAATGTTCTGAAAATATCAAAACACTATACACAGTGTACCAACCAGAATTCATTAGCAAGGAAAACTAACCTAATCGCATTTTTAAAAGAAACTTGGCATATCCTATTTTATTCTGTATTGGACAATGTCATTGATCCAATGATCAAGATCATTCAATCAAGTCAATCCAGGTCATAGCAGGCAATATCCATAATTAGAGATCCAAACCCCCCTAAGTGCCATAGTCTACATGACCTAAAACCTATAATTTCCCCTAGTAAAAGTAAAAAAAAATCTGGAATCTAGCATACCTGTAGACTGTCATTTACAAGCTTATCAAAAGCTGCTGGTGATATTTTAGGGATAGAAGATACAGTATCTGATATGAATCTCCCAATGTTATTATCTGGAGCAACACGCCCTTCCTGAAATAAAATGGTTATGGAACTCAAAATGTAAAGCAGTGGCAAATGAAATTGAGTGAGGTCAAGAATCTGTTCCTCACCAGAACATTGTCTACATACTTGTAGACATCATCAATGAGAGCGAGCAGCCGCTCCATTGAGGCCTCCATTCCTTCCAAATCATTGGGCATCTTGTCTACCATTGTTGTCTTTAGGATGTCAACTGCATGCAAAACTGACTCTTTTAAGAAACCTTCCAAGGACTGATTTACATTGATCATGAATTCAGATTAGTATTCTTCAGTTTAATAGATTTTATTTTCAAATTCAAGTATTAACAAAAAGAACCTCAAAATACACTGCCACAATAGTACACCACCAAAAATATATGCAATATTTTCAAAACCATCAAGTTTGTATTTCCAAACAAAAACTGTGAAGCAGCAAACAATGCAAAGCACAAAATGAAAAGAACATTTTGATAATCCCTTTTGTATTATAAACTACCTACAAGGCAAAAATATGATGAGCGTTTTCGATACCTCCTTCCTCATATACAATACACAACATCGGGAGAATGATGCGGAATGCATAATAGCCCATACTTAAAAATGATGAGCTTCTGCAGGAGTATTTTGGGTTTATTTTGTAGTGCAATAATTTTTAATTTTTCAGTTTTAGATTAATCTAGGTTAGTTTATTTTTTTAATAGGTAAACATTAGTGATTAATTTATTAGTAGGCGAAGACGGGTTTTGAACCCAGGTCTGTGGTACGACACGCAGTCTTTACCAACTTAGCA
>JAOXJP010000001.1:2336847-2359650 GCA_025762735.1 Platanus orientalis
ACTATAGTGCATGACGGAGCCCCGTGGTCTATGATAAATTCACAGAAAAGCAATTTACTTAATTAAAAGAATTTTCGTTGCATATTGATTAAAAGAAAATTAAGTAAATTAAATTGGGGCTGAATAAATTATTTAAAAAGAATAATTTATTTTTAAAAAAATTTAAATACTTTATAAAGATCCTATTCACCCCCCTCTAGGATCCATTTCGGGAATTTCAGTAGTAAGTTTGACTATAGATGTGTATCGATCCATTTTCCACCAAAGCCCATCAAGAAAACAAAGGCCAAACCTTTAAAGATGCTTATGCCCCCCAGCCCAAGCCCTAAGTTTAACACTTTTAGGCACACTTTCAAGCCTGTCAAGAATAATATATTTGCCCCCACTCGCATTGTCGATCACAAGTCGAAACATCTCTTGCATAAGGCATTTGGCCTCCCCTACTATCCAACTGTTGGAACAGAAAGAAAGAACAACAAGCACCACTGCCAAAAGAGTCTAAAAGGGGGGGAAACAAAAGGGTCAACCGGATCCTATAAATCTCCGGTTCCGTCCTAAAGCTAAGGGGGTCTCGATTCGAGAAGGTAGGCACGGAGAAGGGTATCACAATCCCATGTTGAGGTAGAGGGTAAAGGCAAGCAAGTTGCAACTCCTCAAAGCCATAGCTCCTCCACCTTTCTTTAATCTCATCGTCTTTCACTAAGACTCTTTGATCCTCAATTTTAATGCATCTAACATGATCTAGATCCTTACCTTTTCTATCCCTTATTCTAGCAAGTTTATATGCACCCATCTCACCAACCCTAGTACCTAACTTATGATAAAGATCATCATATGCCTTGAATATAGCATATTTGCAGCTTTCTTAACTTCTTTTTTAGCATTTTTATATCTAAGTGTTCTATATTTTTAGTCTTCTTCCAATCCTTATAACAAGATCTTTTAACTCTAGTAGTTGTTTAAACTTTGTCATTCCACCACGAAGTCTCTTTGGATGGTTTCAGTTTCCCTCTAAATTCTCCAATGACCTCTTTTGCTACTCTTTTGATAGAGCTAGTCATTTCATTCCACATGACATTTAAATCTTCTACTTCCAAATTCCATTTTTCCCCGTTTTTCAATTTATCTTTAAATATTGCTAATTTTTCCTTCTTTAAGTTCCACCATCTAGTTCTTGTGTAATTAATTATCATTTCTTTCTCTTCCAACTTTTAATACGAACATCCAACACCACCAGCCTATATTGTGTAGTTAAGACTCTCCCCTAGGATAATTTTACAGTCTTTACATATTGACCAGTCTGTTCTCCTAGTAAAAAAAAAATCTATCCGACTTCTATTTGACCCAATATTAAAAAGTAACCAAATGTTCTCTTTTTTTTAAGTATGTATTTGCTATTGCATGATCATATGTCATTGCAAATTATAGTATTGCGTCAAAAAACCATGGCAATCATTAAAAAAAACAAAAACAAAAACCTTTGCAAGATCTAACCGAAACAAGTCAATGATTGAATCAACCAACATGTGAAAACCTAGAAAACCAATAAAAAACCTCCTAGGGAATGAAGATCCTAATCAATGGAAGAGCTTAACTTCTTAAAACAAAGGCAGAATACAATGGCAATCAAGCTTACCATTAAAATCTCAAAGAGAGATGCCCCATCAATGTTTCACATAAGTGTTGTCATAAGCAGTCCCCAAGAGCTAAGAGATAGGTTCCCCAACAATAATTGTTTCACCTAATTTGGTGTATATATGTAATCTAATACAATAGTTCAAAAATAATATAACAAAATCTTTTGGTATGTGGGTGGGTGCGGGATGGAAATGTTTTATTGTTTTAACATTTGGGAAACTTAATATGAACCATATTAGGGGAAAATTATTCTACAGCATGGTGAAGCTAGAAGATTTGAAGAATTGAAGACTCAAAAGAAGATTTATAGGTATTTTCCCCTTCCTGCTTTTATATTTATAGATTAAAATTATTCTACAGCATGGTGGGTTTTTTTTCTTTTCGCCTTTCCAGTTCCACTAATTCACTTCTTTATAATTTATGTTTTGTTCTTTTTGGATCCAAAAAATATTTACAATACATACCTTATTCTTTCTTCCATTGTTATTTGTACTTTTTCCAGAACTTAATGTTCTTGTCTAAAGCTAAGAACACTTTTCGGTCAAATTTTTGAATCTTCATAATTCTTTTAAAGGTGTTGAAAGGGTTAGAAGTATCAATTCTCATTTTAGGCAAATTCCTGAGTTTCCCAAATCAAAGGAGACTGCCAGTGACAAGAGAGTCCATCGTCTATGCCTACATAAGCATTTTGAAAAACCACTCCCCAGTCTCTCTACCACTGCCCAGAACAGAATCCTTCTCTGGTTGAGCATTTAATGGCCCAAATGCCTAATGTTAATAACCATCCATAAAGTAGTCCCTTTCATCGAAAATCAGAATGATTTCACTTATAGCAACAGGTGCTTAAAAAAAATAACAAATGGCAGGGCACCATTGGTTGATTCTTGAGAGAAAATAGAAAACAAACAATTTCCTTCAAGAAGAAGGTTCAGCTGGCATTTTCTTTGAGCTTCACATTCAGTTTCATTACTTAGAATAAGAAACAATGCAGAGTGAGGAATGTTGCAGTGAAAGAAAAAAAAAACACATAAAGCTGACTCGCTCTTCACATCTCTATTACACCAAACTAGTTTTACTTTTCGAACTTCACATCAACAATTATATGAAGAAAAAAAATGTTATAACCTATTCTAAGAAATGAAACAGTTAAAATTACTCTATTCCTGTGAATTATAACAAAGTTATAGGCTTGACCGAACAAGATAAACTGTTATTTCACACAAACAAAGGGGGAGAGAGAGACAGAAACAGTTAGAAACAGACCTGTTCTTCAAACGAAACCACTCGAGGGTGAATTTGAGTAAGGGCATAATGAGCAATATGCTTTTGGGTCTCCGTCTCCAACCTTCCCAATTCCTGCGCAAACGACTGCAGCAGCTGCCGCGACACAACCAATGGAACGTCGTCTAACAACACTGTAATCCAAAGAGCAAGAAACCGTGAAAAAACTAATTCAAGTAACCTGAAAAGATCAACAACAACAAACACAAAAAAAAAAAAAAAAAAGCCAATTTCGAAGGACAAGTAAATGAGTAACTGTGATTGATGAACTTCTTCGCTTGCGTGATATCATTGGATGCCAAAACGGATGAGAGTATCTGCTTATATTGCTCGATCTTTTGCCTCTGATCACCGATCGCAGAGGCGTTTGCGAAGGCGCTCTCCATGGCTCGTTGCGTTCTTGTTGAGCTTCGGAAACTTAATCAATCTTTTTAGAAACTCGAATTCTAGGGTTTCCTGCAAATCGGTATTGCAGAAAAATATAATACAATGAACAAAACAAATGCAGGGTCCAGGAACGGGAGGAGTCGGGCTGAAGGGGTGTTAAAACCGAGTTACGTGAAAACTCGTCCGAGTTACTCGAGAAAACTTGGGCGAGGTAATCGGATGACGAGGTTTAGCACGTGGTCAACCGGAAATTCAGCTGAGTCGAGTAACTCGGCCGAGTTATTCGGCTAACTATTGAATTTTTTAACACTGTTCGGGTAAAAGTTAATATCATCCGAATTCCACCCCTCATTTCTTCCCTGGATTTGATAGTTGGGCTGTCAACAATCCGATTGTTGTCTGTAGTCAATTTGTGTTCGGTTCGCTAATATTTGATTCGAATGCATCTATATCCGATTTGATTATTTGACCAAATATCTGAAACAATTAAAATTAATATTTATATTATAATGTTGTAGGACTTATGTAGAATACAATATATGAATATGAAGCAAATGTTCTGTGATAAAAATGCAGACAGACAATCATTCTTGTATGAATACCATAACCTTAAACCATTTCTCATCTCCCATTCTCAATTTGAATGAAAGAAAGTTCCCAGTAGCCAATTCCCCATTCTCTCGTTGATCTATCAATCATCTTCTATATCTATAATTCTTAAATATCCATAAAATATTTGAATCCAATCCGATATTCGGTAAAATAAATGAATACAAATACAAATATGTTTATATCCAATTCATATTCAATTGTTGATGGTCCTATTTGCTAGTACTACCTTAGGTTAGCCTAAGGTAGAATTGACATTAGGGGCCAACAAATCATCCCAAAAAGTTGTAAATCACTCTTTTGGTGCTGATGTGTCGGCCTCTAATATCAGTCATACCTTAGGCTAACTTTAGGGATCACACTAATTCCCACCTGTCTCTCTTCGTATTTAAGTGGACATCCTTCCCCTTCTTTTTTTAATTCTAACCTTTTTTTTACGGTTTTAATCACATTATAAGGAAGAAACAATTTATGTACTAGGTCTGAGTTATACTTTATTTGGATTGAGAGTGGTGTTCTTATGAAAGAAGAATGCTAGTTATGTCTTTGATTCATCATAATTTTTATACAATCTAGTGAAATCAAACATATTCACGCCCTCAAAGGGCATATAGATGGCTACCTGGCTAGTTTAGTTGGTGGGGTTTGGTAAGACTCCTAAAGTTAACCTAGAGTAAGAATGGTATTAGAAGCTGACACATCAGCACCGAAAAAGTGATATACACTTTTTGGGGATGCTTTCCACTTTTGGGCACTGATGTGTCAGGCCCTAATGTCATTCTTACCTTAGACTAACTTTAGGTTGTCCCACGAAATCCTCTGCGCTAGTTTAGGGGGGCGGGGGGGGGCGGGGGGTGGGGGGTACTTGTTTGTCCATTCAGAATTTTAATTTGTGGTAGTGGTTATGTACCTTTTGGTGGGGACTCTACCCCCTTCTTTATGTTGAATATTTATATGTGGTACTACATATGGATTTAAAACTTGAATTTGGGATTCCTATTTGGTCTATCGGTCTTTCCCAAATCAATCCACATGTCGAAAAAGCTTTAAAAATTGACAAAATTTTAGAATAGTAGGAGTTTCTGAAAATTTTAGATGATAAGCATTGATTGCGAGCATGTTATTGCATTATACATGTATAAATACCGTTACAATGTATATGAGAATACAAATTGTTACATAATATTATAAAAATTATATTAAAAAGGAACTCATCCATTTATTTAATGCCTACAATATCATCAAATATGATATTTTATATATAAACGGAGTTTATATATATAATAAAGTCCATTTATTTGGTTTTTAGATTTGGTTCATTAATTGACTGAGTGATCATGAGCACATGTTTAGAGTCTTTGGATTTGGTTTAACTATCATGGTTTATTGATTCAATGTGACTTGCAGATGTAGAGATTATGATATAGACAGAGAAGGGTGGCACATGCATAGGTCTCAATCTCGCTCAAGGGATAAATCCAATCATGGATCAAGATCTCGATCCCAATCCAATCAAGGGGTTGTCTGGTGAAATATTAAGCAGATTTTTTTTGGGTATATTTACATTGATAATGATAGGCTAGTTTGGATTGGGCTTGAGCTTGTTTGATAGCCAATTGCCATAGTGAGAGTTGGGCCCTTAGTCTGCTGGTCTACTAGTCTTGGAAGATGAACTTCATTTTAATTTTTTCTTCAGGTTGTGATAGTTGATAGTTGTATACATTTTGATTGGTCTTATGGAACTCTCACTGTTCTTTCTGAAGTCCCAGTAGGGTGAGAAAGTTATTATTTTCCAGTCAAGTCAACATAGAATGAGATAGTGGTAAATTTTCTACTGTATATTTAAGGATATAGTGGTTTTTCCTCTCTTTCTCGGTGAGAGTGTTACAGCATGGTTTAAAAGATATATTGTTCAGCACATAAACTTTTTATTTAAAAATCTTTGAACTGAACTATGATTGATTGTATTTCTAATGAGGTACATGATTCAATTGCTCAAAAGAAATATGTTTTGCATGCATGAATATATATAGAAGGCAAGTCTGGTGCATGTGGGTGGTACAGTGAGATTTTGGTTTGCAACCAGTTTGCTACTATTCCAAAATTCAACTTGTAGAATTCTTTAGTGGTTTAATTCCTTCTAGATTGTAAAAGCTTGGTTTTTCTGGTACATGCCCTTTCTCTTCTAATTGCAATCATGAGTTTTTTTTTTTTTTTATTTTGTGCTTATTTTGAAAAGTCATTTCCAATTGCATACTATGTTTGGGTAAGTTGTACCCATTAGGTTTTATGTTAGTACTATTAGCAATTTAAAGTTGCAATCTCTGGATGAGTTTTTTTTCTTTATTTTGTTATTTTATTTACTTGATGAATTAATTCTAAAATTGAGAGTGGTTTCAGATTGTTTTTAAGTTTGAGAGAATATTTATAAGATGTGACTTAAATGGATGTGTGGGGAAAACTATATGAGAGAGTCTATGGAAGATACAGATTTAGAGAGATGAATGCGGCTGGAGAAACAGTCCTAATATTTGAAATGACATATGATCTTATAATATCAAACACATAGTTCATAAAGAGATAGGGACATTTGGTTACTTTCAAAAACGGGTCAAATAAAAGTTAAATAGACTTTTTTTTTACTAGGATGATAAAAAGGTCAATATGCAGAGATTGTAAGGTTATTCTATGGGAGAGTCTAACCACACAACATATGCTAATAATGGTGTTAGATGTTCGTATTAAAAAATGAAAAAATAAATAAATAAAAATTTAATTACACAAGAATTAGATGGTGAAACCTAAATAATGAAAAATTAATGAAATTTAGAGATAAATTGAAAAACGAGAGGAAATGAAATTTGAAAAAAGAAATAAATGTCATGTAGAATGAAATGGCCGGCTGTATTAAAAAAAGTAGCAAAAGAGATTCTTAAAAAATCTAGAGAAAAAGTGCAACCATCTAAAGAAGCTTGGTGGTGGAATGATGAAGTCCAAAAAACCATTAGAAATAAAATATTTTGTTATAAGGATTGACAGAAGACTTAAAATACGAAGTCTTAAAAATATATAAAAATGTTAAAATAAATAAGCTAAAAAGCTTTCAAGGTGTATAATGACCTTTATCATAAGTTAAGTACTAGAGAGGGTGAGATATGTGTAGATAAACTTGCTAAAATAAGGGATAGGAAATGTAAAGACCTGGACCATGTTAGATGCATTAAAACAGAGGATCAAAGAGTCTTAGTAGAAGACAAAGAGATTAAAGAAAAATGGATGAATTATTTTCAAAAATTATTAAATGAGAATCATATAGAAAATGTTGGTTTAGGAATCGGTAGAGTAAAGGAGATTAAAGATCACAGATATCTTAGTTGGATTAAAGTGCCGGAAGTTAAAGAGGCTTTGAAGTGGATGAAGATAGGAATGGCATTAGAACTAAATGGTATCCTAATTGAGGTTTGTAAATGTATGGGAATCAATAGCTTATCATGGTTAACTAAGCTTTTTAATAAGATCATTAGAACTAAAAGAATGTCAGATGAGTGAAGGAAAAGTATTATGGTTCCTATATATAAGAAGGGGATATTCAAAATTGCACCAATTATCGTGGGATCAAGCTTATGAGCTATACAATGAAACTATGAGAGAGAGTGATTGATTCGGCGATTAATGTAAAAGTATAAAGAAAAGAAGAAAGATCTCTACATGGTACACAAATGATAAGTGTTTTGTTTTCTTATTTTGCATATACGTTCTATTGTAAATCTTGTTTTGCTAAATTTCTTTTCTGTTAATCCAAATTTCTGACTAATTACGTGTATGGGCGTGCCAGTGCCATGTGGGCACAATTTGGTCTTTTGTTTGACCCTAGGCTCCAAAATAAACTGGACTTATGGAAGAATTCAAAGGAATTTACTTCCAAAAGGTTTATTTGTCCACCCTTACACGTTCAGGCGATTACGAGGGGGAGGGTTCTTCCCTCTGTGAATAATTATTTGCCTTGCGAACAAGGACTTTATAATTCCACTATAATTACACTAATGCAATAACTTAATAGTAGCAAAAGAAGAGTTTAAAACAAACTTACAGTGGAAACAATCCCAATCATGTAACACAGTTGGTTACAAATCCATTTCCACGCGATTAAGACAAACTTAATCCATTGAACGAAAGCCATGAGTAAAAGGGATTGAATAAACAAGTATCTTTATTGTTGAGTAAGGATTTACAAAGTACTTGACTACAGATTTTGACTAAGTATGCTATAAAATACAAAAGTTTGACTAAGTATGCTACAAAAGTATAATAGCAGGCTAAGTTGTGAGACCCTTTGCTTCGAACCCCAGGACCCATATTTATAATGCTCTGATTCAATTATGGGTCCTCTACAGGTGTCAACTTCTAATCCTTCCATTTGTATTGTAACTTTTTTTATAACTGGTCTTTTGCCACATCATTTGATAACTAATTCCTTTCAAATTCTTCAATCTAGGCATGCCATGTGTTGATAAATGTTCTAAAACTTCCTTCTTAATCTCTTGCTTTCACATGTCTTTTCTTTTTAGAATTTAAATTTCATGTATAATGAAATTCTAAACATGATTACACTACCGTCTATCATAAAACCTCATGTCGCATGGCTTCCTATTAGCCATTCATTATGGTTGTAATTTTATGGTGTAAACATTTTCTAATTCCATCTGGTTCAAGTTTGTTCTATTCTATTGAAAATGGTACATATAAGGTTCTTATATTTTGTTCTAGAGTTGTAATTCGAATTGTTTATTTAAAGAATTTTCATATAGTTTTTTTTCTAAAATACGGTTGATATAACTACTATTGTAAAGTTATTTAGTGCTGAATTTTTCAACGTATATGCAAATTCTATGCATGCTATTGTATTGGTATTTATTATGAAAAAATTTCAATAAAGAACATATTATTGTATAATTTTGTTGTTGCTTTGATATTATTGTTACTCTATTATAAGGTGTTTGGTCAGTCATATACTTGTGAGATTTAGGAATCTTTTGATAACCACAATGCCACCTAATATATATTAATTTTTACAAGATCTCTCATAGATTTCAAGATCTTTGAGCCAATCTAAACCCTCTTTTGACAACTCTAGTAACCTTTCATAATCCATCATAAACCTCAATGTTTTGATCCTAAATTAGTCCCAGATCTCAAGTATTACTTAGCCCCTTCTTATCTTGTTTTATCCATTTGTTAGAGCCTAGTTTTGTCCCTTAATTCTAGCTCTTGTTTGTACTAAAACCAGCCTTGAACTAGCCTAATTTTAGTCCCTACAAGCACCCCTTATCAATCCCTATTCTTGACCTATTCCAATCCCTTTTTAGCCTTAAAATTTTTCCCATAATTTGTCCACTCGTGTCTCCTAGACAACTCTTTATTTCCTTATTTTGTGGGCCATAACACTAAATCAGTCTTTGTTATAATCTAAAGAGAGGAATTGAACATACTTGAAGACAATCCCGTGGTGGAAGAAAACGAACAACGCTTGCACCCACGTCGTAAGGAAGGAGGTTGTCTCATTGGAGTGAAACACCAACACCCGTCAGGTCAACAACGCTACAAAAGGGGTATAGGATTTCCACATAGTAAACCCTTACAGAAAGAGAGAGGGAAGAGAGCAAAAGAGAAGAGAGAAGTCTCCACAAGATTACCAAAGTGTGAATTCATTTTTAGCAAAGCTAGATACTTATAGAGTCCTTGTGGAAGGAGTTTTAGTCCACTTAACTCCCACTAAGACTTATCTATAACTCTTTGGATAAGTTTAGAGGAGTCCTAAGTGCAATAGGATGTCCATATATGGACGTCCAATATAGACTCAAACTCCAACATCCCTCACTCATCCATAGTGTGGCATACTAATTAGCCTCATTGTTAATTTACTCTCCATCCTTCATGTATCTCATACAAGGAAATATGGTGTGCGACCAACGGGAGCTGCGATCTATAAGAGAAAGCACCTTACTAAGTTATATGTTTATATAACTAGAAAAATACATCTCATCTCCAACAACTCAACCATGCCCTAGACTGATTCTCACATCAAGTCGCACATTTTCTATCCCCTCTGGAGTTCTATACTTGAAACAACGCCAACTTCCAATATTCACCACAAGCCTTTTATAGGGATAAATCAATTTTGAAAAAAAAAATTGAACATTTTTGAAATTTTGGTTTGACTAAACTAATCATCTAAATGTGACCATAGGCTTGTGTGTACATTACTATCAATGGATGTGTTAAATTGTCTACCTTAGCCCTTATGTTGCTTAGTCTCTTGGCATAATTGTTTTCCCAGTCATGTCTCTTTAGACCAAATCACTCATGGTCACAAGAAACATATTAGAGTATCAATCATCAAGCCCCAACCTCACAACATAATCATAAGTCTCTAATGGCATAAATGCCTTCATGACCAAAGTCTCACATTGTAAAGAGCACAGGGAATTAGTTCACTTACATATATAGGCCATGGTCAAAATAACACATGCCAAATGAAACGCATGCTATGGTAAAGCTCACTAAGAGTTTGTCAACTTCTCAACACCGTATGGGTCTTAGTCTAGTCACTCTCCCATGTGTCTGACTCAAGCTCTCATAATCCAATTGCCCTCTCTTGCGCTTGATTAGAGTCTCGCACCTGGCTTTCTCAAGTATATATATATATACTTAGCTCGCACTCCTTTACACCAAAAGTCAGTGTGAGCATCCACATTACAACTCGACGTTTCATCCTACTAGCAAATCATGCACTAGGGTGATCGTGGTGTGAGTACATGTCCTAAACCCGGTGATGAATCATACCATATGTCCAATCACATGGTGTTTGTGTGTGTGCAATTGATCATGTTAATAACAATTCATTCTAAATTGAGTCAACAAACCAACATGATCATTTTATTAAATAAATAAATGTCTACAAATCCCAAAAGTTTTCTTATCATAAACTAAATATGAATAGTCCTACGCTAACAATCAACAAACATTAAATTCTACGTACTCCCATACTTCTCACATGAGCCTTGAACATATCCCTAGGAATAGGCTTAGTGAGTGGGTTAGCCACCATTTGACTAGTAGAAATATGCTTGAGGATCACCTCTTCTTACGCAACCATGTCTCATATAAAGTGATAATGTATGTCAATGTGTTTGGTAAGTCCATGATACTTTGGATCCTTCATATATGTCAATGATGTCATCATTGTGAATCGTAATGGGATCCTTGGCATTCTCTATAACACCAAGTCGTTGAAGGAACCTATGAAGCCAAACAACTTCCTTCACAGTTGCACTATAAGCAACGTATTCCGATCCGTCATGGATAAGGCGATGTATGATTGTTTCTTACTACTACAAGAAACAGTTCCTCTTGCTAAGAGAAAAGTGTAGCCAAATGTAGATCTACGCTCATCCAAATCGCCACCCCTATTTGCATCGCTATAGCCTCGTAACACTAAGTCTGCTCTCTGGAAGCATAACATATAGTTTGTAGTTCCACGCAAGTATCAAAGAATCCACTTTACTACCCTCTAATGCGCTAACCCAGGGTTGCTTTAGTAACGATTAACCAATCCTATTGTAAAGCTAATGTCCAGTCTAGTACACATCATAGGATACATCATACTACCAATAACACTTGCATAAGGAATATTTTTCATTTGTTCAAACTCTGCATCAGTATCAGGACACATGTTCAGGTTCAAAGTATGACCCTTCTAGATGGGAGTGTTAATGGATTTGTAATTTTGCATGCGGAATCGCTTTAGCATTCTTTTGATGTAAGTCTCCTAAGACAAACTAAGGAACCTCTTAGAGTGATCACGAGTTATCTTAACTCCAAGCACAAAGTTTGTTTCGCCCAAGTCCTTCATCTTGAAATTAAGAGACATCCACTTCTGAGTGGCGACAATCATTCTCATATCATTTCTAGCCAATAAAATGTCGTCTACATACAACAAAAATATTCAAAAACTTTTATTATGTCGTTTAACATACACACAATGGTCTTCCTAGATCATTATGAAGTCATACTCAATTATGGCTCGACTAAACTAAAAGTACCATTACCTAGATGATTGGTTCAATCCATAAATGGACTTCTTGAGCTTGCACACTTTGCGCTCTTGTCCTTTTATGATGAAGCCTTCAAGATGATCCATATAAATCTCTTCATTTAGTTCTCTGTTAAGAAATGCAGTTTTCACATCCATCTGAAAGAGTTTCAAATCTAAATGTGCGACAATGGCTAAAATGAAGCGAATTGAGGTGAATCTCACCACTAGGGAGAAGGTCTCCTCATAGTCTGTACCCTTTACTTGGGTATAACCCTTTGCCACCAATCATACCTTATATTTTTCAATAGTCTCATATGATTTACATTTAACCTTTAGAACCCACTTGTTCTCAACAGTCTTGCAATTTGATGGAAGATCAACAAGTTCCCAAACTTGGTTCTTCTCCATGGAACTAATCTCATCCTACATAGCATTTGTCCATTCTCTTGAAGCAGGTGATAAGAGTGCATCCTTAGAAGAACTTGGTTCATCATCATCAATGGAAGCGTACATGAAGGATTTCTCCTCAATCTCAAAATGGCGACGAGGTACTACCCCAGGTTTGCTTCTATGTGGTTCGAGATCTTTCATCTCATCAAGCAGTGTGTTTCCACTAGGTGAAACACTCATATTGGATATGCTCCCACTAATTGGAGCACTTTTAATATCCTTGGCGATCATTGGTTCATTAGAGGTTTGATTTTTCCCACCCTCATCAAGCATATTGAAAGGTGCCTCTTGAGAATCACCTTCAGATTCTTCCATCTCATAAAAGTGTAAAGTCATTTGAACTCTTTTACTACTTGGGAATTCATCCTTGATGAAATCTTTATCTCATGATTTTATCTCTACGAACCCACCATTCTTTTATTTATGGACAAAAACATAGCCTTTAGAATGCTCAAAATACCTTTTAAAGGTACCATTTTTGGCTCTTCTATCAAGTTTACCAGTTTTCTGCGTTAATATATGGACAAAACTCATAGACCCCCAGGGTCGCAAGTAATTAAAATTAGGTTTTCTCCTATTCCATAATTCATAAAGAGTGGCAGAGACAGACTTGGAGGGCACTTTATTGAGGATGTAGGATGCAGGATGTAGTCAATAATGTATCCCCCCAAGAGTGGTGTAGAATTTTCACACCGTAAACCCTTATAGAAAGATAGAGAAGTGAGCAAGAGAGAAGTCTCCACAAGATTACCAAAGTGTGAATTCATTTTTTGGTAAAGCCAGATACTTATAGAGTCCTTGTGGGAGGAGTTTTAATCCACTTAGGTCTCTAACTCTCACTAGGACTTATCTACAACTCATTGGATAAGTTTAGAGGAGTCCTAAGTGCAATAGGATGCCCACATGGACATCTAATATAGACCTAAACTCCAACAGTCCCTTCGCTTGAATTGATTATCCTACATCATTCTTCTTATTTCTCTTTTTAAAAACAATTAAAGATTCCATGTTGCTCTTAAGTCCTCCCTTAAAGACCTTCTTCAAGTTTATGAAATTCTTTAATTTAATGCATCAAAACTTATTATAATTTCATGAAATTTGGATTGTAACACCTTGTACAAGTCTGATGCATGAACATGGGTGCTTTGTTAATTTTGTGGGTTCTGCTCTGAAATTTCAGAACTGCCCTCCGGGCTTTTTCTTCTTTTTCATATTCTAATCTTTTCTGAACTCGTTTCAATCATTCTATTTCTAATTTCTTTTATTTTGTAGCTATTTAAGTGTGTTTAAATTCAATTCTTCATTTTTGCTTCCACACTTTAATTTTGTGTCTTTACTTAAGGAGCTTGGAATATCCTATATCGAATTTTGGTATCTTCCCTATTGTGCTACTTTAGTCTTATATGTCAAGATGATCCGATTAGATGAACTTTACCTCTGTTATTCTGGTGGACCAATCCTCACAACTTATAATTGTCATTCAAATAGATATGATAGGTTGTATGGTTGGTATTATCTGATGGATCAATTCATGGACTAGAGACATATATTCCTTGATTTACATGTCATTACAGAATTAAGCATTGGTCAGTCTGATTTGCAATCTAATCAGGATTAGCCGATCTAACTATTTATGCCTTTATATCTAGGCCGGTCTAGGATTCATCCGAGTTAAAAAGCATTGTTGCATGTTGTGCATGGATGTAGCAAGGTGGGTGGGTTCATCTATTGTGATATCTTATTCATTTATTAACACATGGACACATTTATGTATGTATTTTTTTTAAAGGTATTTCTGTAAGTAACTAGAACAACTCAAAATTTCTAATTTTGCAAACCTGAATAATTCTAGTAGTTACTTCTTCCAAGAATGATATTTTTTACTATAACAAGTTAAGATCATTATTGTAATATGCAAGTACTTGTATAGGGGCCTAGCTATTGGAGACCGCCCCACTTGCTATCAATGCCTCCAGATTCATGAAAAACTAATTGAGAGAGCTGGTTTGAGATGCATTTTGCGCTCCCTTATTGACATTGTAACACAGTTTGACACCTACAACACTTTGGCATCCTTATAAAATGTATGCAAATTAGCAATCATTTATAGTCATCAATTCCTCTGTTGTTCAAAAACAGCTTTAATTTCGGCCTTATTTCATCTATTTTGAAAACAGTGCAATTTGAAGGCTAATGCATCTATAGAATAAACAAGACTTATAAGAAAATATATGTACAAAAAGCTTTCAAATAACCCCATTCAATTTCTTCCATGTGTCATCCCCTGGTGTCCTAAACACCAAATCTTGGACAGATCATTTGCTCCCCTTTTAAATCATTTGACTTGGGAGGGTGGGTAATGCAAAAACCACTTCTCTTGATCTCGAGTTTGATGATCATATTTTTTTTATTATGAATAACGATGAGCAAATGAGGCAAAATTTAGGTATTAGTCATTATAAAATATACAAGAGTACCCATCTCTTAAAAGATCGTTGATGGAGAGGCCTTCAAATTCTTTTCATATCAGAACCCAAGTAGCAACCTTCAAGGCGATGAAATCTATAAAAATTAGGTACTAGTCATTATAAAATATACAAGAGTACCAATCTCTTAAGAGATCGTTGATGGAGAGGCCTTCAAATTCTTTTAATATCATAACCAAGTAGCAACCTCAAAGGTGATGGAATCTATAAGGTGTGAAGGAGATCTAGAACCTTTAAAGATTCTTCAATTGCGCTCTTTCCATATGTGACATTACATATGTGAGTATCGCAAAAACATAAAATGAAGTAGAGCTGCCAAAATTTTTTGCCTCTTGAGTAGTAGAATGGAGCGTGTCATTGCCAAATAAGATCAACCGAGTTGGGAGGCATCACCCAGGCTAGAGACTAGGTAGAGAGATATTGATCCCATATGCACCGGGAGAGATGGCAATGAAGTAAGATGTGATTATTATATTTAAATTATATTTAAGATTCAAAATGAATCATATGTTTATTATGTCGTGTACATTATGGGCTATTTATTTGTGTGGACCAAAGAGGCCCACATAAGTTACTTAAGCTCATATGTGCGTTAAATATTTGGAAGGAACTTTGAATAAAATGTTTTGTTTAAAGTTTTAGTATTTCCCTCCAAAACAAAGTACAACCCAACTCCAAAAGGCTTTTGTCTTGAAAGTTTAGTCTCATATGGGAAGTGGGGAACTTCAACATTCATCTTATAAGTAAATGCAAGACCCTAAGGGGTAATGAGGTTGAAGAGAGGGGAGGTTGGAGATGTTTGTTTGCATCACGTGCGTCGAACCGAACCGAGCCAAGATGGGGTGTGGGTGTGGGTTACATGAATTAATTATTTTATTTTTATTTATTTAAATAAAAATATTTATTTTAATTGATTACAATTAAATTGGTTTCTTACTTAATTAATATAATATATGGTAATATTGATTAACGCGTTTATTGAGATTAATTGCACGTTTATTATTTTCTTAAAGAGCCTAGCTCTTCATGGAAAGTATGGGTGTATGCGATCATTATCTTTTATAATAGAAGATGAGAATGAGGAAAAATACAGAGAAAAAAGATTTCGTGCGAACCTGTCTTCTTTTCCATCTCCGATCTTTATTGTTTTTTTGTTGATTCGTATTATTTTTCATATATGTTATTCCCTTGGCATTGGAGGTTGGTCTGAGCTGTTCAAAGTGTATCTCTGTTAACCTGTGCGGGTTCTACCAGAGAGGTTGGTGTTCCTAGAGATAATCGTCAATCAAGCTTATCGTACATGCAATAGACCGACAAATATCGATTTAAGAACAACATTCTATACGTGTTTAATCATCAATCGATAAGTTGTCTCTGTCTCTTAATTTACAAATATTAATTCAATACATGTCCTCTTGGACTGCATGTATTACATATCAGGCAATCTGCAATATATGAATTGATACATATCAATTACTATTGGTACGTACCTGCATGCTATTACCATCATGTACTATTGTTAGATATTAAATTATCTTAACTACTGTTCACAATTGACAGACTCCCCGTCCTCCCTACAAAGAACATGTGGGGGATAGCATCATGTGAAGTCATCTTGAAGCTACCCAATAAACGCTTGCACCCTAGGGAGAGAAACCATTCTATACAAGTTAAACCGGCGAGAATTTTCTACATGATGATAACCTCCGCCGAGGTCAAGGGAAAGGAGAGGCAGGAGATAAGAGGTTCGCCGATAATTTTATTACCTCATAAGTGCTTGTGTTCTTAACTTGACTGTACTTCTTCCTGTTCCAAACCTGAGTACTAATGTTCCCTCAAAGTTACCTACTTATCCCCACAGGAAGGAAAAGCGGGACAAACTAGTTTGGGCACTTGGAGATCTGTTGTTGGGTCACACATCATTCATTGTCTATCCAATTAAGTGTTTTGCTTCATCCTACTTCAAATCATGTCACTTGGAGCTCATCAAGGAAAAAGTGATGTGACATACGAAAAGATGGATCCGACATCTTCCTACCCTGCACAGGAATGTCGTTGGGCTCAATAATGCAGCTCACCAATATCACTGACCCATTCATTACTACTCCGCGGGTTCCTTGTTGTGCCTAGGAAGATTGTTCTGCCTATGGTTTGGCTGGCTGTTAGGCTACCTTCCCTGAGGAGATAGGATTAAATATGTATGCAGTCAAGTTTCCGGGCTTCGATAATGTGAGAACGAATCTCGTGAGAACCGTGAAAACTGCACCAGAAGGGCTGACACATCAGTACTGAAAAGTGTTTTGCGTTTTTTGAGGGGCACTTATCACTTTTCGGTGCTGATGTGTCCGTACCCTGATGCCATTTTCACAGTTCTCACAAGATTCGTTCGCACCTAATTTTTAGTGCAAGTTTCCCGGTAAAACTTCGTTATCCTTGCTGGACCGTTTATAAACATGGCAAGGCTGATCTATTAGTAACCTTCAAAGCCTCTTATGTAGTTTTGGGAAATTCTTTGGTTGTTTTATTACTATAATCAAGCTTAATAAATCTTCTGTAATCATAGCTGGAATTTCGGGAAATGCAGGAATTTCTGTAATTTCTACTTTGGGAAAAGCTTAAGAGAGCAGATATAATCGTTTTCTTGGTTAGCAAGAATTTTCTATAAAAAGTGGAATTTGGGGGATGAAGATCAGGGTTTGGCCTGTAATTAACAAAGAGGAACCAAAAGTGGAGATCCTAAAATAGCAGCGACGGATAGAAATTTTGAAGGGTAATGGG
Source organism: Platanus orientalis (assembly GCA_025762735.1). Taxonomy (NCBI): domain Eukaryota; kingdom Viridiplantae; phylum Streptophyta; class Magnoliopsida; order Proteales; family Platanaceae; genus Platanus; species Platanus orientalis. The sequence goes on from JAOXJP010000001.1 coordinate 2,354,572, forward strand.
CTCAGAGATGATCCAGGTTAATGCCTGAAGTTATGCGATGGTTTCCAACAGAGGAGATCTCTCAATACTTTATGGATTTTCCACTTCAAAGATAACGAATAAATGGCTTTGCTTGGACCCTTGACTATGTATATTCTATACCAGATTGGATTAAAATCAGATGGTCGAGATCATCTGCTTACATGGAATGAGTGTATATCTTCAAGGTATATATGAAGTGAATGGCAGTGATGACAGAGATTAGAGACCAATTTTTGTTTGTGGGTTATACATTTTTACAGCCTCTGATTGAGAACTCTATCCCTTCTGTCATTATCTATTGACTCTCGCACTATTATTGAACCCTTTATAGCCTGTTAGACAGCTACCTCTAATGTAAGAGAGTGGATTGTATCGGCTCCTCTCTGCACCCTGTCAGGGGAGGATACATCAGCACCGACAAGTGATTTTCACTCTTTGCAGAGATGCATATCACTTGTCGGAGCTGATGTACCCTCCCCCTGACAGGTGCATTACAGGTGCAGATGATAAGAGGAGTAGATACAATCCACCCTCCTAATGTAATCATTCATTTCAAATTTTGAAGGCATTTGTAGCTATAAAATGACAGTTCAAAATGACCTTATTTAGATTTATGTTGATTTGTCAACTAAAATTTGAAATGAAATCATCTTAGGTTTTTTTTTTAAATGAAATGGTAGATGTTATCAAGTATAAATCTGAATTGAGTTCATTATGAACCAACACCTTGTGGCTACAAAATGCCTTGGAATTTTGAATGAAATGATTACATTATAGGTGGCTGCCAAACACAGCCTTATTAAAAGAAAATTGAAATTCTTAAACTTAATTATCCCCTTAACAATCAATTCCAAGATTTTTGGATCCATTATTGTTTAATCCACAAGATGGTCATTTGAGGTCCGACTGGGTTTGGACTGGTTGCTCCCAATTTTTTCCCTCACCCCATGCAAGATTGATCAAGTTTATCAGCTCCTTCAAATTCCCTTATAACAAAATATCTTGTTAATCAAGTCACATTTCAACAGGGTTAGACCTCAGATGTGACCCAAATGACAGTGGATTGTATCCGCTCGGAGTGGGCACATCAACGACAAGTGATATGCACTCCACCCCCACCAAAAAAAAAAAAAAATGAAAATCATTTATCTTCGACACTGATGTGCCCACCCCCTGACAAGAGGTGGAGAGGAGCGTTGTTAGTTAAGAGGAGCGGATACAATCCACCCTCAACCCAAACCCATTGATACTTGATAGAGTTTGGTTGGGAAAGTAATCAAATCCAAGAATTCGAGGTCAAATCAGAAAGTGATGGGTGATCGAACATCATATAACCTAAATCTAACTCTGTTATCAATAATTAATCACAAAATTAGAGAGTGCCAAAGTGTAACCAAACAGCAGGAGTTTAAATTAAGCTTCAACGAGTACCTTTAAATACATTTTGTTTCCTCATGACTCAACAAAGACCCAACAAAAGCAGACAATAATCTATCTTTGTAGTTAAACATCCTAAACATGTCCCCACTAAATCCCCTTCTAACAATAACTATAAACAAAATGATTTGACACAATAATCACTTTTTTAAGAGACTACAGGGCAACCTTAGATTAGATTAGACGAAACTTTACACCTTCAACCTCCAACCTGCCTTACCCAAAAGTCCTCTTTCTCTCCCCCAAAAGCCAGAGAAAGAAACGAAAGGTCCGAAGAAACAGACGCCACAGAAAAAGAAGGCGACAACCGAATCATATCCGTATCATAACAGCCGAATCAAACCCATCCCCACCTAATCCAATTAAAGAGAGAGTACGCTAATAAAACCGCTTCCTCCTCTTCCGTACAACTTCCCCTCTATTCTAATCCACACCACCCAACAAACCCCAACCCTACTTCCAAGGATCTAATGACCATAACACCCTTAATCTGTAGTGAGTATTACAAGTGGGGATTACTTACGATCGAGGAGGAGCATCGAACGGTCGGTGGTGGATCGGAGCAACTGCCCAAGGATTGATGGGGATGGGACGGTTATGGTGGTGGTGGGGAGCGTCCGCCGCGGCGGCTGTTGATGGGGTAGCCGGGCGAGCGGCGGAGGATGTCGATGAGACGGCGACGCGCTCGCAGGAGGGGCACATGGTGAGGGTGGTCGGAGGGGTCATGTGCATGTAGAACTGTGGGGATAGCTTGAGTGCCCTCAGCTCCTGCACCTCCTTCTGTAATCTTCTGTTTTCATCTGTTAGGTTCTCACAGCATCTCTTCAAGAACTCACAATCCACCTCTGTCTGCTTCAATTTCGTCCTGTATTTTTGTCTCAATCTTTAGAATTATAGATGATTTTAAGGGCTGAAAATATTTGATTATACAGAAACATTCTGAATTCATTGATCGAATGCCTCACCTTGCCCTCCTATTCTGGAACCAGACTTCCACCTGTCGAGGTCGGAGGTTCAATTGCTTCGCCAACGCGGTCTTTTGCTTCTGATTATGCCAAAGAAAATTAACGTTAGAAAATCAATTTCTGGGGAAAAATAAGAAGAAAAGAAAAACAAGAAGGGGAGATAAACAGGGAAGTGGTTAATAGTTACAGGATTGAGAGTGCTGTGTTCTTTGAAACTTTCTTCAAGCACAGCGGATTGATCCTTGGAGAGTCTGAGTTTCTTCCTAGATGTGTCACCGTCTTCCTCGTCGCTTATTCCTCGAGAACAAGCCCTCTCCATCTCATGCTCGTCTCCGTTGGTGTCCCTCTCGCTGCGCTTTCCACTTACGCTGGATATTGTGCTGTTCGGAGAGGACACCCCTGCATCTTCATCGCAATCGGCCGTTGATGGCATTCGGTTCACATCAATTCCTCTAAGAAACGATCTTGTTTCCCCCTGGAAGATTTCTGCGTTCCGATCTGTAAAGTAACAAACCAAAACGGCAAATACAAATGTTAGAGAGCTTAAGAGACTTTACAGACATGCAGAACAAGTTCAATCTAAGATACATATATAAAGAGACATTAATAAACACCATTTCACGGGAAGATCTTCAAGATGGAGTACAGATCTGACGAAAAAGGGGAAAAACCCGAGATAACAACGTCTTAAAAGCTTGTAATGATTTATAAATGGAGAAATCAGGAACAAACGAATCAGATGCAATGGAATTGTAAAACCTTTGAACAAAAGTCCATTGCATGAAACACAGAGATTGGACACTGAAAAAGCTATAACAAAAATAAATGGATCTAACATCCACAAAAGGGGGAAAAAAAGGAAAACTCGAATCTATCTCAAAATACAAAAATAAACGGATATAACATCCACAAAACGATCTCAAAATACCTGATGATGCGAACGCGTCACTCCAAGAGTTCCTCTGAAGCATAAACGGCGAAGCAGACGAAGATCCAACCGAAGAAGGCATGAGATTCAACTGCAACGGATGCCGATTCTCCGCAGCAGAGCTCAAACTCAGGCTCAAACCTAAATCTTCCTTTCCAACCATCATCTTTCTCCTCTCTTCTCGAATCGATCTACCTTTCTTCTTCTTCAATCTAATCTCTCTAGATCTAGAGCTAGGGTTAGGTTTTCAGAAAAAAATCTCAGAAATCACAAAGAGAAAAAATGGCGATCTTTCGACGGCTTCGGCTGAGAGAAGGTTGAGCATACTGGAGGTTCCTTATATAGAAATAAGATGATGAGATGAGCTTTCAATCATGATTTGTGTCAGGGTGCCAATTGTCTCAATCATGACTTTTTAACTTAACCATGGTTAAGTTGACAAACTAACTGCTTCCGGTTAGGACTGCAAACGGACCAGATACGGACCGGATATGAACATATCCGCTTCCGTATCCTATTCTAGCGGATATTATAAAACTATACCGAATCTTAACCGTTTAAAAAATTCAGATTTTGGACCGGATTTAAATATCCAAAAAAGAAAAAAATAGAAAGACAATTCTAATATATTGTCACAATTGTCAATGCATTCTTCCCTAACCCATGTGTATCCTCTTCAAAATCTTTGAAGTCGTATACCTATGGGTGTAGCCATGGATCAAGATGGAACAAATATGAAGTAAATAGTTGATGTATTTTTAAGGGTTTTAGTTATTAGGTTATTTATGATTGTTGGATTAGTTTTAAATTCAACAATCTATTATCTATATTTTATATATTGTTATATTTTTACGAAACAGATATTATCTTGATAGAAACAATGTATATTCATATCTTAACTCTTTATAACATATGTTTTTATAAACAGACCGAATAAGCTTATTTCGGATACTACTCACATCCGAACACGATAATTTTTCGGATAACTTGCAGCCCTACTTCCGGAGAAACCATGGTCAGTTTGCTCAAAGCGGTTTCACGCTTGTTGACCATTGACCACAGGTAGGAGATATTGAGGCTAAATTGGGTCTTGACTGTTTTACTAAGAAAAACAGGTGCCCCATATTTAATGTTTCGGGAAACTCAAGACCCCTAAAAAGTGGACACGAAAGTCTTGGCCTTAATTGCCCTTTCTTGACTTCCAACCCTTACTTACCCCCAGAAAAAGTCCTTAATTGACTGTTCCTAACGAAGACGGCCTTCTTAGGGCAAACTTCTAATTAACGAGAGTGTACTCTGAGATAGGAGAGGGCTAAGGTCCTATACAGTAATGCATAGTAATTTCAATATTGAAGCTTAGTATGGAAAATGCCTACATGCTAAAGAGAAATTGAAAGGATAAAGTTCCAAGAAACTGAAAGGCAGACTCATGAAGAAAGAAAGTGATATTAAGAGTAGGTAGAAGAGTTATGAGCACACCAGCTTTTGTAGAGTGTGAAGCTATTCTTTTTTACATCAAAACGGCTTCAATAGTTGGTTCCCAAAAATTAATAGTTGAAAGAGATTCCATGAAATAATCAACTTGTTGAACGGAACTTTGGATGAAGTGTGTGGATTGTATCCGCTCCTTTGATCATCTGCTCCTCTCTGCACCCTGTCAGGGGGAGGGCACATCAGCACCGACAAGTGCTTTCCCTAAAAAGTAAAAATCACTTGTCGGTGCTGATG
>JAOXJP010000001.1:2359750-2374165 GCA_025762735.1 Platanus orientalis
ATATATATATATGTATATATATATACTATTTGCTTGGGGTCTTGCGAGAATCATTGATGTGGATTTCAAAGTTGGCCATGCATTTTGATTCCAAATTCACAATCCAATGCACCAAGCCTCTTCAAGGCCTTTAAAGGAATAGAGCTGATGCAAACCTACAATATATAATTATTATTATATCCATTTTAATTACTTTCCTTTGCTATTAGGATTTAGGATTTTCATTTCAGTTCTTTCAGTTTTATTTTATTTCTTTTGTTATTAGGATACGATTCTTCTCTCCATGAGAAGAGCCTTAGGGGTCAAGTCTATATAAGGCATGTAATGGTAATTTTCCTAGAAGTTGAAAAATAATAAGAAGTTGGAGGTCTGATTCCCTTATATATGATCAAATTTCTATCTTTTTTCTACTCTTTTTATTTTGTGAATTTTGGTCACATTATCATTTGGCATTAGAGCCAGTTTGATCCTCAATGGTGACTAATAAGAAGAGATTGTAAAGATTGAAAAATGAGATACAAGCTATGAGGAAACAGTTAAAAGAAGAAAGAAAAGAAAGAATCAATGAACCGAAGAAGCCTTGTTATTTTTCGAGAGCATAAGCATATAGTTTGAAGGAACTTCTTTTAGACAACTCGGAGAAGGCCTTGAAAAGTTGCAAAGGTTCTATGTCAAAATATAAAGATGAGTTTGAGAGACTTGTAAATCTTATATGCACTACCTTAACAATTCATAATGAATTTCTTCATAAGTGGTTTTCGAGAGGATATCCAGAATGAAGTAAAGATATTGGATCCTACAACATTAATTAAAGCTACTAGCCAAGCTTTGATGGTGAATGAGAAGATAGCGTCATCAAATAGCTATAATCAGTTCATCATGGGCCAATTACTCATAACACCAAATGATCCTCTGATAAATTCTACTCCAAATCAATAATCAATCAATAAAGCATAGATTTTTCAAAACACTTTACAAATCCTAATGTTAACACCAAAAGAGATGACAGAGAGGTGCAAGCATGAACTTTATTTTGATTGTGAAGAACACTTCCAAAGGGGACACCAATACAAAAATAAATAGCTCTATCTCATGGAAGGAGATTGGCTCGATGATGAACCTAATGATACACCCTCTAATCTGAGAAAAAATGACAACAATAGAGCTTTTTCAAGCTGCCTCCCCAATTCCAACTTTCAACTTGAGGACAAGGCTAAATCGAAAGGTTGTGGAATGATGCAAGCCTACCATAATTGTTATTATTTCCCTTTTAATTACTTTCCTTTGTTATTAGGATTTCCATTCTTTCCATTTTGTTTTATTCCCTTTATTATTAGGATAGATTCTTCTCTCCTTGGGAAGAACCCTAGGGTTTGTTAAGTCTATATAAAGCTATGTAATGGTAGTTAGTCTTCATAAGAAGTCGAAGGTATGATCCCCTCAAATAGGATCAAATTTCTATTATTATCTCTCTTTTATTCTGTGAATTTGGGTTCACATCAAGAGCTCTTCTAGTTAAAATCAAGGAGTTTATTGATTGTTTTGATGAATGATGCGGTTCATGTAAGGAAAGAGGTTAACAAGCCAGCAGACCTCCTGGTTTCTTTATATAATCAAATGTGAATATTTTGCTACATCCACAGAGGTCCCTAGTGTTCTTTATAGGCTTATAGAAAGGGGTGCAAGTATGGTTCGAAAAATTGGCTGGATCTGTCGACCCCGATCCTGAATCCTGGGTCAGATCTGCCTTAGCAGCGGATCACGGATTGGATCGGAATTGGCCGATCTGAGTCAGTTTTTGATTTTTTTCCCTTTAACAAGGATCGGCTGATCCAGACAAGGATCGGATCGGGATCAGCTCTATCCAATCCCGATTCCAATCTTGATATTTTGATCTATGGGTGCAAGGGGACTTGAACTTGTAAGGATGTAATCTCTCTTTTTCCTTTTTTTTTTAATAATTTTTTCTTACATACCAAAAAAGAAAGATTACATGATATAGTCAAAATAAAAATAAAGAAGGAAATGGAAAAAAGAAAATAAATTGTTGCTTCAAGTATCCATGCTGCAACCTGTATCAATATCAGTATGATATTGTGTTGGGACAGACCAGAACAGACACTAGCATCCGGTTACCTAGAGGGTAATGACTGATTGCCCTTAGGATCCAAAAACCAAAATAAAAAGGACCAGAACAAGCCTGACTCAACTGTACAACTAACAAACATACTCAAATGACCAGGTAATTACATAAATAATAAAAACTGTAAAAAATTTCAGCTCTTCAGCTCTTCAGCTCTCCTCTTGCTCTTTATTATTTTTCTAGTTCGTGTTTACATAGAGGACAACAAGATATTATTCTGAGCCACTGATCTACACACCTCAGGTGAAATATATGGGAACATGGCAACTGTGTCACCTCTTCCTTTTCTCTGTATTTGGCTAGGCAAATACAGCATTCCTGCCAATCCAACAGTAAGAAAAACAAAATGGCAAATCCATTAGATCATTGTGTATAATAATAAGAGAGCATCTTTTGTTTTTCTTAACATTTCATCCTGTTCAGATTAGAAATTTGAAGACAATAATCAAACTAGAAAGCATATTTAAATTTTGGGTTGATAGACTGTACTTGAGCTTGTACCTCATCATTATGAGACAACTGGTTGAGCTCAAGCCCAGCCTTTTTTGTTATTCAGCCAAACTTAAGATCGGTCATTCCTCAAAACTAGCTATGCATATGGAAAATTCAAATCTATGGAATGATTCCAACCATCAATGAGAAACTACTTATTCCAATTCTATGTAGAGATAGTGACTTACGGAATTTTCATTTCCAAGGTCTGAATTGCACTCAGCGCCATTGGCAAGCTCTAAATCAGCATCAACTTCTTTATATCTCCAGCTGGGTAGACTGGATATCTGATCATCAGATGCTCCTCGATCAACTGAACCCATGTTCATGTTGTATCCGAGGAGGGTGCTGATCAATGGGACACAGCAACAGAGCAACAAAAACAGTAGGAAGGGAAAAGAGTAGCTGACAGCATTCCAAGCAAGGAGAGAGATGCAGAGCATGTGAAGCTTTGGAGAGCGATTCGAAGATCCCAAGCGAGAATCAAAAACCCAAACATTACCCATCACGAACCATATTGCAAAAAACAGCTCAAGAAAAGTCCGGAATTTGTTCATTACTTGTGACCTGTTTAGAGATGGCACTGGTAAGGAATTTGAAATACGACTTAAAAACAGCATTGTCTAGTTTGCAGTTGTGGTGTGCAATCTCTCCCACTGTCATTTGGTCGAGAGCATGCGTCCCATCTCTTTCCCGAAAGTGACAGTCAGGAGATGCAGCACACTATCATAGAGTTAACACAATATGAAATGATTTTGATGGGAGTTATGATGAGGAGAAATCAGGAACAATATCAAATACCTGGATTCTTCATTGCTTCTCGGCTGTTCTACATCTGAGAGACTAGAATTATCTCCTTCGGTCACATAACGATGCCGATAGCGCCAATGCAGTTGAGGGAGAGTGAAGAGGCACCCGAGGTCATACCCAACAATCCATATCCTCAATGGCCAAACTGGCTTCTCCTCCTTAGAGGTTGCCAGAGTAACTGTTATAACAGTTATTTGAGCAACCAAAACAATAAACTCCACCATGATCCAGGAGCCAGAATTGAAAGGATTTGATCCCAGATCGGACCTTGACCCATTCTGGTAATGATAGACTCTTCTTAGGAAACTGAACCACTTTGCTCTAGATATCCGAATGGCCATCCTCATCAAGAAGGATGAGGGGGGAATTCGAGATGACCCATTTCGGAGCCCAGTAACCGAATGACCTTCTCTGGGCAAAGAAGTTGATGAGAAGGAAACATGAATACCAGAGCTATACAACGAGTCTGGTGGAAAATAGTAACGGGTATTCATAGGAGACAAAAATTAACAAATTTGGGTTAGAGAGTATAAATTTTGCTATACACCAAAAAACTCTGTTTGGCTATGAACATGACCCTGGAGTGGGTATCAAGGCTAGCATTAGAGATGGATTATAACAGGTGGAATTTCAATAGCCTTATGTGGTATTGGAATATTCAGCTGAAATTCAGAGAGATAAAAGTAGAATTAACTAAGATGAGAGAATTGATATGAAACAAAAACCTTCTGAAATTATATTTTTGAATACAAAGCATGTTATTAGAATCATCTATCATTTTCCTCCGGTGTAAAACTGAAATGGGTAATCATCAGCCAAGCACTGTCTGATCCGAGTCTCCAAACCCACCACAATTTAGAACTGCAAAAACCTTTGCTTCCGGATTGAAATCAATTTCAATGAAAAGCAATAGCTAATACCCATCATCAGCCAATTACAGTACCATTTAAATTTCCAGAAAACCCACAAATTAAAACAGACAGAACCTCTGTTTTCGAATAGAGATTGAAACCTTAAGCATGATCCCTTGGTGAAGAACTTTAACAAGTAGTCACCAGCCAATGACCCGCATATCAGAACACCAAAAGCCCTCAATTTTCATTGGAAAACATAAAAAAGAAGAGCAGGACCTTCCTCCTACAGTGAGAAAATGTAATTTGTAGTAATTGAATCCCCTTGATCACAGTATGGTCGGAGTCCAGTCCATTGTAAATATGGGGTTGTGCAGCAGGACACGACATGAAGATGAAGCAAGGCAGGTCGAGTTGGGTTCAGATGGTGACCAAGAATCTACTTTCTTTGCTTCCATTCTAAGGGAATCTTGGAAACTAATTGTTGGCCTAACTTCCCTCTTATTTGTTTATTCAAGAAGCAAAGAGTCTGGAAAGCTAAGGACAACGGTTCTTCAACTGCAAATCTCTCTCAAGGAAAACTAAGATAAAAGCAAAGAGACTATTGTGATAAATTGATTAAAATAAGAAAACAGGTAAGTAGCTTTTCTTTTTTTAAGGTTAGAGATTACGTTTGCTTTCTTTAAATTTTTGAAATTTGGCGGGTATGGAGGTTGTGGGGTTCTTAAGTGGTAGGGTATAGTATGATTGGCCACCAAACTCAACCGTTCGTCGAAGTGTTGTATCTGAGTGAAAATGCATAATGCCCTTTATATTTTTGGTTGATAATAACTGAAATACCTGCCGACATATTAAATATATAAGCTCTTGATCTTCTCTAATATCAGATAATAATCCTCTTTTTTATGGTGTCATTAAAGGTTGTGATCCATTACACCAATGGCCTACAGCGGCTGTCAAAATCCATTGAATTGGAATCTGTTATCTACTATATAGTAATTCAACTTCAAAAATCCTTGAAAATTTTGATTCCAATCCAATGGTTTGTGCAGATGATGGGATACATGTCTAAACCGCTCATAATCTATGCAATAAAGAATAAAATAGTAACAAAGAAATTAACAATTACAAAAAACAATAATTTTTACATGGCTCAACGATATATTTATATCCACGTGAAAGAGTCAACTTTTGGAATCAGTGAGTTTTTTAAAATCCAAAACCTACGCATTTTCTCTTTGTACACCCTTTCTTCCTCTCAAACTTTCAAAGAAAATCCCCACAACTCTCTTGCAGTTGTTCACTTTTCTCACTTTTTCTTTTTCCCTAATATTTATTAAGGTTTTTTATCTTGCCCGTCACTCAAAACTCCATCCTCAAGAAGAGTCTTTAGCCGATTTTAATGCCTACCGTTGGATCTGGAATAAAGCCAAACTCAACAATATGTGATTCCATCCGATGGTTAACCTCTCTCTAGTTAATTATAATAATCATGAACTATTACAATTACTAAGAATTTGAAATAGACAATGGCTTAACGGTAATATTACTCTTTCCAGTGGTTTTTTGCTTAAGCACCCAATAAATCCAGAGTTCCAAACACCGAGTTGGGTTTCAAGTGGCGAGAGAACGCCCGCCCTTTTTAGGTGGGCTGTAGCATTCTAATCTAATCTATTGTTTTTGCTGTATTATTTATCTTTTCCCGTCTTTGGAAAGTAATTGATCATTGATTAATATCTGAGAGAGCTTAACGCTCACTTTTACTAAAAACACACTCCTAATTCACCATCAAGATACAATTATAAGTGGCCTGTGTCAGGGTATTATACTCGTTTATTATTTTATTTTTTTTTGGTGAGAATCAGTATTATACTGGTAGATTCGGTTGTCACCTACTCTCATCATAAGGTTGTGTTTGGCGAAGCTAATTGCTTAACAAATAAATGCTTATTCTTAACCAAAATGTTGTTTGGTGGCAACAGTTTTTTTGCTATACATAAAAATATAAATAAAAATTACCCAAGGATTTGGTGAGCCCCCCTAAAGTGTCCCCCGTATGCAGGGGTGACACATCACATCAAAAAGGGATTCACACCCCCTCCCAAAAAGTGTAATCACTTTTAGGGTGTAAATCCCTTTTTGACGTGATCTGTCTGCATATTACACTTTTTGGGTGCAAATCCCTTTTTGACATGATCTGTCTGCATTCGAGGAGACGTTAGGGGCACTTTAGGGGGGCGCACCAAATCTCATCCGACTACTTAACTATGCTTATGTCTAAATCTCATGAATCGCGCACACACGCAGGCACGCTCACTCTTTGGGCTAAGCTTAGGCCTGACCAAATTAGCCCAAATCTTATTTAAGGCCTGAACTCAACCCATCCCGAAGTCTACTAACCCAGTCCCCACCCAAATTTCAAGCTGAGTTGGGTCGGGCTAGCGATGCACAAGTTACTAACATACAAAATTAGCAAGTCAAGATTTAGTTTTCACCGGTTGTTCGTATGATTGCTCTAATAAGATTTCCCCTTTATGACTGATCCTTGACTGAGTTTCGGACTTCCCAAGTTCAGGCCAAGTTAGCCTCCCAAACTCAAATTTTGCTGGGCTTAATTTGGGCCTCTAATAAAGTACAAAGTTGAATCCCCTAACAGCATTCCACAAGTGATGAAGCTGGACTCATATCTCCTGCGACGTGAGTTTTTGAGCCGAATTTTTTAACCCAGGGCACTCAAAAAAGTGTATGGACCTCACCCCCTGTATGTCCCACATGCAGCAGTCTGGAGGGCACAATATCCTCTGCGATGCCCTGTGAGGCAAGACACAAGGGGGCGTCGCAGAGGATATCAACCCAGTCTGTGTTTGGGTCCCACCCCCTTGTGTCTTGCCTCATGGGTGTCGCACAAGGGAGCGTCGCAGAGGATATCAACCCAGTCTGGAGCTCAAGTGGCCTCAATCAAAATAAAATAAAAATCGCCCCAGCCATTATAGAGGGTCTGACCCAGCACTCTTTAACAGGTCCCACCAGGGAGATCTACAACAACAAAATTTGAACCGGCTGAAAATGTTTCCAAACATATCACCCGGTAGGAGTTTCTGAACCATCCAACATATTTTGCTTAACCGTCATGAAAAAGGTAAACAAAGGTATGAACAACATCATCCACTAATACTATTTTTATCATAGATCACCTGGGTGGAGCCCGACTGGTGGTCTGGATGCCAATCCCTCCAATGTGGACGGATACAGATAGCAGAAAAGCCGACAATTCAACACAGACAAATCATCTCCCCACGGTTCAGGCCGATCGGTTAATAAAACTGTTCTCCAAGGTTTAAGTACCATAACCCATAACTGAGTACAGATGGGCTTGAGATTCATACTAAAAATTTATGATAATTCCACAGAAATAGGAGGCAACATGGAGCATTAAGGTTAGAATTCAGAAACCAACTACATCAGAACATAAAAAGCATCGATCAAACTTGTCACATTCTAACAAGATGGTGATTTTTTATCAAAAAACAAGATGGTGATTAAAAAATGCTCCAGAACAAGAAACAAATAGAGATAGTAACAATCACCTGAACCAGTTTGTTTGCACTTCACCAAATGGCCAATCATTGGGTGGTGCCTGGGATTTCCTGGAAACAATAAAAGACTCAAGAACAGCATTATAACCACAAACTCCATCCTGATACAACTCGAAAATATCAACAAGGGAAAACACAGAGAAATACATTATGTTGTGCAACCAAACATTAACAAGTTTCTTAGTAATGAAACACTGGCATTTGCTTTCCTACAGGTACAAGATTTATAAGAATTTCAGTCAAAGCCAATACCTACTGATTATAAGCTAAAATTCTTAAACAGCAACAAAGCTGATAGGTAAAAGTTACACATGGAAATCTCAAATGTAGCACAAATTTAAAGGTCAGTCTAACATTAGCATCATGCATATCAATCAGGTGGTTGAGTGACAGGTATTAATCCCATCTTTGCAGTCGCTTGTTAGATCATTGAAAGTTTCAATCTGCTTTTTCCCCCTCAAGAACACCTCGGTATCAACTGACACCCTCATGTAACCATCAAATTCAACTGGAGCTCCATTGCTGAGTTTCATGGACTCTGTATACCAGTCGCTGTTTGTATCCCAAAGATCCTTATAATTGTCAAGGAAATGAGTAGAATACTTATCCTTCAAAGGATCAAAGAGAGAAGTGTCAGGATCATTGGTTGCAATATAGAGGTTTCTCCCATCTTCAATCTTTCCCTGCAGAGATGACAAAAGCGCTTCAGGTGCAGTATCAACTGCCAGATTAGGCCAGAGTTCCCTGTTATCCGCCTTCTCACCTCTCACAAGATGAACAGAATCAAAATCCCAATTCAACCTCGAAGCAATCCCAGATACTATATCCATCAACCGTCTAGATTTCCAGATGAGATGCCATGGTCGTTGGATAACAGACTCAGTCTCTCCTTCGCACACTCGATACCAGTAATTATCCGGCTCCACAGATCCAAACTTCCTCGTAATCAAAGCGTCCTTCACAGTGGCAAGCTTCATTGGGGTAACCCTGAAATCCTCCACAAGGTGAAGACTCAAACCATCTTTCTTCTGCCATTTCTCCCAATCCAACCAAAACTGACTCTGGTCCAATACAGATGCTGATTCCTTCAAATGCTCAAAATCAAAATAAAACCTGAAATCCTTCCCTTCCTCGTCAAGATTCGAGGAAGTGTATATAGATGATAAACAGATAGTTAAATCCATAACCAATGTGCGGTTCAAATACTGAGCTTCACCCAAGGCACACAAGAAGCTCCATAGGTAATGGTTCATGCTCTTACATCTATCTCCACCACCCATGTAAACCAAGTACCTCCCATGACTAAACGAACCCTCAGATTCAATCACAGGAAGCGAATCATTTACAATTTCCCCAACCACAGGCAAAGAAACAGAATTCTCTACTTGCTTTGGCTGCTTCTTCTCAAACCCTGGTTTCTGATTCTTTTTCTTTTTCCTACCATTCACTCCTGAATGGTAATCACCAATCGCAACCACAGTGAAATTGCAGTTTCCAGACCTAGAAATAAAAAACCTGCGGTAATCCTTGTATAATGTGGCAGTTTTTCCTTCATTGGGTCTAAACCGCCATGCCATGTCGCAGGTGCTTTCGTTTGATCCACGAACAGGTTTCCCGAATCGGTAAAAATGGATGTCCTTGAACTGTTCTATGGCAGCTGTCATCATCAGATGAAATATTTCCGGGTCTGAACATTCAATTGGTTTATCCATATCACCCTCACAATCAGGAGGATTTTGAACAGGGACAGCAACATCGGTTAGGTTAATGAAAGTCTCAAATGCAGTCTGATTCGAAGCCATAAAGTCTTCACCGGTCTTGACAACAGTGTCATCGGATTTGAAGGTGGCATTGGAGGTAGATGTAAGGAAAGTTGTGATTTTGGTTGAGGGGTGGAAGAGAGGGTCTTCAGGTTGGTATGTTGCAGCAATGATAGTGAAGATCAAGACCCCAAGTACAAAGAATGTGAAACAGAGGTTTACAATCAGAACAAGAGCATTTTGCCCCAAATTTTCCGGCCGGAAACTCCCGGATCTGGAAAGTGATGGTCGACCTAACATTTTTCAAACAATAAACCCTTACAAAAATGGCCCTAGACAGAGTGGAAAGTCTACTGTACTGGAAGCCGAAATGGCCGGAGTAAATGCAACAAATTAACTACAACAAAACTAAGGACTTAGGTTCAACCTTCACAAAGAACAACTCAAGGAAATTCCAGATCGAAATGTATGATTTCCGGAGAGTTCAAAAATTTGCAGATGAAAAATAGGGTTCAGTAGAAGTAAGAAAGAGTAAAACAATCCGGAAACCAAACTATAAACATGAATAGAATTACAGAAAAGGTAAAGTAACAGAAAATGAGAGAGAATTAACTACGATCGCAGAACTACTCGAACTGGTTGCCGAGGAAGAACTAGGGTTTCGAGATCTCGAAACCAAGGGTCTATGAAAGCTGAAAGAGAAGCATGACTAGTAAAGAAGAATGCATGCAGCTAGAGACGAAGATATTATCTGGAAAGCAATAGTATCAATCGATCTAGGACGATCTGAAGCTTTAATTCACGAGAGATTCACAGATGTTTAACAAGGATTTGAATCAGAAAGCAATTTGTCCTTACCTTTCTGTTCATCTGGAGATCAAAAGCTAAGCTCTGCTTCACTGTTTCAAGGGAAGGCGTAACCTTTTCTCGGAGGATTTGAAGCCAGCGATGAGATGACAGATGAATAAACAAAACTATAATGCATCTTCTTTTCCATGAACGGGCACACGTATGGCGCCGCATACTACGTTCTAAGTTGTACGTAGGCACCGACTTGTTTTCTTCTAGGCTTCGTCTGGACATCCAGATTTGTGTGGATTGGAAAAGGATTATGAGAATCGAAAAAGTACAAGGGATTAGAAAAAGAATTAAATGCATTATTTGGCATTTGATTACCAAGAAATAAAAAACAGTTTTTTTGGAATCCACAAGAGATCAATGATCAACATAACAAGGAGGAGTTTCCATCGGACCTTCTGAGATGGAAAAGGAAAACCAAAAAAATACAAAGAGATGGATTTCATTGGATTTGCATGGAAATCGATAGGTTTTTAATTTGGCCAACTAGATGTGTAGAATCCATCAAATCAATGGAATCTTACTATGGATTCCATTGGATTTGGCCCAAATCTGAACGTCCAAACACACCCTTAGCTTTTGTTTTTTCGAAGCAAATAAGAAAACGAATGGTGTCTAGAACACCAGGGGACATATCCTGGACAAAACATCCTTTTCCATAAGGCTGTGTCTGGGAGAGGATTGTATCCGCTCCTCTCTGTACCTTGTCAGGGGGAGGGCACATCAGCGCTGACAAATGAAATGCACCCCCCCAAAAGTGAAAATCACTTGTCGATGCTGATGTGACCTCCCCCTGACAAGTGCAGAAAGGAGTAGATGATAAGAGGAGCGTATACAATCCACTCTCTGTGTCTTCTGGATTTGGGCCAAATCCGATGGAATCCAGATGAGGATTTCATTGATTAGACGGATTCCACACGTCTGGTTGGCCAGATTATTGATTTCAGTGCAATCCAATGGAATCCATCTCTTTGTATTTTTTTTGTTTTCCTTTTCCATCTTAAAAAGTCAGATTTGTGACCAAATCCAATGGAAACTCCTCCCTGTTATGTTGACCATAGATCTCTTGTGGATTCCAAAAAAATTGGTTTTTATTTCTTGGCAATCAAATACTAAATAGGATTAGTGTATTGCATTTAATTCCTTTTCTAATCCTTTCTATTCCCCTATACTTTTTGGATTCTCAAATACCTTTTATAATCCACTCAAATCTGGACATCCAGACGGAGCCAAGAAAAATCTTCACATGCTTTTTTGTTTTGTTTTTGTCTTTTTTTTTTTTTTTTTTTTTTTTTGGGGGGGGGGGGGTGTTAGGGTTGATATCCTCTGCCATGCTGAGTATTTGTGCCATACTGGAGCCACATGGGATTAGGTACGGAAATCAGTTTGTTTTTCCTGATGTATTAGAATGACATCAGGGGTCTGACACATCAGTGCCAAAAAGTGATTTTCACTTTTTAGGGGTGCTTATCACTTTTCAATGCTAATGTGTCCACCCCCTGATGCCATTCTAATACTCAGGAAAAGCAGATTTCTGTACCTAATCTTTTCGGCTATGAAGTTGAATCGTTCTCCCCCTTATAACCTATGAAAGAAATGTTGTGACAAAACAGTACAACGGAATAAAACACTGATTGGAATAAAACATGCGATGCATTGAAAAAAATGAAAAAACAATAGATGGTAAAAAACAATTATAAAACACAATATTTAACGTGGTTCAACAAGATTGCATACATCTACAGGAGAAAATTAACTTATTCACTATGAGAATATGAAATTGTACAAAAAAGTGTGATTTCTATAACCTACACAATTTTTCCTTGTACACCCTTTCTACCTCACACTCAAACCCTAAAAAAAACCCCATAAAACCTTGTGGTTGATTGTCACTCTCATCCTATTTCATTCTTTTTTCTTCTAATATATATTAGAATTTTCCCCCCTTCTCTTGGTGTTAATAACGAATCCTTCTTTCAAATGACTCTATAACTCCAACAAAGTGGTTAACTGTTGGATCATCTAAGATCTAACGGTGGTGAAAATAAAAACACTCAACAAATCTCTATATTAGCTTTATTTTCAGCACCTTAAAGATTTCTTGTTGAAGCTAGCTTCACCTATATCTTTGCTAAGATACAAAACCTGTGACATGTATATTACACTCCACCTTAAGTCACATTCTGGAACCAACTTAGAGAAATTTACATTTGTCATTTTTAGTGAACTTTGTCTCATGTACTTAGAATGCACTTGTCCTTCTTAGTATTATTCTTAGTGAACTTTACACCATATATACCTAAAACGTATCTCCACTTCGAACTTGAATCATATCCTATTTGCTATTGTAACAAATAACCATTGTCCTTGAAGAATCACCATTATATATATCATCAAATCAATTTGGTTCTAGCATCATCTGACTCGATCATAATATGGTCAATGCATATGCATAACTATCTCGAGTCGACTCTCCTAATCAATTTCAAAGAGGGACCTTGATCTATCATCTCTAACCGTATGAACTGTCTTACCATCATCTATTACATAAAAATTTGTAACACCTGTCTCTGCTTCAACTGTAAAACAGACCTTACACAAGTGCTTGTTATTCCGTGTGCTTAGTTTCCAACTACCCATTAAGGTCAAAGAAATACCATTAATTATTGTATTCTCTACCAAACAATACAAACCATCACACTTTTATCTCTTTATCAGGATCAAACAGTCGCATGTGATTTTCATGACTTCAATTATACCTGAATAGCTACAACCCATGGAATTCAACTAGTTTAGGGATATTAAATTTCTTTACATCTTTGGGACATGTGCTATATCATCCAAAGTACGAACCACTCCATTAAACATGTTGATCTTTACTATCTCAATACCCGTGATGTTACAATTAAACCTATAACCCAAAGAAACAAAATAAGAGTCTCATACTCTACCTCCAACTCCAACTCCAATGAAATACTAAAATCTCTATTTTCCACAATCTGTTTGCTTAGATACATTAAAGCAAAATCATCAAAAGTAACACCTATTACTTTTCATGAGTACGATGCTCACAAATCTCACTCTTCTCACCACAAAGGAAACCACCCCACTTGATCAAATCTACCGAACCTCTTACACAAATATAACACATTTGCATATGCTACAATTCTATACAAATATACCTAAATATAATGTAGAAGATAAAACTATTCTACCTTTAATGGTGTTCTCGAACAACCAAAATCATTCTTTTCATTGAACCTCAAACCTTATAACCGCTATCATAAAATCCTTAAAACAGAGACTCCTCAACCTGTAATAACAACCAATGACAACTAGTGACTGATAACCCAAAAGAATCTTGTGCTCTAAATGGAGACAATCTTCAACACCAAACCACAACAGCCTTATGCTCTAATACACTTAAGTAGATAACCAAAATCCGGCTTACATCTCAAGTTGAAGACATTTTTCTAACATGATTAATTAAGATTCTGGTTTTTAAAATTTTTGATAGAATATTTTGTTAGAGAGGGAACTCCTAAGTTAACACCCAAACAGATCACAGCTCCTTTAGAACTGGGATTTTTTTTTTATTACTTCTAAGCTGTGTAGGAAGGTCCTATCTTCATTCTTAGGATGCTTTATTGGTGTACATCATTCCCATTAATGATCTAAACTAGCATCCATTATTGATAAAACAAATCAATTAAAAAAAAAAAAATCGTTTATCCGGGGGGCCTATACTTTCGAGGCATTCAAGATCTTCTAACCTGTAGAAAAAAACTCATAGTCATCATCGAGGGGAAAACATTTGATTTTTCCTTCGGAGAATGATTGTCTGCTTTGACCCATAAAGTTGTGTCATTAATTGACACATGATGTGTTTTTCAATTTGATATCAC
>JAOXJP010000001.1:2435103-2451260 GCA_025762735.1 Platanus orientalis
TGGATCAAGTATTATGGTATATATGAGCATTCTCTATTATGATCTTATAAAATTTCCATTAATCAAGAGATTCTTCTATGTGAAAACTCAATAGTTTTTTAAAGATATTACCAAATACAAATAAATAACTAAAAATCATTGCTCATGTACCATCCTAGTTTCTTTCAAACTAAAAGATGAGAAATAATAATAATAATAATAATAATAATAATAATAATAATAAAATAAATAAACACTTAGATTTGATAATGTTGGGCTTGTTGGCTGTTGTTGGCCACTTGGAATGGTAGCCTATAGTGGAGTCTGGACCATACAATAATTGGAGAGAAGAGTCGAAGAGAACCAATCGCACATCACATGTAAGCTTTTGGAATTTGAATTGTTGAAGGCCTAAAATCCTATTTTAATCTTTAGTTCTTCACTATTCTTGAATTGAATGAACTCTTGAGTCTTTAATCTTGAATCTTGATTGACGAACATGATATGTTATAAGGGCTGAGTTCTACTCAACTTGACTTCCAAAATTGAAGAAACGAAACGACGTGAACTCCTGTTTGGACTTTAGAAAAGAAGTGTCATATTCATCATTATTTCTTTAATATTTTAATGCAAATTAAGTAATTGAGATTTTTTTATTAATTTTTAATATTATTTAAAACATGTTTTTTTTTTTTTTTTTAAGTGAAGACTCGGCCCAAGTCATGGGAGTCAGCCAAGTCACCCTTATGACTCGGTCGAGTCTAGTACATAACGGAGTCACATACCTGAGTCGACTCCTATACCTTAGGCGTCGAGTCAACTTGGTTGAGTCACCAAGTCAACTCAAGGAGTCAGCAAACTATGCCTTTAGCCATATTGGATATCTAAAGGATCTTTGTGCATGAGATGTTACGCCCAATAAAGAGCAACCTAGCTTTGATACCAATTGTAATTGCAAAACATCGATATCCAATGATCCTAGAGGGGGGGTGAATAGGATCTGACCCAATCTTAAATTTATCTAACTATTTGGTTCAATTTCTATTTGCTTTGATTTACTTAAAAACTTTACTAAATTATGTAACAAAATGTTCAACAGATTTATTTCAAGGAAATCAATTAGTTGCATAAAAGATAAAACTTTTACATATGCAACATACTATGAATACCATCATAGACCATGGTATTCCATCATACACTATAGCAAACTATAGTAGAGTGGGAGATGGGCTGATAGATTCCCTAAAAATTGTAAACAAACAACACAAACAACTATGCAGGTACAAGCTCAAGCAACCATACTATGAACACACAAGATTTATAGTGGTTCGGCACTCTGAGCCTATGTCCACTCTTAAAGGCTCTTCTTCAAGCTAGATTAATTTTTTTTAATAGATATCCTAATCTGTTATATAAAAAATTAAATAACTTGAAATTCACTTACACACACCTAGTGACTCTGGTGAATGCACTCTGTCTAGTGACTGATGGACGCTTGAGAATTTGCACTTAGCTCTGGAAAGTATTAGAGAATCTGCCTCCAATGGTTCTGGTGAAGGCTATTTGGTTGGATGAGTTGTAGAATTCTTTTCGTAGTTGAATACCTCTTTGTAGAATGATTTGACTACGATGAACACCATCTTTGAAGAGATGAGGATTTTACTATGGGAATTGCTCTATAATAATTCAAATAATATAACTTACAAGTAAGGAAGCTTCTAACATGACCTAAGCATGGATTTAACTATAAGAAAAAAGCTTAAGGTCATTTAACAGCTCTTTTCAAAAGATTTACAAGTAAGAGGCTCAAATACAATGGATTTTCATGTATGAATTATAAGTTGTTCTTATTTAAAACCATTGGGGTTTGTTCCTTATTTATAGAGGAGAAAAACCTTGCTCAAAAGTCCCCCAATGACTATTTTTCAATGGTAAAAAATAGAGCCCTTGGAGAAAATTGTAAATCTGGAAATTCCATAGTCATTGCCTCTAACTGATTAGGATTTTCTCTAATCGGTTAGGTCTCTGATCATAGTTTAATCGATCAGGAAAAATTTTGATTGGTTAGTGATTAGTCAAGGAAAAATTCTTCTCTCTGCCTGATCAGTTAGCTCACTGGTCAGGAATAATCCTGATCAATCAACTTGCCCCGTTTCAAAATTTGAACTTATTTTGATTCATTTTTGGTCCAAGATGGATCCAACCAATGTGGGACTTTTCTCTAGGGTTTGGGTAGGTCCCTATTAAACCAACCTATGGTCATTTGGATCATGGTCTCACCTAATTACCAGCTTACCAATTTTTTTTTTTAATTTTACCTTTGCAGCTCTTAGAGTTGGCTTCTTGAGGTGACTTGTCATTAGAGCATATGTAACTTCTTGAATTCTTCACATGTGTGGCTTAAGTATCTTAAGCTTGTGTTTTCCCGACTTTTAGATATTCCTTTTTGAAGCTTCTTTCGGACTTTAACTTGGACTTAGATGACTAAAATATTACAACTTTTACATGTAAGACCCATTACAATGGCCACAATACAACATGTACTACTATAGTTTTGGAATGGGATTTGACAATAACATATTTTACATTAACAACCTCATGCTCTCATTAAGATGTAACAAAATCTCATCATTTATAGAAATTCTATTCCCCATTCAACAAGTCTACATATTATGATTTTACTTACATTAATAAAATCTTAAATCCATATTACCCTTAACTGTCATTTTATTTAAATACAAGTGATTTTGTGCAAACATGGATAAATTAATATGATGTCACACGAGCATCATGTGAGGATCTAATAAGTCATTTCCACACGAGGCTTAAACCTTATAACGCCAAAACCCATAGAACACATTGCTATGGAAGTCCTTTTACACTAATCCAACAATTTAAAAGAGAGATATTATTTGGATTAGGATTACAAAAATCAAAGGTTAAGGATTTGATTAAAGGAGATTGTTCCCATTATAACATCATATTGGAATCCACTTATCATTCATATCTTACCTTTCATAGGCATAAGTACCATCCAACATTGGTCTAATTGTAAGCATCTTCATGGAATAAGGATTCAAATGGATACATAAAATATTTAAGATTTTATAAATAAATGATACAAATATTATTAAAGTAATTATTTCAATACAAGTCATTATTATACCCCTAGAGTCGGATATTAATTACGCTTCAAATAATGTATAGGGGTCATTGATAGTAGGGCCCCATCTTAATTATTGACATTTGTCTCACTAAAATGAGATATAATAAAATGATATAAAAACAACCTTGTTAAGAAGATGGTCGAGACGAAGAAAATATTTTGTATTCATTAGTGAAAATAACATTGACACTAATCATTCCAGTCACTACTGCTACTGTTATTGTTGAGAGAGCATTTTATGTAATACATATTATGAAAAATAAACTGTGTAATCGAATAGGAGATGATTGGATCGATAATTGTTTAATCACTTATATCGAAAAAGATGTTTTTAATAGCATTAATAATGAGAAGATCATTCAAAACTTTTAGAACATGAGGACTCATATGGACAATTATTTTTTGTCAACAAATGGAACATACATAGTTGTAAATGATTTTTTAATGAGAATTATTTATTTGAGTAAATGATATACATTAGTATATTTATATATTTTTTAACTAATTTTTTTTACTCAGACGAGAAAATCCTGGCTCTGCCCTACCCCCTTGGTATGGATTTTCAAATTTGTTTTGGGTCTCTAAGTGGTCTCATAGGAACCGAAGCTTCATGCCTGGGAGTGTTATGTTTGAACCGAGGACAATATCTTACAATCTCATTCACAAGGCTATATATTTATGGATGAGAAAGGTTTCACATGTAAAGTAATTTCTGTGGATGGACTTCTTATTTCTCTGGCTTAATGTTGTTTTAGATTCGGTAATTTTAGGCCTAGGTTTTTGTATTTAGTGGACAGTTAAACGTCCTTTCTTTTCTTTTATTTTTCATTTTCTAGGCAAATAGACAATATGAATAGAATAAGCCTTCTATCCTCTTTATTATCAGATTCTTTTAGCAACCAAACAACGAATGAAAATGACATGAAAAATTTGTCTATCATTTTCTATCTAGATGGAGCCGTAGCTAATCCTCCTACCAATGGAATGTTAAGGGAAAGTTAATTTTTTTTCAAGTTATTCAATTTTTGGAAAGTTTTTGGTTGGGAAAACTCATTTTTCATCCCTAGAACTTTCTATGCAACCAAACATGAAAAAAGTTGTCACCGGACTAATATGAAGTAGTTACGTATATCCTGTACAAAATATAGTCCTGCAAAGATCGAACTACAATGACTGGTCTCTAATGCAAAGATCTCTGTTGAAGGGAATCAAGAGATCCATACAACTGCAAGAAACAAAAGAACGCCATTCAAGTCTTCCAAAAATTAAAATTTCAAACTTTGCCATCCAAAGAGCCCGTGTTACCAGAATTCCTGAGCCAAAGGATGTGGTCTCATGGACCAAGCTCATCTCTGTCCTCGCTAAATGTGGCTCGAGCAGCGAGATGGCTTTGTTTGAGGCTTCTCGGATGCGAAACTTGGGTATAAAACCCAATAGCTATACTTTGGTCTGCCTGATTCAAGCTTCAACAAAGTTGGGTTGGAATTTCTATGGTCAGCAGCTTCACTGCTACATTCTACGAGATGGGTTCAGCTCCAATGTCTTTGTCTCCACTGCTCTGATCGGCTTTTACTTAAAATGCGAGCTGACCAATGATGCCTACAAGGTATTTGCTGAGATTCCTCAACCTAATGTGGTTTCTTGGAATACTTTGATTTATAGATATGTTCATGTTGGGCAGTTTCAAAAGGCATTGAGTTTGGTTTTTGAGCTGGACAGGTCGGATTTGAGGGCAGATTCATTCACTTTTTCTGCAGCATTATCCGCTTGTTCACAGTCGAGTTTGTTGGAACTGGGCAAGTCAATCCACTCTAAGATAGTTAAATGTGGTCTGGAATCCAATGTTGTAATTGGAAACTGTTTGGTTGACATGTATGGAAAATGCGGTTGTGTGGACGAAGCAATCCAAGCATTTCAAGAGATCATTGACAAAGACACTGTGTCTTGGAATTCAGTTGTAGGGGCGAGTGCTAGAAACGGGAGGCTCAAAGAAGCATTTGGACTTTTGCTTCAGATGTCTGTCCCAGATACAATCTCGTATAATGAAGTGATCAATGGCATTGCCCAGTTCGGAAACATGGAAGATGCGGTTCATGTTTTATTGGAAACGCCAAATCCCAGTTCATCTTCATGGAATTCGATAATTGCTGGATATGTAAACCGGGAGAGGGCAAGACAAGGACTGGATTTCTTTAGTAAGATGCATTCTAAGGATGTCAAAATGGATGATTTCTCATTTTCTAGCATTTTAAGAGGTGTTGCAGGCCTCTCAGCTCTAACATGGGGGACACTAATCCATTGTTGCACTATAAAGAGTGGTTGGGATACATCAATAATAGTTGGTAGCGCTCTAATCGACATGTACTCCAAATGTGGGCAGGTTAACAATGCTGAATCTGTATTTGGTTCGTTGCCTAGAAGGAATTTGGTGTCATGGAATGCAATGATCTTTGGCTACGCTAACAATGGCAAAACAAGTGAGGTGATCCGGCTGTTTGAGCAGTTGAAGATTGTACAAGAACCTGATGGGATTGCATTTCTTAGTATTCTATCTGCATGTGGGCAAGATGGGGGGCTATCACACCTTGGAATTCAATACTTTGAATCGATGATTAGGGATTACAGGATTGCTCCAATGGCCGAGCACTGTTCTTGCATGATTTGCCTTCTGTGGCAAAGAGGGGAGGTTAGGAAGGCAGAGAGGCTGATACATGAATTGGGGTTTGGGTCCTGTGGGTTGGTTTGGAGGGCCTTACTTGGTGCCTGTGGAGCTTGTGGGGATCTAAAGATTGCAGAGGTTGCAGCTGCAAAGGTAATCGAGTTGGAGGGGGATGATGAGTTTGTGTATGTGTTGTTATCTAACATGTATGCAGCTCATGGGAGGTGGCGAGATGTGAGTGCTGTTAGGGAGCTGATGAGGGACAGAGGGTTGAGGAAAGAAGCTGGTTGTAGTTGGATTGAAGTGGAAAAAGTGGTATCAACTTCCACAATTGTCCCTTGAAAATGATCAGCAAAGATATATATTGAGAGAGGAGATTTATGTCAATAGAAGGCCATTTATGGGTGTTAAATTGATTGAAATACAAATTGTAATTTGGTGTATGGGTCTTGAAAACCTAAACCAAAGAGATTCATATAGTTATTATTTGGTGTTAGATACAATTCATAGTAAACTCGGGTGTGGGAGTGAGAAATGATGTTTAATTTCACTTAAATGGCACAGCTTGCAATGGAAGAAGCAGATTGTTACAAGAGACCATGATTATCATATAGGATCCCTTTTACCAGGAGATGCCTTGACACACCAAAGCATCCAATGAACTAGAGAAGCAGGGATGGCAATTGTCCTGGAAATGATCAATGACTAGCTGCCCAATCGATTGATTGGTTTGCCGCGATTCCACACCGTTATCAACAACCATGTGCACCATATACATTGTTCACACTGAACTTTCTTAGATTATAGGGAAGTAGTACTGATATTAGTAGTAGGGTTCCCAGGGTCAAGGGCAAAACACACACACAAGGGAGGGTCACATTGTTATCACACCCACAGGATGAGGAATATAATTTGGATCAATGAACATCTCTACACCAAACTAAGAGGCGCATTGATGGTTACGTGGTACCCTGGTATCATTCCCTCTTCTTACCTTCTCTCTGAAGGAGACATACCGGGTATCATTGCCTTACATGAACAAACATCAATAAACTCAGTTGCAGTGAAGCCTATTCATGCTCACTAATGGGTTTGTCTGCTCATAACGCAGTGACCAGTGGTGACTGATGATCAGGTCAATCAAAGAGAGAGCAAAACTTGTGACTTCCAACCCTTATGAGTGAGACCCAGGTGCTGGGCTCCAGCACCTTTGTCACTTATCTGATCATCGTCCTTTCCCATCCACAAGAGGTAAAAAACCAACCATTTAGCATGTTTTGATCCGCTGTCTAATCACAAGATTCAGAATCTAACCAGCAAAGCAAATGGGTTCCCCATTTACACACAAAAACAAACAGGTGGTGGGCCACACACAGTCACAAACTAGAAAGTAGAAACCCACAATAGAAAAGAAATGGAAAAAAGATTTATAATCGACTTTAGATACTTTCTGCAACTTTACTTCAAATTTTAACACAAGAAAGTAAGAAAAACACAGAAAAATTCACAAATTTTGTGAAATTAAACGAGAAACAAGTGAGCGATGTTTAACAGGTAGAAACCCTAGAGGGGAATGTGATCTGACGAATCGATGAGATTGCAATACGTGTAATGAATCAGCGTCAGCAGACCTTGAAATCATGATGGTGCTGATAGAACTGGTAGTTGCTGCCGCTCTCTTGCCGGAGCATCTCCTTCTGCCGCCGGAGCTCCATAACCTTCCGGTGGGAGTTGGAATGCTGCGTCAAGACGAACGTTGGGCTAGCCGCCGGACGATACTCCGGCACTAGTCGACCCGATTTGTACCGTACGCCACACGCGTTACATAGCGTCTTCGGCCCCAGCGGCCCCGTGCGCCATTGGGGGGTTTTCTCCGATGCGCAGTGCATGCACTTGCGCGGCCCCGACGACGACGAAGACGAAGGTGACAACTGGTCTCTGGTGATCACCGACGAAGCCGGTGAACTCTCTTTTCTCCTATTACTACTATTACTCGCTGGCTTAGACTTACCGGTAGCCGGAGTGTCACATTGCGGCAAGGATGTCCAGATGTTGTGAGTGGTCGCCCCCCTGGAGCGCTTGCTCCTCGCCCGGCCGGGAACTGACGCTTCCGGCCGGTTGCTCATAGTTTCGGCGAGTTCCTCCACTGAGAAGTCGGTGAATGAGTCGTCGACGAACATCGATAACCATTCTAGCTCTGCGATATCATCAGTCTATACAAAAACCATAAAAAATGTCAATAAAAAAAAAAAAAAAAGAAGTTAGGGGTTTGGTAGTGGTGGTGGTTATACATACAGGAACGCAGAGGTCGTCGGAGAAACTGGTAGAGCGGTTGCAGTCGTCGCAGTCGGCGGCAATGGCGGGTGGGCGGTTTCCGTTAAGATTTTCCGGTGGAGGAAGGTGGTGGTGGGGGTTGGAGTCGGTGACAGTGGAGGAAGAGAAGAGGCCGTCGTTTGAGAAGTCGAGGAGGTCGTCGACATGGAAGAAATCAGGGCCGGGGAGCCCGTACAACTCCTTCTCCATCTCCGGCGACATGGAAAGGGAAAGATTTATCAGTACGGATTCTCGGGATCTCGTCGGTACGGTCGGAGAAGCGCTAGAGAGAGAAAGAAAAAGCAGAGAGAGAGAGAGAGAGAGAGAGTGAAAGAGAAGAGGGATTTGGGTCGTTGGTTCACACATCCATTTCAAGGGGGGAAGGAACGTGCAGGGAGTGCCCATGCAGTGAGAGCTTCCATTTAGACAGATGGCAACACAGTCATTTCGCCGTCAGGCGAGTGGACAATTCATCATTTGAAGATATGACACGTGTTGCTGTCGGAGAGTGTGGGGTAACAGTCCCTTCAACGGAGTAACTGTACTTGTAACGGAAAGAGAGGGAGTTGAACCCGCGACTCGAGAGAGAGAGAGAGAAAGGGTCGCCGGATACCGCCAACTGGATCCAGCTGGCACGTTCTTTCACCGGGATTTGACGGCACGTAATTGCTATGTGAGGAGAGGACGGAAAGTACTGTACGTACGATCACAATGCTTCGGGATCCGACGTGTACGCACGATATTGACTTCAAAGATTGCCAGCTGGATTACATCGACTTCGGCTATGCAGCCGCAACGATATCAGTTTTCGTATGAATACATTTTTTGGTGTTTTATGCACCACGTGTCGTCTATATGTTATGACTTATGCCGTATTTCGTGAATTTCGTGTTACTTAGTATAAAGAGGGCAATTACGGTCAATGGGTGTAAAATGTAATAAATATATAGGTCCTCGAGTTTCGTGAAATTACTAAAGAAGCCTCGAATCACGTGAACTTGCCATGAGAGGTGATGATCCCGAAGCAAAGCTGCAACACAGCACGTGCATTGGTCATGTGCTCATTAAACAAGATCTTAATTAGTTAATACTTGAAAAGGTAAAGTCATCGCTCCCCGGCACAAGTTCAATAATAATAAGCTTTAGAAAAATCAAATGATCAGCTGTAGCAAAATTCTCTGTAACTTTTGTAGCAGGATAAAAATATTGCAAAAAGACAGGCTCCCAATCAAAGGACAAAACAAGCCTTGTTAAAAAGTAAGGGTGGCAATTCGTGTTGATGGGTCTCGGGTCAAGATAATCATGTCAAAATAGGTTGGTTTTACCTGTTTTGACCCGAAACACATTTAT
This sequence comes from Platanus orientalis, assembly GCA_025762735.1. Lineage (NCBI taxonomy): Eukaryota > Viridiplantae > Streptophyta > Magnoliopsida > Proteales > Platanaceae > Platanus > Platanus orientalis. The sequence continues at coordinate 2,444,571 of JAOXJP010000001.1, forward strand.
AGTCAACCCTAACCCACTTATTTCATGTTGGGTTTGCTGGTTATATGATAATTCATATTAGTGGGTCAGATTCGTGTCGTATCAACTTAAAGATATGCGATTATATGGTTCAATTGTGTCAAAACGGGTCACCTAAAACATGTTGATAGTGAAACCTAACCCAGTTATTTCGTATTGGATTCGGTTTGGGTTCACATGCGGTGTCAAACATTGCCCCCCTAGTTAGAAGATAGAATACCCATGTTTTTGGTTGTGCTACAAAATGCTGCAACAAAATTTGCTACAGTTGATTAATCTTTGAAAAAACTTATTAGTTTGAGGTTGGGATTATATACGGAAATTTGCTTTTCCTGATGTATTAGGATGACATTAGGGGATGAGAATCAGTACCTAACGTGACTTTCACTTTTTGGGGGGGTGCTTATCACTTTTGAGCACTGATGTGTCCACCCCTAATGCTATCCTAATACATACGGAAAAGCAGATTTCCGTATACAATCTTTTCCGATTAGGTTGTTGTACCTTGGATTAGGTTATGACAGTTATTATAGTTAATAACGCAAACGCTGACCCACCGACCTTAACCCTGAAGGGGTGAACGGTGGAGAGCGTGAAACTTGTCGGTGGACATTTATCTCTTTGAGTCCGTTTTTTTTTTTTTTTTTTTTTTTGGCTTCTTTCTTTGGATTTCCAATATCACGTGATGGACGACGCACAGCATATGAGTCACCTTCGTTATTATGGTCCCATTACGTTATTTATAACTTCCAAAGTCGAAAGTCGATGGATGATGGGAACGTGTCCGTTACACTTTATGGCCATACCGGTGACTGTGAACCCCTGGTTGAGGGGCCACCACACACCCACCACCAATAAAGGAGGCCTACCGGGCACAGCGGTCTTTGGATGTTGAGCACATGGATTGCGTCAGGGAAAAGGAATGGGTTGTGGGTGGCGGGGGCCAGCAGTTCTCCCCTTCATTTAGGACCCTTATTTTATACAACTGGTATTATTTACGTGTCAAGCTCCTATTGGACTAGTTCCATCTGCTTAGGGTTCCACGTTTCAATCTTCTATGGGTCTAGTTCCCTATGCTACTGTAGAAATATGAAAGAATTATTGTATGTGAGGAGAAAACTTATGTAGTTGTGTCACGTATTGACACTTTATTATAAATCAAGTATAGAATTCAGAGATGAGACAAGATGAGAAGCAATAATGCTCAAAGCACGGATCACTTTTTCGCCCTCTTCGAAGAAGACAGATTGCAATGAGTTAATAAATCGGTCACTAAGTTAAAATGACCCAAACCAAACAGTTGTATTGTTGATTAATGGTTTGTAGCACTGCAAGGCCAATCATTGACTATTTGATATTATCACCTATAATTAAGAAATATCTATTTTAAAAATCGCGGAAAAAAATATAGAGATTTTTTAGGAGAAAACACAGAAGGGAGAAATTTTCAAGTTGCTTAAAACATTGGTAGAATCCCTTTATTTGTAGATTGTGTGTATGAGTATCTTCAGTCAATGGTTGTGACTGTTTGTGTGGTCCGTAGAGCCTCTTTTAGCACTCTATGTAATTCGTCATTGATTTATGTCTATAAACTCTTAGATATTCCTTTACGTGAGGAGGTGTGCAAATTCAATATGACATGTTTTTCCACGATCTGAGCAATTTGATTATCGACCGAAAATTCTCAAAGTTAAATATTGCACTCTATTCAATTGATTGAACCTCTTTTCAAATGATCGAGAAATCTCAGAGTTGAAGATTGCATTCTAGTCGATTGATTGAACTTGTCATATCGTAAACCTAATTTTGAATTTTTTTTTTGTCATAAAAATTATTTGAAATAACTTTCATGAACTTAAAAAAAAAAAAAAAATCCAACACACATGATGTATTTTGAATGTGGCACCTTTTTTTTGACGTTTACTTTTTCAATTGAGTAATTTTTTTGACCTTTTTTACCCCAAAACACCACATGTCAGCTTATAATTGTTTGTAGATACTAATTGACACTTTTTCATCACAGAACATTTGTTTCCAGAAAATATCATATGACTACTAACCAAGGTGACACCATGCCCGACAATGGGTATTTTGGTAATTATATAGGTATTTATCTGCTGTGTATTTTCTACAGCACTATCCTTCATCCATTGTATCTAGCTAGACACCACATATTGATTGGTACTCAGATCCTCTCCTGTTTGCAAAACCGTGGCAAGATGATCTACGACGTATACATACCCAAAAAAGGATGTAAGATGGTCTTGCGAGAAGAGAGGATTCTGGCTCGTTGATTGGTACTGGCGTCTCCCCTATAGCGGGTTTCAAATAGTACCAACTAAACTATAAATATTATCTATTTACCAAAAAACCTATAAATATTATTTAACTTGGAAGAGCGTGGAGTAGTTTTCGTTCCTTCCAAAAATTAGAAGTTTTCCTTCCTTCCCTTAACGAGACTAAATAGTGACAATGGATCATCCCATTGTGTAAAACCTTCAGGGATCAGTGAGCCACCTGGGATTAGGTACAAATGAATTTCGTAAAAACAGGTGCAAACGGCACCAGGGGGCTGATGCATCAGCACCTAAAAGTGATTTACACTTTTTGGGGGGTGCTTAGGACTTTTCAGGGCTGATGTGTCCACACCTTAGCATCGTTTGCACCTAATTGTACAAGCTTCATTTGTACCACCTAATCTTCAGGGATCATTGAATAGCCCAACTTTGCTGAATTTAGGTGGTTTTGGACCAACTTTGTTGATTTGTAATATGACTAATAGGTGAAGACAGGTTTTGAACCTGGGGTATCAAGCAACACATTGCTGTAAGTTGACCACAAGGTCATTGATACTCATCCACAACAATGGCATTCTTTATTTTTTTGGGCAAAGAGCTATAGCTCATATTCATTCATCAAGTAGCAACCTCGTTACAAATATCCATAGCTATGATGGAAGAAATACTTTGAGGAAGAAGGGTTTCATTCCATTTGGTGGTGAGATGTTCCTTGGATGTGATAGCCGCCATAGTGTGTGCAGCTTTGTTGCATTCTCTTGGAACATATGAAATGGAAACTTGGGGTTTTTGTCTTGTAATGTGATGACAATCAGAGAGGACATTGTGAATTCTCCATGGGATGTGGGCATTTTTATCATTGATCATGTGTACTATCTTGCTGCAGTCCCCTTCAATGTAAATAGGCATAGGTGGGAAATCCTCCACTAATCTCAGACGACCTAGATGGAATGACATTACTTCTGCTTCTTCTGGGCTACATGGATCAAGATCTACTGTTTTCCCTTGAATAAAGAAGCTTGATGAATCTCAAACAATAGTTGCCGCTGCATTTAGAACACCAGCTGCACCATCCACATTGATTTTTAGAGTGTCAGGAGGAGGAGCCATCCACTGTAGATTCTTCTGAGAGACATGGTCTAAGCTGTTTTGTGATGTGGATGGATTTAGATCTCAGTTATAGTCCTTCGCCATTTGAGAAGCTTTTTCAAGAATTCCTTCAGCCGTGATAGGTTGATTCTCAAAGGTCAATTTATTTCTAGCCTTCCATATACACCACATGATGATAGCTCCATGAAAAAAATATCATACTGTCTTGTGGTGTAGAAAGCCAACAATGGCATTCTCTAGGTGATCTTGACAACATGGCCACTTTATGGTGGCAATGGTCTCAGAAAAATAGTTTAAATCTTGGATATTATGTTAAATATAAGGCTGGCTAGATTTTCAAAAGAAAAACAAAAATCAGCTTAGTTTTGATACTCATTGTAGTTGGCCTTTAACGATGAATGGGTAAATTTTATAAGATTCTTTTAAATAGTGTTTAAATTAGATTTTGTATTTTTACACAAAGATCATGAGGATATCATGGGATAGTGATGTTATTTTTATTTTCTAAGATTCTCTAAAGAGAAATCCCAAGAATAACTTAGAAAGAAGAAGTAAAGAGGCCATCACCCTGGAATTTTACTTTCCAACAAATTTCTCAAGAATGCAATTATGGATATGAGTGGAGCCTTATCTTAGTATGAAAGTTCACTTAGAGAGGTGAACTGTAGCGTGCTTGAGTCAGTGGGAAATGCACACATCTGCAGGAACCAATATCCAGTTTTTTGTATTGCAATTTAAAAAAGATGACTAAAGAACTGAAAACTGAAACGGAAATCTAATGATTTTAATGTTTTCAGTCAACTCAAGCAAGTTTTCCACAAACCCATCTAAGGACTCAAAACCATAACCGAGAAAAACCAAAAGGTTGTCAGTGTACTCAAAGATTAGGCCAATGCAACAGATAAATGGATTTATATTGCATAAATATAGCTAAAATTCTGTACTACTATAGAGAAAATCTTCACCATTCATGAAACTCTCATTTTACATGTGATCATTCATTGATCTAGATACTAAGAAGTAAAGAGGCCCCTCTTCGATAGACCACAATCCTAAGACTGCACAGAATTATATAATTGGATTCATCTCACCTACAAATGAAAGCTGCCATTGGAATGACTGGGGAAATAAAATTAGTACAAAGGAAAACTCTTCCTAAAGCAAACTTATGTCCATCTTTATTAAAGAAAAAAAAAAAAAAACCTTTAGTTCTACAATGTTGCATATCACTTAGTTTCAGAGTTCTATTTCAAGTATTCAAAGCAGCTTTACTCTTTTTTTTTGGTTGCATAAGCATAGATAATTTATTGAAAAAAGGTTCTGTATGAGAGATACAGAACCAGGAAAGTACAAGGGTTCCCCATCGGGAAATGATGCAATCAAAATATTCTTAACAATTATATAAAACCTAACACTCATGAAATAACTCAACTTTCAGTTTGAACAGTAAGTTGGACTCACGTTTTGCTTTAACACACCTTATGATATAGAACAAAATAACTACCATAAAAACTTCAATAAAAGATTTATAGAAATATAGATAAAGAGTATGAATTCCCTTAAAATCTCAATAAAAGCATAGTTGGAGAAGCAGTTACTCACAATCATCCAGGAGAGGTACGACAGAGGGTACCTTGTGAGAGTGTGCGGCAACACCTCGAGTTCGAGCTCAGGCGTGAAGTAAGCTTCACAACGGCAACGGCGCTGTGAAGAGGCAACAGAGACTACGCACATCCAAGTTCAGCAGGAGATCTATAGGAAAAACGAAAGAAATGAAAACCGAACAAATACCAATCAGATCGATATTCAATCAAACAGTCACATACAAAACGAAAAATGAGGCTTAATGTGTTCAATATTTGAGTAACCTTCTCAATGAAGAGAATTGAGGAAGAGGAGCAGTTGAGGTTGATCTGCTTGAGTATGGGACCCTTGAAGATGACGATGTTGCAGAGCCGTCGAGCGAAGGAGTTCGAACTTTCGATTTCATGGCGGGTTTCAGGGACGAGAGAGCTGTTCTGTTGATGAATCTGTTACAAGCGGAAGCCATGAGAGAAGTACAGAAGATCCACATAGCTTTAAACGTGACGGAAGTTGTAGACTTTGGTTGCTTTTTAGGGTTTTTGGACAATCAGATTATCAAGATTGTCTTAAAAAAAATTACAAGATTTTTGGAGAAGGATGTTTCCTTGATGGTTTGCTGATTCTCCAAGGCTTTGCTTGGTTGCTAGTAGAATGCAAGAAAGTGAAGTGAAGTTAATTGTATGAAAATGAGTAAAGTGAAATTGTGTTTTCCAACAATTGTTTGGTTGATTTAGAATACAATAAGAAAGTAAGAAAACATAAGAAAATATTTTTTACTTTCATAATGTGCAGCATATTTCATTTCAAAATCCGACCAAATGCATATTTCATTTCAAAATCCGATCAATTTGGTTGGATTTTGATGAAGGAAATCAAGGTATTAGGAAAACCTTAAATGGAAAGCCAATGTTCTGATGAACATTTTCCAATTTCAACCAAATGCCATTCCATTTGAATTCTTTGAAGATTCATAGTGTTTTCCATTAGCATAACCCAAGTTTACTTCACTAACGCTTAGCAAGTCAAGTTGAGTTAACTCCTCTCACCTATTCAAGTTACATAAAAAACATGAATAATTTTAACCTACTCTTCTAGCTAAGCAAGCTTGGATAATTCTTCAAAATCCTAATGGTTGTGGGTTAAAATCTTTAAATCTTTGTATATTCTTAAGAGGTCTTTTGATTTAATCAAATGCAGGAATAATTCTTCTTGGGCTTGAAAGAGTATTTTAAGATGAAGAGATCTTTTGTTGAAATGGCTTATATAGAGAATAATGGGAAAGACATTGATATTTGGAAAGACCCGTGGATTCCCAATGCTAGTGGATCTCCAATGCTAACAATTTCAAACTCTCACCAATCTCTCCAAAACCCCTCAGGTTCATTGGGTTCACCAATTTAATGATTCGGTGACTAAGACTTGGGACCTTTCTACTATTAAGAATTGGATTTCGCCAATGGAGGAGGATCTCATACGTAGGATTCCTTTATCCCAACCAAATATGAATGATCAACTAATCTAGAGTCTAGATAAGAAGGGTTATTTCTCTATTAAATTTGCTTATTTCTTGTTTGTGTCCCTAACTCCCTCTTCCAGTAATGTTGTTGATAATTGTTTAAAATTGCATAATTATCATAATCAAAATGAGCATTATCACATTTATTTTATGTGTATTTATATT
>JAOXJP010000001.1:2460599-2470757 GCA_025762735.1 Platanus orientalis
TATCACTTGTTGGCACTGATGTGCCCGCCCCCTGACAGGGTGTGGAGAGGAGTGTTAGATAAGAGGAGCAGATACAATCCACCGCCACCCTCTAGATAAAATCCCAAGCTTTTGCTTCTTGCACCAAACACACTTGTAGATAAACACAATGTAATGAGGGTACAATACATGTGAGCTTGCTTTTAATTCTCTATTATTGTCAAAATCCTCACCGTCTAATTGGATGACTAGGATTGTGACATATGATAGATTGTTTCAACAACTGAAAGGGAGTTCCTCCATACCTATATGACAAAAGAGACTTTATGACATGGATAGTGAAAGAAGAAGATAGCACCTAGAGAAACAATTTAGTGACAGTTTCTTCTTATGTACATGACAAATTAATCAGGCTAAAGTGGGTCAGAAAATGAGTATACATGTGGCTGAAGAAGAGAAAATAGCAGCTTGAAGCAACTACAAGTAATTTTTAAAGCAAGACATGTGACTGATTGTGATGAGGAAGAATATCAAGTGTAGAAAGATGACTAGAGAATGATGTAACTGTCTCTCAACCTATATGAATAACATCGCAACAAAGAAGAAAGGAAGTCACCTCTACCACATAAACCCTATAATGTGTGAAGTTTGAATTGGGTTAGCATTAGAAATTTTCAACCTGAATCTGACCCGGATATAACATGAAAAAACCTGAATACAGAAATTTTCAGGCAAATGTGAGCCATCTATTGGACCGGATCCGAACAATATCTGTAATGTATTAGGGTTTTTGGGGGTATTTATATGTTTCGTTCTAGGGTTGCGTGTGAAGAGGGAGAGATTCCGAAAATTGTAATCGTCTTTGACGAGGTTTTCCAGATAGTGAAAGTTTTTTCTATGGCTCTGTAGTTTTTCGCCAAACTGGGGTTTTCCACATAAATCTTGTGTTATGCGTGATTTTTATTTTTGTTTTGCTTCTTGATTTTATTGCATCCCATTTTCTTCTGAGACGAAGAAGGTAAAATGATCATAACAACTGGTATTAGAGCAAGGTTTCGTTCGAGTGGGAGTAATGGCGGCAACAACAATGATGGAGGAACTTGCACGGTTCAGTGTTAAAAAATTCAATGGTATGACATTCGCTTTCTGAAAGATGCAGATAGATGATTACTTCTACCAAAAGAATCTCTATCAACCCCTTGGAGGAAAGAGCAAAAAGCCGGTGATGATAACAGATGCAGAATGAGAAATTCTGAATCGCAAATCCTAGGTACGATTCATTTTTCATTATTTTTGTCGGTAGCTTTTAATATTTCTAATGAGAAAACCACAAAAAATTTGATGTCAGCCTTTTGTCGAATGTATGAAAAACCATCGGCTTCCAACAAAGTGTTTTTTATGAAGAGATTGTTTAATATGAAAATAGCGGAAGACAGAATTGTGGCTGAACACTTGAACGAGTTCAATACAGTTACTAGAGAACTGACCTCGGTCGGAATCAATTTTGATAGCGAGGTTAGGACCTTACTGATTCTCTCATCTTTACCGGATAGTTGGGATGGTTTGGTAATGGTTGTCAGTAATTCCTTGGGTTCCAGCCCTATGAAGTATGATGACGTGGTGAGTTTGATTCTTAGTGAAAAAAGTTTGTAGGAAATCCACATCCTCAAGAGAAACTTCAGGCAGTGCTTTGAATATAAAAGGAAGATGAAGAACAACTGATAAGAACCAAGATCGGGGCAGATCTGTGTCAAGAGATAAATCAAGATTTGAAAAACCTAGGGTGAAATGTTGTAATTATGGAAAGAAAGGGCACTTGAAAAAAGACTGTAGGGCACTAAGAAAGAACATGTACGGTATCAATAACAAGGACAAGGACGCTTCTATAAATATTATCGAAGAAATTGAAGATGCATTAGTTCTAGCTTTGGATAGCAAGTCAGAGTCATGGGTGATTAACTCAGGAGCGTCCTTCCACACCACATCAAACAAAGAACGTCTTAAGAACTACATGCAGAGTGACGTTGACAATGTATTTCTGGGAGATGATAAACCCTACAATATAGTGAGCAAAAGAGATGTTCTGATTAGTATGCCCAATGGGGGTACATGGATGTTGAATGATGTGTGTCATATACCATGTTTGAAAAGAAATTTAATTTCAGTTGGTTAGCTCACAAGTTTAGGTTACAACATGGTTTTTACAAGAGATTCATGAAAAATCACAAAGGGTGCCTTGGTTGTAGCTCGTAGAAAGAAAAAAGAGACACTCTACTTGACGAGAAATACATCTACCTCTATTTCAGTTGTAGCTAAGGATATAGATTCAGATATTTTGCATTGCAGGATGAAACACTTGAGCGAAAAGGGAATGGAGATTCTCCACTTAAGAGGGAAGCTTTCAGGTTTATAAGCATTGAACCTGAAGTTTTGTGAAGACTGTGTTGATGAAAAACAGAAGAAAGTTAGCTTCACTAAGGGTGCAAGACAATCAAGCAGGAGCGTTTGGAACTGGTTCACACCGACTTATGGGGATCAACTCAAGTATCTTCTATTGGTTGCTCACATTATTTTGTTACATTTATTGATGATTCGATTAGAAAATTATGGGTTTATTTTTTTAAACATAAGTCTGATGTGTTTGAAAATCTTCAAGAAGTGAAGAGTTGCTGTTGAGAATGAAACATGTTGTAAGTTTAAGTGCCTCAGGTCGGATAATGGAGGTGAATATTACAGCAAGGAATTTGAAAATTATTGTGCAGAGAATGAGATCAGGAAAGAGAAAATAGTCCCCAATACACCACAACAGAATGGTGTGGCAGAGCGAATGAACCAAACTATTGTGGAAAGGGCCAGGAGCATGAGAGTACATGCATGTTTGCCTAAACAATTTTGGGCAGATGCTGTTAGCACAACAACATATTTATTGAATCGGGGACCTTCAGTACCTTTGGATGGTGGACACCTAGAAGAAATATGGATAGGAAAGCAGGTAAATCTTGCACACCTAAGAGTGTTTGGTTGTATGACTTATGTACATGTTGATGTAGATTAGTGGGACAAGCTAAATCCAAAATCCAAAAGGTGTGTTTTCATTGGATATGGATTAGAAGAATTTGTCTACCAGTGCTGGGATGATAAAAATCGAAAAGTTAGAAGGAGCAGAAATGTTGTATTCAATGAGAAAGTCTTGTATAAGGACAATGCTACTGTTTCAAGTAAATAGAAAGAGTTTATGGAGTTCGAGGAGATTTCTGATGATGATGTGCATGTTGTGAATGAGAATGAAGCACAAAATACATAAGGACATAATGATCAAAAGATACTACCTCAAACACCTACTCTAGAAATAAGAAGGTCATCCAGGACACTTAAACCAACACAATGGTATTCTCATCTATATTATTTATTGTTGACAGATGGTGGTGAGCCAAAATGCTATGAAGAAGCATTAGAGGTGGATTCTCGGACTGAGCGAGAGCATACAATGGATGAGGAGATGAAGTCTTTAATCTTCAATCAGACATGAGACTTAGTTCCACTACCAGATGGCAAGAAGGCATTGAGCAACAAATGGGTTTTCAGGTTGAAGAATGAGAATGATGGGACCAAAAGATATAAGGCCAGGTTGGTCGTTAAAGGATGTCAACAAAGAAAAGGAATAGACTACTCTGAATTATATTCTCTAGTTGTGAAGATGATAACTATCAAGGCAGTGTTGAGCATAGTAGTAGCAGAAGATTTATATCTTGAGCAGCTTGATGTAAAGACTGCATTCCTTTATAGTGATCTGGATGAAAAAATTTACATGGAATAGCCAGAAGGTTACACTACTGAAGGGAAGGAGAAAATTGTGTGTAAGCTGAAAAAGAGCTTATACGGGTTGAAGCAAGCACTAAGGCAGTGGTATTTAAAGTTTGACAGCTTTATGACAGTAAATGGATTTAGGAGATGCCATGCAAACCATTGCTGCTATATCAAGAGGTATGTCAACGGTTACATTTTATTGCTTTTATATGTTGATGATATGCTTGTTGTAGGATCAAACATGTAGGAGATAAATAATCTCAAGGATATGTTGTCAAGGGAGTTCAAGATGAAGAACTTAGGTACAGCTAAGCAGATTCTTGGTATGAAAATCACAAGAGATAGGAAAAACTACATGTTGAGGTTGTCTCAAGAGGACTACATTGAAAAAGTTCTAAAAAGGTTCAACATGCAAAATGCCAAACCAGTCAGTACCCCATTGACGGGGCATTTCAAACTCTTCAAGGAGCATTCTCCTAAATCCCAGGAGGAGATAGATTACATGTCCAAGGTACCATATGCATTAGTAGTAGGCAGTTTGATGTATGTTATGATTAGCACAAGGCCAGACATTTTCCATTTAGTGGGAGTTACTAGCAAGTTTCTAAACAAGTTAGGAAAAATGCATTGGTAGGCTGTGAAGTGGATTCTAAGGTACCTAAGAAGAACTTCTAAAGCTGCATTGATTTTTGGAGGGTTTGGACTTAACCTACAAGGCTATGTGGATTCGGATTTGTCAAGAGATTTTGACAAACAAAGAAGTACTATAGGATATGTCTCCACCTTGGGTTCTACATGTATTAGTTGGGTGTCACAGTTGCAGAAGATAGTCACACTTTCAAGTACTGAAACGAAATATATTGCTACCACAGAGGTAAACAAGGAAATGGTTTGGTTGCATAACCTGATGGAAGAGTTGGAAAAGAAACAAGAAAATAGCAAGTTACATAGTGACAACCACAATGCTATTCATCTTACGAAGAATTCAACATTCTATGTAAGAATCAAACACATTGACAGAAGGCATCACTTCATACGTTATCTTCTTGAAAAAAAGGTGTTGAGGTTGGAATAGATTCATACGGATGACAATCCTACAGATATGTTCACTAAGGCAGTCACAACAGTGAAACTGGAGCTATGCAAAGCTTTAATTAATCTTCAGGTGTGAAGACAGAGCAGTTGAGTCACAAGAGATATGAATTACATCAAGGAAAGAATGGTGTTCACAAACACATGAGATACAACATGATATCAAACTTCAAGTGGGAGATTGTAATGTGTGAAGTTTGATTTGGGTTAGCATTAGAAATTTTCAACCCGAATTTGACCCGGTTATAACATGAAAAAACTGAATATGAAAATTTTCAGGTGTAGGTGAGCCATGTACTGGACCAGATCCGAACCGTATCCGCAATGTATTAGGGTTTTTGAGGGTATTTATATGTTTTGTTCTAGGGTTACATGTAAAGAGGGAGAGATTCCGAAAATTGTAATCATCTTTGACGAAGTTTTCCAGATAGTGAAAGTTTTTTTTGCAGTTCCGTAGTTTTTCCCCAAACTAGGGTTTCTCACGTAAATCTTGTGTTATGCATGATTTCTATTTTTGTTTTGCTTGTTGATTTTATTGCATCCCATTTTCTTCTGAGGTGAGGAAGGTAAAACGATCCTAACAAACCCATTACACTCGCTATTATCCTTTTGTCAGAGTTTTATCTACTCCTCATCACAGCTTTATTTTAATTTAGTTCATTCCTTTGGAGTCTTGTATTCTTCTATAAGATCTTTATTTAGTTTAGTTCATCCTTTTGGAGTTGATTATTCTTCTATAGGATTTTAGATTCTAGCATTTCTATCTCTACTGGAGTTGAGTAGTTTCTTCCACTGGTTACAACAGCTAGCACCACCACCATCTTCTTTAATAGAATCAATTAAATTCATTTTTAGGTGACAAAACAACTGATGTATTTTGCTAATTGGACCGGAAGATCCCTTGTGGATCATTGATTTATGCTCAACGACAATGTTGTCAACTTATCATCACGTTCTAACTGTATGATCTACTATTGTTTTCTACTGTATATGCTGTAAGTGCTTCGTTTACATAAATTAAATAGCACTTATTCAACAATATCTTTATTTTTGCCATTAGTTATTGAAAGACTTCGATCAAAAGGTAAAAAGAACCCATTGATCCATTTTTAGATAATTGACTATAGACAACCAAGTGAGCCCATCTCTTTAGTTCATGAATCGGCTCCCAAAGTCATAGGTGAGTTTAAAATCTGTGCATCATGAGTGACACACCCACTCACCCAAATTCCAACCACCCAAATTCCAACCAACAATGTCAAATTTGTGTTATAAGAGATTCATGCAAATTCAAATTGCTTATGAATGCTAATGGACTCAAACACAAGTTTACAAGGTTCCTATGTCATATAGCAAAACCTAGTCAGCCCTCGTGGATCGATACATGTATCACCAAATTGGCTTGACTATTAATAAGGTCCAAAACTTGGTACGTGGACCCCACTAAGTAGGATTGGGTTTGTCGGATGACTGGGTAGTCGCGTGTTATCAACACCCCTAAATTCCCCTCTAATCCTATTAGATTAAACTAGGGCACCTTTGTAGCAATAACATTCCTCATTTGCCCACCAAAAAATGAAAAGACAAATCCATCCCTTTCAAGCAATGACTATGGTATCCTTGAACAGTTAACCTTTTTTCTTCCTTTTCCTTTAAGGCCTTTTTTTCTGTTGCCATTTCTATATTAAAAATAGCAAAAGCACCTCATGAAAACGATAACAATAAAATAAAATAAGACAGATTAAATATAAGGAGTCTAGATGACTAGATCTGCTACATAAGCTTATGTAGAAATGATGCTATGTAACCCAAAGCAAACCGCCAAAATCTCCTTCTAAGAGTCCTTAAATAATATGATTGCCTATGAAAGGGGCACTAGTTAATTTTTTTTTTTTTTTTTGTTTTAATTTAAAAGAAATATATTTTTTAGAATCAAGGTGTAGAACTACTGTTAGCTTTATAAATATTTTACATCTTCAAGATAATAAAAACTATTTGGTTAACATTATTTATATTTAAAACAAATAATTTTTTAGAGTCCAAGTTTAGAACTACTATTATTATTTTTTATTTATATAATAAAAACTAAATTATTAAAGTTATTAATTATTTATATGACTAAACCATGTCAAAATGCATGCAATATTTTCACTTTGAAATGCATCATAATTTTCTTATTGGCATTTGAAAAGTAAAATAGAATACTATTCAATGCCAAAATAATTGATATTTTCATATAGAACATGTCATTTACTCATACACAAATTAATAGTAGATATATTCTTTTAAAAAATAGTAATTAATTTATTAAAATAAGGATTTATTTATACAAAAGAAAGGAATGGATTTGCCACACCAAAAAACAGTGTATCCCCCTATGTCCCTACACACAAAAGGTGAGGTGTATGGGGTTAAAACTATTTTTACAGTTTTCAAATGAAAAAATAGGTACCCATAAAATGGGGTTTATAGGGTTAAAACCATACAAAAGTATTCAAATGAGAACATTTGCTCCGTGTTTAAAAGAGGCACCAAATTCAAAAAACCATCACGTGTTAGCTTATGGTACATGGACAGAGAGGAAGATACTGTTTTGGGTGTAACATGTCCCCCTTGCCACCAAAAAAATTAAAAATGGAATATTTATCTCACTATATCTTTATTATTTAATTTATCACAAAGGGAGCAAATTTCCTATCCGGGATTTGGTGTCCAGGGCGATTTCATTTGGAAAAAAATAGGTGGGAATTTAAAATTTCATCTAACACCTGCCCATTTTTATTCAATGTGAAGTCACCTGGTGTCCTGGACACTATCTGACAGAAAATCTATTTCGTATCACAAAATACCTATAATTTTTGTTGAATAAAAATATTTTAAGGTTAGAGTCATTACTCATTAATTTTCAGTGGAGAAGTAAATGATCCTAAAGTAATTGAGACAAAAATGAATGATTTTTCTTCTATAGCCGATCACGTTATCCTTAGAAAAGGACACGTGTGTGCTGCTATGGTTTACAAAGCAGATCCAGACTCTGGAATTAGAAGAAGAAATGAAATTCAAAGTAAAGCTAGGTTAGGGTCAAAATCGTCTTTTCACTGATTCACTCACCCGTCCCTCCTTCCTAACCGAAAACGACTGCAAACAACCTGTGTATATATATAAATAATAATTTATATATCCACCGACTCAACCATTGCCATCAACCTCAAGCTTCTCCTTTTAATTTCCTTTCTTTATTTCTTCTTTCAACTCCTCTGAATTCTCTTCTCTTCAGTATAACTCCAAGCTTCATCAATGGCGGATCTCCAGACTGTCTGTTGTTTGTGCGGCGACGTCGGTTTCCCGGAGAAGCTCTTCCGTTGCACCCGATGCCGCAATCGCTTTCAGCATTCGTGTGTGTTTCATCATCATACTCTGCTCAAAATTGTTCATCATCATCATCATCATCATCATCATCTCATGGAGATCATTTATACATAAACTTCATCATAGATATCATGATAATTATCATAGTTGATAGAAACCCATTGTTGAATTCATCATATGAAAGATTTCCATCATCATCATCAGGCATTAATCATGATCCAATAGATCCATCTGGATTGCTTACCACATCATAAATCATTCTCACTGTTATGATTATAATTAATAATTTTATTATGGGGACAATAATTCCCATGTCATGGTTTTGTGTTTTTGGGTTGGAATTACATTTAATCTTGTATTAATTTGAATCTACAGGTATTGTAGTAACTACTACAGCGAATCGTCGAAGCCGATCGAATCGTGTGATTGGTGCCTGAGTGAAGAGAGAAGTGCAAAGCATGGGGTGTCTTCGAAGAGGTTGGCCGGAAATGATACCGGAGTCACAAACAGGTCTGAGTATTCCGGCGAAAAGATCAAACAAAACGATCGAGAGAAGAGCACAGACAAGGGAAAAAGCATGAGTAGCGCCCCTTCCCCAAGGCCTACTACACGCAGGTACAAGCTTCTCAAGGATGTAATGTGTTGAATGAGAACAGATTACAAGTTCCTTAAGTACTTCACTTGGTTTCTCAAAGAGTTTTATTTGTGCCATGGTCTCTAGTATGCCTTAAGATCAAAGAAAAGATTAAATGATAATTAAGCTTAATGATGAGCCATAACGATTTACTTGAATAGGAATAAAGTACTTATATGGTTCATCACTTAGAAGATATATTAACACCTATTTATAGCTCCTTAACTTGGGGACTTTTCACTTTATTTCATAATAATTTCATTTAAACATGATAATCATCTACTTGAACAACATAGAAATGGTAAGACAAGTAGAAATATTTCTCGGTTCAATAGATCAAAATATGTTGTAAGCTTTTAAATTGTTGTACCCATCCTGTCTAGGGGAACTGGTAAGTTAATTGTAATATAGATTTGTTTGAAGAAAATATTAACATGTGGGTGATTGGCATGTAACATACTTATGATATAATGAAACCTGTTACACGATAATTATCGATCAAGATACTGGATATCAAAACACTGAAGCTTTAGAGTTCCTTGATCAATCTGGCTTCCATGGTAGAGTAGGGTTTGTAAGGCCTAATTCTCTGTCAAACTAGGATTCTTGGGGAATAAGGTGCAACCTCCTTGCTGTGTTGAGGCTCTTGAGAAGAATTGAATGCAGTTGGTTTCAATTGGCCAAAGGTTTCATAGTAACTAAAGATGCTACCTTTTTCAGGTTTGGTGAAGACCTTTTAGGAGGTCCAACTAAAATATAATGCTTAGTTTTAATTAAAATGCAATAGTAAGCTTTTAAGCAAAAATGAGTGCAAGTGCACTGAACAATAGATTAGAAGGAAAGTAACCAAAGTTGTTGTTTCTTCTTGGCCATTCATTTAATTCTCCAACTCTAGTTATTTTACATGTTTTGCAATGGTGGCCCTTGTTACTTTGAAATATCTCAAAAGTACATAAGTTGATAAGATCTTCTCCACAGTTTCTGTTTTGGCCATTTATGAGAAACCAACAAAAGCCCATTTCCATTGGTCTTAAAGTGACAATGAGAAGTCTTGTTTTATTTCACATTTGTTCACATTGATTATATTAAGGTTATTTTTATTTCAATAGTATGGATAATTTTGTCATGATCTCTCTCTCTCAGGAGTTAACCAAACAAGCCTTTAACTGAATTAATTTTGTCATGATCTCTCTCTCTCTCTCTCTCTCTCTCTCCCTTAGGACCTACCAGACTTTCTTGTGACTCCAATTTGAAGAGGAATGAAACTTGCATATAAC
>JAOXJP010000001.1:2470857-2505805 GCA_025762735.1 Platanus orientalis
CATTAGAAAGGTAATTGAATAACCCATCTAAAAACACCAAAATCAAGCCAAAAAGTCAAGTTTTGGCCATAGAAAAACTGGGTCCAAAGATAAAAACGAGATTACAACTAAAAACCCTAGAAAATTAAACTAACCATGACTCTATTGACCTTATTACAAAATTACCACTAATTAACACTTCTAAAATAAATAAATAACAGGAAAATAAACTACCCAACTAGAATTGACAAAGAGGACTATCCATAGTCATCCAATTTCTTTTTCTTTGCATAGAATGCTCCCGCATCAGGGTTTCTAAAGAAATCAGCTTGAATATGGTAAAATTGAATTAGGAAAATTGGGAAAAATTAATTTAATAATGTTGGATTAGGGCTTTGAAAATTAAAACTTTATTTAGAAAGTCACAGGGTTAGGATTTAGAAAAATTATTTGAAAATTTAGGGTTCATAGAATTTAATTTAATAGGGTTTATTGAATACTGATGCATAGATGCTGATTGAAATAAGAGAAATAAGAAGTGAACTAGAAATCATTGGAAATGTGGTACTGAGAAGTAAAGATTCAAGTTCAAGAGCTAGAACTAGGAGTAGCACTAGTAAATGAAGTAAAAGTTATTATTTTAGTATTCAATATTCAAAGAGCTAGATCTAAAGTTGAAGAAGTCCATAATCGGAATAATTGGAAGAATATGTATCTTCTTCTAAATTAGAACCAGTGTCACTATAATTCACAACCATGGAAATTGGTGAAGAGTTATGCCAGTCTTAAGAAATGTGTAGGACAGCCCACACAAACTAAGCAACAACTCCTCTATCAAGAAGAGAGAGAGAGAGAGAGAGACTTTAATTAACTCAATTGTGTCACTTATGTAGCTCCAATCCCTATTCATATATAATATAAGTGACGTCTATCTCTCTTTAACTTCTTATTTGACTCAAACTTTAATTTAAAAACTAACTGTTTGCTGAACTAGAAAGAAAGACTTTACTTTTTTACTTCTACTCATAGTTACCAAAGTAAGAAGCAAAAGCATGAATTAATGCGAAAGTGAGAAGCGGGAAACGAGGCTCAATAAATCCTTAGGAAACGAAAAGCGAAAAACGATTATGAAATGTTTAGAGAACAAGTAGGAAGCGATTGGGAAGCAAATAAAGTACAATTTGGAAGTAAGTAACTTCAACCCATTAGAAGAAAAAAAAAATGTTATGAAAATGAATAAGAAATGAAATGAAAATAATAGGTGAATAAATGATTATGGGTATGAAATAAATAACAAAAAGTCTACAACCAATAAGTACCGCTATAATAATTGATTACTAATAAGATGTAAATAACAATAAGTTATAATCAATAATTTCAACTACAATACAATAAGGTGTATAAACGTAATAAAATACTAATAAACCTAAAAGCTATATAATATAAGTAACAAAGAATCATGACATATAAATCAATATGCAAACCACTTGTTATTAATATGGTTAGCCATACCTTAGATATTACCATTAGATTTGAATCTTTTTTATTGGATTGGAATAAAATAATATAAACAATACTAAATCTTCTTTTTTTTTTTTCCTACAAAATCATTACTATATCTCATAGATAATATTTTATTCAATTCCAACAACATAGGATTTACATTAAATAAAATACAATCATGTTTCTTGGATCGCTTCCCAATCGATTCTCTAGTCGTTTGTACTCGTTTCTCCAAAGGCTTCCACTTGTTTCCCTAAATAGCTTCCGCTTGTTTCCCCAGCATCATTGCACTTCTCAAATGTAGGAAGCGTGTTTCCCACATGTAGGAAGCGCGCTTCCCACATGTGGGAAGCGCGCTTCCCACTACTTGGGGAAGTGGTTTGGAATTAGCTTCACAAACAAGCTTCTCACCTTGTAACAAGCTTCCCTGAAACTATACTTCTACTTACACTAGGACAGTAAGTAGAAACTTATAAGACTAGTTAGAATCTTCTAATGCAAGTAAAATAAAAATAAAAGACCATATATACTGCTGTGTGATCAAACTGGTCAATTAGTCCAAGATTTTGTTGGATTTCAAAATAAAACCCAAGAAAAACTGGATATGGGCTGTCCACACCTTAGAGAAAGTCTCTCTATGTATGCTACAGCTGGTGGGACCCCTTGAAGGACCTTGTGGAACCCACTGATAGGTTTGGTCTTCTTAGGCCTACGGCTGTAGGTTTTTAGCCCAGGAGCTTGTTTCCCATCAAGATTAATATTTATTAAAATAATGCTAATTTTTTCAAGAACTTGTTTTCTTTTTCTTTTTTTAATAGATGAAAGAATATTTCATTAATAAAGGAGCAAGGCACCCCTAAGGCCAAGTACAAACACAAAAAAGAAAGAGAAAACAACCCATCGAGAGCAAGAGGAGTGATAAAATATACAAGCCTGCTCAAGAACAAAAACCACCTCAAGAAGTCTATAGCCCCAACCCAACCTTAATCCCCATTAAAGCAAAACCTGACCCCAAGAGTCAGACTCAGAAGGCCAAAGCATCCCATCAAATGCACCCCCCAAGCTCTCAACCCAGCCCTATAACCGCCCTCCATCTTCTCCTCAACTTCTTCCCGTTGACTCCCCTCCCTTTATATCTACCTGAAAACCAACTCTTCAATCTATCCTTGACCTTGCTGTACATTCTATAAGTTGGTTCCCCATGATTCTGAAAATTTCAATTATTCCTTTCTAGCTATGTTGACCACATAATTGCTGCCACCATCATCCTCTAAAGGCTCTTGCGTTCTCTGTAGAGCTCCAGATGTCAAACTCTCAAGCAAAACCGAAAAATTCAGGGGCATCACCCAGTTTTGCCCAAAGTGCTTAAAAGTTTCTGTCTACACCTCCCAAGAATATAGACAATGAATTAATAAGATATCATCTCTTTGCCCCCATAGCACATAAGGCAAATATTTGGAAGAATTTGCCCCCTCTTAATGCAATTATCCATCGCCATTACCTTTCCTAGCACTGCTACCCAGATGAAGAATTGCACCTTTGAGGGAACCTCCTTAACCCAAATCCCCTTCCTAGGAATATCTACTTGTCCATCCCCCAAAAAATTTTAAAATGAGATTTAACTGTGGATACTTCATCTCTCTCCTTCTCCCACCTCCTTTCCCTAGCCCACTAATTTGGGTTATCCCCAGTCTCTTCAAGAGGTTAGCTATTGGTTCCATCTCCCAATCACTGAAAGCCCTCCTTAATATGGGCTGTCAAAGTGCAATCCCTTGACTAATGTTAAAGTAATCCCCTACTTTTGCTCCCTTATTCACTGTCACTCTGTAGATTGACGGAGGATATCACCATGCCAGCAATCATCCCAAAACCTCATCCTTCTCCCATCTCCTATGTTAATATCTACTCTTCCTATTGAACTCCTCCACATTCTTCATAATACCTCTCCACGAGCCTTTCCCATGTGACATCCCCACCTCCCTACTTTCCCACCCATTCATTACCCCATATTTGTCTATAATTATAACTCTTCACAAGGACTCTTCCTCTTCACTGAACCTTCAGAGCCATTTACAAAGAAGTGCCTTACTCATTCTGTTGATATCATGTATTCTTAAACCTTCTTAATTCTAAAGCCTACACACCTGGTTCTAGGGAACTAGATGATTAATACTCTTGCATTTCTCAATCTTCTTAGCCACCAAACCCCAGGATTGTGAAAAGCGACATAAAATAGGTAGGGATCCTTGCTAGGGCTGCCTTTATGAGAGTATCTTTTTCCCTTCAAAAGATATGATCTCTTCCATCCCGCCACCCTTTTCCTAACATGATATACATCCCTATTCCAGAATTCTTTATTCCTATAGCTCGCGCCCAATGGCATCCCAAAAGAGAGCTGAAAGTTGCCCCCGTCTATACCTTAAATTCCTAACCAACATCCCCATGTTTGGAACATCTCCCATTCCGAAGATTATGCTTTTCACAAAATTAATTCTCAAACCTAAAACCACTTTAAAGCATCTCAATTTACATCTGATCCTCCTTACTTGATGTTGAGCATTTTTACAAAAAATCCAAGTGTCATATGCAAATTTAAATGAGAAATCATAGGACCCTCCCCTTCAATCCTAATTCCTCTATATTCCCAAGATCCCAAGATCTTTTCCCAGCAAATTCACTTAAGCTCCAACCACTAGTAAGAAAGGAAAAGAGGAAAGAGTCATAAGCCCCAGGAGTTTTGGGGAAAAAAAACCGTTTGGATGCCCTTAATGAGGATGGAGAAGAACAGCATGTTGTAACATTTACCCCTTCTAGTCTCATCTTTTCTTCCTGGAGCCTAATCTTGCTAGAATATAATCTAGAAATCCCCAATTGACATGGTCATGTATTTTTCATATCAATTTAACAAACTAACCCAGGGATCCCTGATCTCAGCCGTGAATCAATCACTTCGTTTCCTACCATTACCCCATCTAGGATTGCTTAACCACTAAGAAAAGCCCCCTGCTCCTTCAAGAGTATCAATTGTAGTACCATTTTCGGACGAGATTTTTTTTTTTTTTTTTTTTTGGGGGGGGGGGTGAGAAAAGATTATACAATGTCATATCCCTTCTTTCTTTGGGATTAGCAAGATAAGTATTGTGTTACTACCTTTATCCAATAGCCTTCTATGGTAAAAATTCTGCACCACCTCCTTAATTTCCCCTTTTACCAATTCCCAGAATGTTCTATAAAAACTCATTGAGAACCCATCCTGCCCTATTGCCTTATTAACCTCTATATCTCAAACTACCTTCTTCACCTCCTCTTCCTTGAAAGGCCTCCCCATCCATCCTCAGCCTCCAATCCGATGGTGTTGTGTATAAGCTTTGAGAGAACTCCACAACTGCTTTCCTAACAAGCTTTGGATTTCCACCCACTCTTCCCTAATTCTCGTGGATGTACTATTTATACATCTCCTATAATTGGCTATTTTATAAAGAACTTTGTGTTGCTATCCCCTTCCTTTACCCATTGCACCCTAGAGTTCCATCTCCACTGAACCTCCTCCATATCCAAGATCCTAGCTAATCTCTCATTGTAGCTATCTCTACTTGTCCTCTCATTCACATTAAGATCTCTTTCCTTTTCATCCTATCTCATTTTGAAATTTTCTAAATAACCTGGGCTTTTTTTCTCTCCACCTTTCCAAAAACCTTCTAATTCTACACCTTTAGTTTTGCTTTCAGTTCTTTGAACTTCATCCTAAAACAGACTCTGGAAGTCCCTTCCACCCTCATCTCTTACCACTGACCTTAAAGCCTAGCTTTAACAGCGACATATTCTGAAATCTATAAGGCTTAGGGTCTGATTATATAGATCCCCATCTCAACAAGATTTGAATGTGATATGATGAAATCCTTGGCATCGCATTCACTGTCATGGGAGATAATACCTCCTCCCACTTTTAGAAATGTGTCTTATATGCCAGGAGAGATCATCTTCTAGTAGAGGCCTACATCTGTCGACTGGGCTGGATTCATCTCAGACAAATGCTCAATTTCCAGATACTGTACCATTATGGGTGGAAATTTGGTCACATGGAAAAGTAAGAAGTAATCAGTCATGGTAGGAGTTTGGATCACTAGAGAAACAAGGAGATTTTGGATCTGCATTTCAGCTTGAAAAATTTTAGGCGAAGAGGGTGTCGACCACAATGTAAGCTTGATATCAGTTCCAAATGCTAAGACTCTCGACAAGTGGTATGGGTTGTGTAAAATTGATTTAGAGGGCAAGGCAAGGAAGGTGATGGGTTATGCCTGTGTTGTTGTGAAGGATTATGGGGAGGAATCTGAGGGGCTTAATATTGTCCTGGAGTATGTGAAGTTGCACCGAGTGAATTTAGTAGTAATGGCAACATTTATGAGGTTTTTGATTGGAGTTGATCTGTAGGTTTCTTTCTTTCTTTTTATTTTACTCATTTGAGGGGGCCCACTAAACTAAGAATTTTGAACTTTGTTTAATATTTTTCAGTACTTTACAGTCAGAATAGAAGAATTAAGAGATTCCCATCAGTTATTATGGCAAGATCTAATGCTAATACTGATTTTTGTTTTATGGCGCATTATGTTTTTGAACATTTATGGTTGAAAATTATGTTGGCTGGATTGGGTTTCTTGTGCAAAGATCAATGAATTTATATTATGACAATAAGGCAACAATCAGCTTCTCCCTGTTCAACATGATAGAACCAAACATGTTGAAGTGGATTAACATTTTATAAAAAAAGATCATTTGAAGATTGGAGCTATCAGCACTTCATTTGTCGTGACAGATGACCAATGTCCGGATATTCTCACTAAAGGGTTCGGTAGTATCCAGTTTTCTAATATTGTTCGCAAGCTAGGTATTGATGGGGAGTGTAGGAGAATATACATGATGTATAGGAGTGTAAAAGGGTATATTATACACATGGGTATAATATACTGTATACCATTGTATATGAGGTATAAAAACTAAATTCATGTGTGAAGATTACTCCTTCACAATTTCTCCCACTCAACTTCCCTTTTTTCTCTTCTTTCTTTTTTTTCTTCCACACATAAAACCCTAGATTCATCGATCTTCTTCCATTCTACATCAAAAAATCCCAATTGATCCAAATTACAGGGTTATAGGTAGACGATTTATAAGAAAAGATGCAATTTGAATTGCATCAACCCAAAAGGTTTTGGGTGTTGAAATATATTAAGTATATTAAACTCTATTCTTCAACATTGGGAACAATCATCTCAAACTTAAGTGCACGAGAAATCTCCAAGATATATATATATTCTTGTGTTCAGCCACCCCATTTTGTTATGGGGTATCAGAGCAAGTGGTTTGGTGTATGATACCAAATTAATCAAGGTAGGAGGCAAAACCAAAAGAAAGATACCCCCCCCCCCATTATCACTAGAAAGCATTTTTATCATCTTGTGAAAGGAAACAAACATGGAGAAAACAACACCCTTAGATTTTAGCAAAAAAATTCATGTGCAACGAGAGAAATCATCCACAAAAATTACAAAATAACTATAGCCAAACAAAGAGATAATGGGAGCAGGTCTCCACACATCAGGATGGACAATTTCAAAAGAACTTTTATTCATGCTTATAAGATAAGAGCTATAATCTTTAGCATACTCACAAGAATCACACTTGAACACACTGGACTCAAAACATAAACTAGGAAATAAATAACGAATAAGAGAAAAAGATAGATAGCCCAAACGTTGATGTCACTGATGAAGTGATATGGAGTTGGTTGAGTTGTTCTTTACTGGAGAATATTAAGCTGCTGAACGGTAGTTGTATGAGGAACACTATCGAGCACATACAGACCAGTCTCCTCGTGCCCTTTACCAAATATCATCCTCATCTCTAAGTCCTAAAAGACAATGAGAAAGGAAGAATGTTACAAAACATTTTAAAGATTTGGTAAGGTGATTCACAGAGAGTAAGTTAAGACTAAATTGGATACATGAAGGATAGAAGAGAGTGGTAAGATGGGAGTCACAAAAATAGTACCCTTACCAACAATGGAAGAATAAGACCCATCAGCAACTTTGACCTTTCCTTTTTAGAACAAACTAAATAAGAAAAAAAAAAAAAAGAAGACATACCTGTTATATGATCGGAAGCTCTTGAATAAAAAATCTATGAGTGATTGGGCACTGAAAACATAGGCCAAAGTACCTAACTGGACAAATGACGAGGTGGATACAGATTTAGATGGCTCTAGACTTGCCTTGAAATGACAACGGGCCTCAATCTGTTATGGAGAGAAACTCGTGTTGTTAGAATAAGGCATGGAAGTAGAGACTGATGTTGTGCTAGAAGTAACAAACTAGGCACTTGATTGACTCTGTGGATGAAAACCACCTCAACCAACCACATTGAGGATGGCTCGAGAACTCCTATCGTGGACGATCATAGAGGTCCCAACAAGTCTCCTTAGCATGCCTGGAGTGACCACAGTGCTCACATTTCAATTTGTCTCGATCATGTGAGACTCCACCTTGACGTCCACCACCATGACCATGAAATGATCCACTTTCCCCACGTTGAGAGGAGGATACAAATGCAAAATGATCAATCATAGGATACTAAAGTTGAATCATAAGATGACGCCAATCCTCCTCTTTTGAAAGATATAAAAATACTCCATTCAAGGGAGTGAGAGGATCTTTGCTAAGAATCTACACATGCATGGGCTCATAGTTTGGGTGCAAGCCAGCCAATAATTCAAATATTCGAGTTTCTTTGACCTCTTAATTGTATAACATTGCATCCTTAGTGCATTGAGCTCTAAAGGTCTTATAGAAATCAATTTCTTCCCATAAACTACAAAGTGTAGAATAATATACAGCCAGTGACTGGTCACCCTATCTCAATTGGGATATCTTTTTATACAAATCATACATGCGATCCTTATTCCTTGTGTTTGAGTAAGTCTTCATTATAGACTCCTAGATCACCTTGGCTATAGGTGGAAACAAATAATTATTTGTGATATATGGCTGCATAGAGTGAAAGAGCCACAACATAACCATTGTATTCTCAGCTTCCCATTTTGCAAACGTTGACTCCATACAACAAGGCATTGTTGGATCTCTAGTCAAGTTGACTTACCTTTCCTAGTTATATAAAGCTTGGTTGATTGAGACCAAGCAAGAAAATTCCTACCATCAAACCAAATTATAGTGATAAGTGTATTTGGGGACTCATTCACTACTCCACCAACATTACTGAATACTGAAATCTTTATTCGATGACGTGCCGGAATTTTTGGCTCATCTTAAACATTGTATTATTCGGGTAGATAAAAAACTAACACTTTAAATCAACAATCAGACCTCCATAGGTCTTACATAACTCAACTACATAAGGCTACATAGCCTATTAATCAGCCATAACACTCCACCAACCAAAACATATAGAATCTACCCACATCAACAACTAGAGAAGCAAGAAACACCCAGAATACTTAAAACAACAAAAAACAATCAACAATGATATGCAAATCCATCACACAGCCTTCAAATAACCCTAACATGCAAAGATGTCATGTTGTTTAGAACAAAATTTACCTAAAAACTTAGTTATAGGTGTTAGGATTGAAACCCTCTTGATGTGAGTTCCTTGGGATGCAATAATAAATGTTGAATCACAAGCAAACATCCCCCAACAATCTCCCAGCTTGTTTCTGGTCGTTTTCCTCTGCAACACCAAACACCTCTCAATCAACCTGTTTTAGTCATGTCAATCCGGCCTATCACTCCATTTGGACTTCTTCCTTGCATCAGTCTCTACTCCCTAACAATCTCCTACTTGGAGATTGATGGTCTTCTATGGTGACTTTCTCCTACAACCGTGTGATGAGACATTTTCCATTCTGTGACCGTCTGCAACTTTCCTTGTCTTCAACACTACCCCAATCTTGATCTCTTCCGATCCTCCTGGCTAGACATAAAGACACCCTCAACTATCTTCATCATGGCTTTAACCTCAGCCCCTTGAATATTTTTCATTAAACTTTGTCTTCCGTCGCATATTTGTCAAGACATTAGCCTTGTGACATGTGCACCATACTCCACATTTGGCTCTCACATTGAAACTCACCTTGAAGAATCATCTACACTTGTCTTTCTTAGTGAACCCTATGTTATATCCCTGAAACACACCTCCGCGAAACATGAGTCAAACCCCATTTCCAAACACCAAAACAAAATTTATGTGGTCTTCAAGAATCACCGCTACACACACCATCAGGTCAATTAGATTCTAACACCATCCTAATCGATCATGGTCAAACCATATATGTAGCTATCCCAAGTCAACTCAGTTAGTCAACTCTAGAGAAGGTCCTTAATCTGTCCTCCTTAATCACAGAAACTCCTTCACCATCGTCTGTCACCTAGAAACCCGTAACACCTCTCTCTGCATCATCAACAAAAGAGATTTTGCACCAGTGCTGACTATTTTGTGTACTCCATTTTCGGTTACCCATCGAGGTCAAAGAAATACTACTTGTTACCATACTCCCACTCAGATGATACAATCCATCCTGACACATTTCTCCTTTCATTAAAACCAAACATGCTCGTGTGATTTTCATGGTTCCACCTACAACTGAATACCTACACCCCATGGAATCCAAACAGCCTAGTGATATAAGGTTCTTCTACATCTTTGGGACATGCATCACACCACCCAATGTACGAACCACTCAATTAAACATCTTGATCTTCACCGTTTCAACACCCATGATGTCACATCTGGACCCATCAATAAGAAATATAAATCATGTCTTCTCTTCCTGAAACGTATCAAAATATTCCTTCTTGAAGCATATATGAACAAGACAACCTAAATCTAATATCCACTCATCATGAGAAATAGTGTTCATACATTTGGAGACTGTGAGAGCATCTCCAAAATATTCTTCATGTTCTTCTTCCTTTTATGCCGTCACCGCCACAACACCACTACCAAGACCATCACCCTTATTCCTGTTAACACGTTTTGGATAATCCCTCTTTATGTGGCCAAACTCCTTACAATAAAGTCATTGTACCCCATTTTTCGTCTGGTCTTGGACCTGTTACTCCCAAATCCCTTCACTGACAACCTTCCCCTTCCTTCAACATTCAAAACATCTCACTCATTGATGAATCCCCTAAAGATTTCCTTAGAACCTCCTCGGTGAGTATAACACTCACATCATCAAATTTGAGTGTGTCCGAACCTGAGGAATTACTCAAGATCATCACCATACCATCCCAACTCTCTGGCAAAGAAGACACCAACATGAAGGCCCTAATTTCATCCTTAAAGTTGATGTCTACTAAAGATAATTGATCGGTAACCGTGTTAAACTCGTTCAAATGTTCAATCACACCTCCGCCTTCACCCATCTTTATGTTTAACAACCTCTTCATCAGAAACACTTTATTAGATGTCGATGGTTTTTCATACATCCTAGACAAGGCAGCCAATAGATATTTTGTGGTTTTTTGCTTGGAAATATTAAAGCAACCAACGACGATAGAGAGAAACAAATCATACATAGGGTTCTTTTATCAAGCACCTCCCAATCTGAATTGAACATCATCTCCAGATTCTTCACTTTCCCTCTAAGCAGTCGATGGAGATTTTTCTGATAAAGATAGTCCTCAATCTTTATCTTCCAATATGCGAAATTCACACCATTAAACTTCTCAATAGTGAACCTTGTGGATTCTTATCTTGTTGTTCTCATTGCTCCCACTCAAATCATGAACTCTTCCAAATCACAAACCTAAAACCACCTTTATCCTCACAACGAGAACCTAGCTTTGATACCACTTGTTAGGATCAAAACCCTCTTGATGTAAGTTTCTTAGGATGCAATAATAAACGCGGAATCACAAGCAAATACACAAGAAACCACAACATAAAGATTTACGTGGAAAACCCCAAATCTAGGAAAAACCACGGAGCCACATAAAAACAATTTCACTATAATGTGAGATATCAAACTTTCTTGCTCACCCTCTCTCTGACACTCTATCTCAACCCAAAACCTTGAGTTAAAACCATTTCTTTTACCTTGAAGAACCCCTTTAATAAAAAAAACCCTAGAAAAACGCTTTTCACTCGGTTACAACCTCATGCTCAAATCCTAGATGATCATAGCAACCTTAATAGATCATAAAAGTCAACCTAGAGTGAAATCCCACTGTCCCACACACCTTCTAAATTTGTTTACTGTAACTTGCCACCGTCGGATCAATCTGCCCAAAAGGCCTGGCTAGATACACCTATCCAAATCGATCTACCCAAAAGCGTCGGATCGATCCAACCTACTTTTGGTCATTTTCCTCAGCAACACCAAACACCTCCGCATTGATCCGCCTGTTATGGTCAAATCAGTCCAGTCACTCCGTCTGGGCTTCCTTGCATTAGTCTCCACTCCTCAACAATAGAGGGCAATAACCTAACTCCATGAGATCCTTTGCCGAGCCTTCAATACTCTACCAAATTGAACATGACTTATTGCATTACTATCCTTACGAGAAAACGATCCATCCACTTTAGATCAACCCCACAAAAAATTACTTAATCGGATTAGATTATTAGTTTTTTGAAATTTGGGTTTTTTCGATTTTTTCAAAAGTACTTCTAAAAAACATACTTCCCAACATCAAAATTTTTTGTAAAAATGCTGATAATTATTTATAAATATGATCTACACAATCATGAAGTTTCGGGGTTTGACACACTATATGGCCTACTGATGCCAACCCTGTTTTTTGTCCAGCAGTGTCGAGGTTCAACAAGAACTAAGAAGCACTAACACAGGACACGGGTACGATACAATACGGATATAGCGACACGGTAATTCTTGAAAAGTAAGGTACAATACTATATGGATATGGAAACTAATTAATTAATATTTTTAGCTAGATTTTATGTTAATTTTAAATTTAAAAAATAAATTACAAGTAATGGAGCATGAATCAATTAGCAATAGAGGATCATTCTCGACCAGCCCTGGTTGTGTGGTTGTCCGACAGACCTTGAAAAGAAAAAAGAAATTAAGGAGAAGAGGATAACAAAAATCCAGAAAAGTCCATTCTCCAAATCAAAGACCATGGTAATGAAAGAAGAAGAGGAAGAAGAGAGAATTAAATATGAGATTAGATAACCAAGAAATAAATAAGCCCTAACTTACCTGAAGGTTGAAGCGAATGCTGCGTTTCCTTTTCCTCCCTTATTTTTCTTCCTTCTTTTCCTTCTTCTCTTCGTTTATTCTCCTATTTTCCTCTTCCTTCCTTTTCCTCTCTTATTGCAGGGATGAGATTGTCAGTTTTGCAACCCAATGGCTCCCATTTTCCCCTCTTATTTCATTCTTAAACGTATTTACTATAATACCCTTGTTTTTTGGTATTTCTTTAGTTAACCCATTTTTCTAGTCATATCATCAAAAACTCCCTAGTTGCCATGTCCTAGAAGTATCCTGACGTGTCCTAGCCATGTCCCTAACGTGTCAAAAAAAAAAAAAAATTATTCTATGACACGGTGGGGACACCAATGCAGAAGTATCCTAGGAGTGTCCATGTCCAACCCGGACATGCCAAGGTTTTTGAAATTATTTGTGCTTCCTAGAACAAGAATGTACTCCTACTCTGATAACAAGTAGAAAACCTGCAATAAATCTTTAGAAGAAAGAAAGAAGAAAGAAGAGGAAGGTGGTACAGTCAAAAGGAAAAATCGTATGAGTATGTTAGATAGCTCATACATATGGTATTACTTCATTATATATTAGTGCTGGATGTATAATACCATCCATATCCTTGTGTGAGTACATAAACATCAAAGAAATACATAACATCTGACTATGACTATTCTGCCCCCCTTTTGTATACTACATATACTTGTAAAATTTCTTCATTACCACATCAAATAACTAAGCCAACTAATTTCATTTGTTTGTCATGCCTAATTCTGCATCTGAATGTTGAAAATGATAGTTTTGCCTACCCAATCAACAAATAAGTTTGATTTTCATTTTCATATGAAATACTAATATTCATTGAAATTATTGACTATGTTCAATATAGAGACTTCAAGGGCTCCCTGAAATTGCCTTCTAATATGGAATACCTCTAATTTTACTTTCCTAAGAATGTATGTTCCCCTTAGTAATTTATGTATTCTGAAACATGACCCCCCCCCCCTTTTTCCTTAATTAGAACCATTATGTTGTGTGCTTGAAATTTTAATTATTTCTTGTTCCATCTTTTTACTGGTCTGAGGCTTTTGTTTTTACTGTCAGGTTTGAACCAGATATGCTAGCATTTTCCGGTTGTTATTATGGTGGAGGTGACAAGGAAAGAGACGAGCTAGGTAAAATTAGGACGCTATGGCCGACACTACGTGTGAGATTGCTATCCTTCATGTATTTTATTTTAACCTTTTCTAATTCTTCTTCAGAACAACCTGTTGGAGGAGAAGCCTTTAATTTTTTTTCATTGCTCGGTCGAAATCTTTTTCTTGATAAAGTCAGTTATAAAAAAAAATGCTTAGGGTTCTTGAAACTGCATTCCTCTATCAAATTTCAAAAAGGATCAAGACACCATATGGCTGAGAAGAATTAGTTGTAGATTTTTATCTTCTAAAAAAAAAGTGTTAATCATATCTCCCTATATTTCACAGCCTTTGAATCCTAAGGACGAGCGGAAACGAGGGAAATGTCCACTTACTCCATATGAAGTGGGTCTGATGCTGAGAGCACTTGGTTATGGAAATCTTACATACATCTATGTTGCCTCTGGAGATATATATGGTGGAGAAGAGACTTTGCAACCACTCAGGGACCTCTTCCCAAACTTCTACACCAAGGAGATCCTTGCTAATGAAGAGTTGAAACCTTTCTATCCCTTTTCTTCTCGCCTTGCTGCCATTGACTACATTGTCTGTGGTGAGAGCGATGTTTTTGTCACCAATAACAATGGAAATATGGCCAAGATTCTTGCTGGTCAACGGTAAGGACTCAAAACTCATGAATCTAATTGAATTTCCATTTCTTGAGGAATTGCTTTTTGGGTTAGACAAAGCTTTCAATTTTCAAAAATGAGATCAAGTAAATTTAGTTAAGCCTTGAAACATCAAGAATTGATGATTCCCAGTAGTTCTCTATCTGATAAGATGAAAAGCATTGGAGCAATGACAAGATTTATAGACAGTATTCAAGCACAAGCTTGATTATGGACAGTTAGGAATCATATTTAGTGAGGCTATTATATTAAAGCAATACTCTTTAACTTCAATTAAATCATAAGAAAATTCTAATATAAGGAATCATCTCAGCCAACATAAGGTGTCCTTTTGATGATCTGTGGCAATATCTGGTTTTTCAAAATAACCTTAGTGAAATTTAAGTCAATGGAGTAGTAGAGGACTACAACTTTGAAGCATTATCTTAATGCTAGAGCCACTTCTTGAGAAGTTCACCATTACTTTTCTTTAATCAGGTGCCTCTTGGAAGAGAAATTTATGGGATCCCATGGTAGAAAGGTTTGAGACATGACTTGCTACCTGAACACATGAATATCTCTCATTTGGGAGTCATGTATTCACATTAGCCTCATAAAAAAACACCATTATAGTCTCTCTATGTTCTTCCCGTTGCTTTTTAAAACACTGGAAACTAGTGGTAGATAGGTTGGAAAAATCTATGAGACCTCTATTGTAGGAATGGATATGGAGGTTTGGGGCAACCAGCAGCAGATAGGTTGGAAATATCTATGGGACTTATTTGTGTTTAAGTGAGCCTGGAAGTTTGGGGTAGAATACTCTGGGCTTTTTCATCCTTAGTAAACGTGGTAATAGGAATAGGTACTGGATACTGTGGAGGTTGTGTGTTGTATATTAGCTGTCCTTCAGAAAAAAGGACATTTGAGAGGTCCCTGGGGGCCATTGCATGAAATTTTAGTATGATATTTGCAAGGTCGGTGCAAAGTCGATTGGTCTAGATTTTGGATTATGCATTAATGTTGTGGCTTTGGTGTTGACTTTTACTTTTGATCCTATGCACATTATTTTTCTACATTGTTTCCATTTATTATTGCACCATCTGCTATATTTTTATCATGGCTACTTCAGGGGAAGCATTGAAGATCAAGCGTCATTCATATGGCTATCAATATGTGAAATGGTTGTGAGTTGCAGTATGTGGTACTTCATATCCACATATGAATGTGTAACTACAAAATGTACGGTGTCACTGGGTGAGAACATAGGAAATAAATGCTAGAGTTACAACTGTTGGAGTATATGTTTATGTTAAGAGTACATGTGTATTGGAGGGCATTTATGTCATACTGTACTTGGAATAGTATATCATTGTATTTGGTATAAATAATAATACACCACCGTATGAGTGTACTCATACAATTCCTCCAATCGTCTCTCTCTCTCTCTCTCTCTCTCTCTCTCTTCTTCTTCTTCTTCTTCCCCCTTTTCTCTTCAATTTCTTTAGGATCCGCTTCTCCAACTTGGTATTAGAGCAGGAGTGAAGTGATCAGGAGCGTCTATGACATGGAGCAGTGCTGACGGCAGCATGGCCATATAACAACCTCAATGAAAAAGTTAAGGTTTTAATAGATCTTGACTTTCTGGTAATTGTGGTGATTTTACTCAATTTTTTTGATGCCGAGATTGTATTATTTCAATATTTTTGTGAAGAAGACTCTAAAGGCCCAAATCCGATGGAACTGATCGATCAAATTAGATGGGGTTAGTTGTTTGGGATTTGATTCAAAAGGATTGGTCGTTTTTTTCCAAAGAAATGTATTGTTTCCTGTTTGGATCGATTTGGAGAAGTTTTGTGAGAGTTATGTATTGTTTACTCGTAAAAAAATAAAAAATTGACGTCTGCACACTCGGAATGTTTTTTCTCTTGCAATTTTATTGATAAAAAATTTACCAAATGGTCTTTTGTGATAAAATTTGAAAGGGCTGGTCTTTTTTAAGGGTAGAATCCATTTCTAATAACATTATGAACATTGACCATATTTATGGACTCCAATCATAACAGGTGCTCTCAGCCTGTGCTTCCTGGGTGTTGTTGACTATTTCTAATGTCTCTAGTTTGAACTTTGATCATTGTAGTGGGGTTGTTTAAGGCAAGAGCATATGCCTAGACTGTGGATTGTGTGTTTGGCTTGTATGGATCTAGGACACTAAGATTTCATGTGGTGTTAGGAAGTGAACCCAACTATGATAAAATTAGCAAGGAAGACCAGGAGTATGGTCTATGTATTGATCGTGTTTGTTAGTAATGCAACTAGTATATAGACAATATGTCGGAAGAGAGCTAAACCTCATGGCGGACAGTGGATGAGACAAATAGGAACGATATGGGCAGCATCCAGATTACTGGGGACTCATCTAAATCCCAAATCACAACTCTGAAGTTTGATGGGACTAACTACCTAAATTGGTCTAAATCTGTTATGATCTATATCCAATGGAAAGACAAGGAAGATTATCTAAATCATGAGATGGAGGTACCTTCAAAGGGTGATCCTCGATATCGAAAGTGGAAGATAGAGAATGTAACTATCATTGGCTAGCTATTGAGTTCTATGAAACCTAAGGTCAGTGAGCACTTCCTATTCTTGTAGGCAGTACATCGGATCTGGGCTCCTTTAGCCAAATCATACTCTGAGATAGGTCATACGGCTAAGGTGTACAAACTGAGACAACGTATTACTCAATTTAAGCAGGGTGAGTAGTCTCTAGTAGTGTATTATTCCTCTTTGAGGAAGTTGTGGGATGAGCTATCGCACTACACCTTTTATCGTCCTTGTGTGTAGGATACTACAACATATAAACAACATGTTGAAGAGACATAGATTTTCGAGTTTCTGGCAGGATTGAATCCTGAGTATGAACAGGTAAGGGTTCAGATCCTAGAGAAGGACCCTCGAGATGTATTCATATGTTCATAGGGAAGAACGGAGACAAGGAGTTATGAATTTATCCTCTTCTTTTGAAAAATCAATACTCATATCTACCTCAACTCGGGGAGGTAGAGGTGGAAACATGGGATGTGTTCGTGGTGGAAGACTTAACTTTACTTCTAATGACAGAGATCGCCTCAAATGCGAACATTGTGGTCGACCCCGCCATACTAAGGACTAGTGTTGGAATCTTCATGGACGACCTCACGATTTACCTCCACATTCTTCTTAACGAGATGGATCTCAAGGTGGATCTGGTAGTAGTAAGGGTGGTGGTAGATTTGGTACTATTAGTCCCAACATCCATTTTGCAACTTCTACACCCACAGAGATTACTTCTACAGTTCTAGTGTTTGTGTCGTCTAGATCTTTAGACGAAGGTCTAGTCTAAGATGAGATTGAAGCTTTTAAGAGTTTCTCAACTTGAGCATCCTTCTATTACCCCTACATCCTCGTTTGCGTACTCAAGTACGTCTACGCCTGTCCTATTTACATTTGTTTCCAGTCCTTAATGCTCTTGGATTATAGATTCAGGAGCCTCACATCATATGACTGGTATGTCTTTTCTTCACACCCTCTCATGTTTGTTTTGGTAAGGACAAAGTCAAAATTGTAGATGATTATCTTTCCTCTATAGCTGGTTAGTGGGACATCCTTGTCACTCCTGACTTACATCTATTATCTGTTTTACATGTTCCTAACTTTACTCTTAGCCTATTGTCCATCAGCTATCTTACAAGGAACGTTAACTATTATGTCACCTTCTTCCTTCTTATTGCATGTTTCAGGATATGAGGACAAAGAAAACGATTGATTTGGGGCATGAGAAAGATGGCATGTACCTGTTAGATTTTAATCTCCTAATAGCTATGTAACACATGTAATTTAACACATGTAATGGTAAAATCATCATTGCACATATTTTAAATAGACCTCAAAGTGGTTTAGGAACCATTTAGATTGAGTTAGAAGTGTAGAACCCAAGTTGAGCCTTGAACTTGTCAAGTTTGAAAGTAATCTTGATTTCGTATTTGAGGTAACTTCCTGGATCCATTGACACCAATCTTGAGTGAAATAGAGCATGATCTATACCTTATTGGAAAGTTCTTCGAGTCTACTTTTCAACACATCAAACGGTTCGTAATTTGGAGTTTTGTAGCGAAAGTTATGGTCCTTTTACTAAGGCATGTCTATGCAGGATTTTTCTGGGAGATGCATGACCGATCACGGATCTCGTGATCGATCACGAAATCATGATTTTGGGCTAATCGATCACAAATGAAGCAGTGAGGCCCTTGGGACTTTCCTAGATGATCTATGATCTATCACCAATCTCGTGATCCATCACGGTACCCCCAGAAATGTTAAAAACGTCCAAATAAATAATTTTTTAGGCCATTTATGACTTGGCTTGCTCCTATTTGATCCCCACACATGTGAGATCTCATCTTGAATAAGTTATAACACCTCTAAACCCTCATTTAGGTCATTTAGAACAAAAAGAGTAAAGGTTTGGAAGATTAGAGAAGCTTGGGAGAGGAAGAAGAAGATTTTTCCCTAATTTGGTAAGTTTCACTCCTAACTTTGAAAATCCACTAGGTTAGCTCCTTTTTCTCTTATATTTTCATTCTCTACCTAATTAACACTCTTTCTACATCATTTTATAGAGGTAGGAGCAAAAGAAATGAGGTTTTAGAGAGTTAGAGAGCTTGAATAAGCGAGAAGGCAAAAAAGTGAGTGTTCATACATGATGTGCTACTCCTCTTGTTTCTTGTATTGTTTCTTCATTATTATTCAACTATTTGGCTAGTATTTTAGTTTATTCATCTCTTGATTCTTAATCTATGAGGTTTTGGTGAATCTACACTACTTGATCCTTAGATATATGAGATTTTTGTGAGTGTTCATACATGATGTGTTACTCCCCTTATTTTTTTCTATCGTTTCTTTGTGGCTATTCATCCATTTAGCTAGTATTTTAGTTTCTTCATCACTTGATTGTTAATCTATGAAGTTTTGATGAGTCCATACCATTTAATCCTTAAATCTATGAGATTTTTGCGAGTGTTCATACATAATGTGCTACTCCTTTGTTCTCTTACTATTTTCTTCATAGATATTATTCATTTTGACTAGTATTTGGATTTCTCTATCATTTAATTATTTAGTAAGTTTGGCAAGATTACATCCCTTGATTACTAGATCTATGAGATGTTTGTAAGTTTTCATATGTGAAGAGCTACTCTTTCAGTTTCTTATTCTATTGTTCATTTGTAATCTTTAGTGGGTTAAGATATCAGTTTCTCCTTCATTCTTATTGCCTTATCTTTGAAGTTGAGTGTGTTTACTTCATCCTAACACTTAATCCATGGAGGATTAGTAAGTTCTTAAGTTAACTGTGTTATTCTTCATTTTTTTGCATTTTCCTCCATTTTTTATTACCATTATGTGAGATTACATATTTTCATCATTTTTGCTAAATCTATGTATGTTTGATGATTCTAATAAATTCTATGGAGTGACTTCTTCTATTAGGCCTTGGTAGAAGCCTTTGGTTGTAAGAAATTTTGAATTTCATATGAGTAACACTATATTTATTCATATTTTGGCATGTTTTATGTAAGATTTACTCATTTTTTTGTTCTACCACTATAGATTCATTGGAATCCTAAGTTTCTCTATATGATTGATTGTATTGAGGTAAGATCTTTGTGAAATTTAAAAAGGGAATATGATTATCATTCTTTATGGTTGAAGTTTGTCTTGGTTTCCCCATACTTGATATTTTTATTCACATCATTATAGTTAGTTGGCAGTCTCTTATTAATTTGATTAGTTTTTACGCTGTGATACTCGTTCTATTTCAGATGTTACTTAGCCATTAATGCAATCATTATGCTTCTCATTTGATTGTCTCTGCTTATATTTGATCCGATGAACTCAATATTAGTATCATTGCATCCACATGACTTTTGAAACTTCTATGTTATTGTTGGTTTAGAAAGTTAAAAGAGGAATTCCGATCATTGAGTTTTGGTGTGAGTATGAGCTACTACCTTCCGTTTAGTTTTAAACACGAGCTTTACATGGTTTCATAAATGATTTTGTTGTATGGACATCTCTTTCATTGAATCCTTGTGCAGTTATATATTATTCTATATATGCATGGATTTTAAGTACCGTTTCGATTTTCCGAAGATTTTGTTTTGGACTCAATCACTAAGTGGCATTAATAGGTGAAGACAGTACTAGTTGTCCACCAACCCTTGATGCTCTAGGGGATTTTTATGGGCTATATTGGTTACGACCCCATTTCAGATACCCAATCACTGGGTCACATTAATAGGTGAAGATGGCACTAGTTGACTACCACCTTTGATGCCCTAGGGGATTTTTGCGGGCTATATTGGTCTTACAATCCCATTTCAGGTACCCAATCACTGTGCCACATTAATAGGTGAAGATGGCACCAGTTGCCCACCACCCTTGATGTCTGGGAGGATTTTTACGGGCTAACCTTGATGCCCTATGGGATTTTTGCAGGCTATATTGGTCTTATGACCCATTTTTTAACCTAATCACCGGGTGGCATTAATAAGTGAAGACACCACTAGTTGCCCACCATTTATGTTCGAGTTTTCAGTTTTGTAGAGACCCTACATGGGTCATATGAGATTTCAGTTTCGTAGAGACCCTACATGAGTCATATAAGATTTCAATTTTGTAGAAACCCTATGTGGGCTAACCCATTGGATTCAGTACCACGTGTTTTGATGAGATTTGATTCAGGAACCCTACATGGGTTGAGTTGTTTTGATCCGAGGTATGGTTTTGTTGGAAACCCTTCATGAGTTATACGAGTTTGAGAATTACATTAGGCTTCCATGAGCATGCATCTGTTTTGATATCTATTAGCTAAGGCAGCTTATTTGAGAGGTGCTAAGGCCAATTTATTTATGAGTATTTTGAAGTAAACATTTGCATTACATATTGCACTTTCCTTGTGAGTCACACTTCATTTATTTCAGTTATAGACTCTTATTGATTTGGCTTATTACTTCTGCACTTTGCTAGATTCTAATTGTCGTTGTAATTAGTTTGACTCTTATATATATTACACTTGTTCCAATTTGGTATCGATTCTTACTCGTTCAAATTCGATTTGTTCTGTGAGACATTATGTATGTTCTCTCACGGGCTTTATAGCTTAACAATGTTTTTTCCACCCTTTCAGATGGCTTCCTATAGTACGAGATCTTGTGTAGATTCAGTTTCCAAAGTCGACTCGTTGGGGCGAGGGGACTACTTCTGTTCTTCCCTTTTTGTTTAATTTTATTTCAGCACACTATATATGAGACAATGGCTATGTTTAGTTGAATATTTTGAGATAAATAATTATTGATGTTGATGTTGATGTTGATGTTGATGTTGGAGACTATTGGTTATATTCCGCTACATAGTTTAGAATGTGCATGTTTATATTTTCGTTGCACCTTATGGATGGATGTTATTATCTTATAGTTATATTTTCGCTACGAATGTTTTTGTAAGTGAGGATATTTAAATGGGATAAAAGAATGAAAAAAATATATACGCTACAAATAAGTAGGTGAGATACCCCTTCCACAAGGAAAGGGTAATGTCACACTCTGAGATCCGCGACGCCGCACATGTGTGTTTCCTATATTATACTCTGATTTTAACGTGCGGGTTTCAGGGCGTAACAAGCTACCTTGCAACTTCAGCAATAAAGAGGAACATCTCTCCTTCTGTATTAGATGAGTTGTATACTTGGCAATATTGTCTAGGTCACTTGTCTTTTTCTGTACTAAGGAGGATGTTTCCTCAGTTTTCTGTCTTTGAGTCTGATGCTCTATGTGAACCATGTCAGTTAGCCAAGCATTGTAGGTCTGTTTACCCAATAAGCAATCATAATAAAAGTTTTATTCATTTTTCTTTGATGCATTCTGATGTTTAGGGACCATCACCTACTACTTCATTATCTAGGTTCAATTATTTCGTAACATTCGTGGATGATTGTTCTTGGGCCACATTAGTCTACCTATTGAAAGGGGAAAATGATGTATATGAAGCATTCAAATCGTTTTACAAAATGATTTCCACCCAGTTTAATACAAAAATTTAAGTTTTAAGATCAGATAATGGTCGCAAATATCTTTCTCATGCTCCTGTCTTCCTTTCTAGATGAATCTGGAATTATTCACCAGAACACTTGTCCTGGCACATCTGAGTAAAATGGAATAGTTGAGAGGAAGAATAGACATTTACTTGAAATTACACGTGCCCTAATGTTCACTATGCATGTGCCTAAGACTTTTTGGTTTGAAGCCATTCAAATAGCTACCTACCTTATATGAACATATGTCATCACGTGTCCTATCTTCCAAATCCTCATTTGAAATCCTATGTCTTGACATTGTTTCCTCTTCATTCTAAAACATTAGGCGTATTTGTTTTGTTCAGGTATCCAAATCTGATTGCATCAAATTAGACCCTAAGGCACTTAAGTGTGTCTTTATAGGCTATAGTGTGGATCAAAAAGGCTACAAATGTTATTATTCTTCTAATCGACATAAGTTTGTTTTTCGAGATGTGACATTTTTTTAGAGTATGCCTTTCTTTTCTTCCACTGGGTTTTCTCTTTAGGGGGTGCAATCTATAAGTGAGAGATGTCCAGTTTTGTTCCACTTCCTATTCTAGTTCCCTCATATCACTTTGATGGTGCTAGAAAAAATGGGGAAAGTAAGATACAAATATACTCCAGAATGAAGAAACAGGTGGCACGGGTCTTGAATTCTCATGATCCACTCCAGGAGTTTACTTTAAATTCAATTTTTAAAACAGGTAATGGTTCACATGCTCTTCTTCTTCCAAACCATTTGGATGATCTAAATCAACCAATTGTACATAGAAAAGGTGTAAGAGCTTGTACTCAACATGCTATATCTAACTTTGTGTCATATCATGCATTATCCTCTTCTTTCCGTAGCTTTTATGTTGTTTTGTCCTTCATATTTGTTTCTTGCAGTGTATTTGAGGCATTGTCATAGCCACAATAGAATGATGCAATGGTTGAAGAAATGAAAGCCTTGGACAAGAACAAGACATGGAAATTAGTAGATCTTCCTAGAGGAAAGAAGTTGGTTGGATGCAAGTGGGTGTTCACAGTCAAATACAAGTCTAATGGATCGATAGAAAGGTAAAGGCATGGCTAGTAGCGAAAGGGTATACTCAAATCTTTGGCATCAACTACCAAGAGACATTTTTTCTTATAGCCTAATTAAACCCAGTTAGAGTGCTTATATCATTGGTGGCAAATCAAATATGGTCTCTATTACAGTTCGATGTGAAAAATGCGTTTTTGTATGGAGATCTAGCAGAAGAAGTATACATGGTTCTTCCACCTGGATTTCGTGTGTCAAATGCCGAGTGTAAAGTGTGCAAATTAAGAAAAGCACTATATCGTCTAAAGCAGTCACTGTGTGTGGTTCGAGAGATTTAGATCTATTATGATATGCTACGGATATATGCAAGCTCAAGCAGACCATACATTGTTTATTAAATGCCAAGGCCCCAAAGATTACCACATTAATTGTATATGTAGATGATATTGTGGTTACAGAGAATGATGAGGTTGAAGTGGCTAGTTTTAAAAGGCATATGGAAAAAGAGTTTGAAATAGAGTTGGGCACTTTAAAGTACTTTCTCGTAATAGAGGTGACCAAATCAAAGCAAAGTGTATTTCTATCCCAAATGAAGTATGTATTAGACTTGTTGAAGGATTCAGGAATGGAGAGGTGTAAACTGTGTGCCACACCTAGAGGCAAATTATCGATTGAATGAAAATGATAGTGAAAAGTTCATTGATGTCGGGAGATTCCAGAGATTGGTAAGGAAGCTGTTATACCTATCACTTACACGTCTAAATATTGTATGGAGGCAGCATACAGGGTTCTCAGATACATAATTGGATGTCCTAGAAAGGGATATTATATAGGGGACATGGTCATCTGCGTGTAGAAGTATATATTGATGTTGGTTAGGCCAGCTCACTCACAAATTGTAGATCCACATCTAGTTAATGTTCACTTGTTGGAGGAAATTTGGTTATGTAGAAGAGCAAGAAGCTATTTAGTGTTGTCATACCAAGTACAAAGGCCAAATTTAAATCCATGGCTCATAGCATCTGTGAGTCACTATGGCTGAGGATGTTACTTATGAGATTGGATTTCCAATAACAAGACCAATGAGCCTATATTGTGAAAACAAAGTAGCAATTACTATTGTTCGTAACCCTATGCAATACAATCAGACAAAACATGTGAAGGTGGATCATCACTTTATTAAAAATCATCTCAGAAAGGGAAGCATATGCACTCCATTCATCTCGACTATAGACGAACTTGCAAACTTGTTCGCTAAAGGTCTAAGTGGAGCACAATTCATGTATTTGATTTGCAAGCTAGGTGTCAATACCCAAATTTGATTCAGGTTAATCAATGGACTTGGTAAGCTCATTGTTATCACCCAAATTTTGACTCGGGTTATCTAATGGAATGAATAAGCACATCAAAGAAATATTTAGAATCAGACCTTAGGCAACTTTGGTTTAGGGAAATCGAGCTTGGACTCTAGGATGTTAGACATTCCTTGTACAATCTTCCTTAGATATTTCAGTCACAAAAGCATCATCTATATCATGCCTTGTGCAGTGCTATCTCAAGGATTAGTCAAAATACACCATTTCTGGTCAAAACCTAATTCTTTGAGAAGCATCGACAGGACTACTAGAGTCCACATTCAAGACTATAATCTCATTGCCTTCAAAATTATCCAGCCTCTATAAGCCTTCTCACAACGAAGTATCACATGCAGAAAAATTACTACTTTACCCATTTGCCTTCACAATAATTACCTAGCCCCTCAACAAACCTCCAAAACTTCTCCCTTCATCTGAATTATGTCACGTCAGATCCTGCACACTCTAATTTTAACCATTTTCAAAGAACTGTCCTTGAAACAGATCCTCTTTGAATCTGGCAACAGTCAATTTCTTAACCTCTGAGAATTTCTGGTCTAAATATCCCTCGAAAAGCTCTCAAAGGTTTACCCGACATTCGAATAGAAAAGGTGGTGGTCGTCACTTAATTTTTGTCTTACCTTTAATAATTCGTCTCTCGATTAAAAACCATTTGAAGCGTTAAACCCTTTCAATATCTCGAATCTTCTCCAAAAGACACCAAGGCAATTCTGGCTATATTCGACCTCTATGAGCCTCGGATGTTCCCCAGACAACCAAATCCTAAATAGTCAATGGCCATCTCTCCAGATCTACAAATCCTTCAAGAAACTGTCTAATAAGCACAATCACTTACAGGACCAATCTATTATGATTCCTCTAATTACTTTAAAATGAGTAGCACATTTAGGGCAGCTGTCAGGTCTTCAATTGACTCCAAGAAATTCACCGGAGATCCAAAATTCAGTCTATCAGTGGCCATCTCTTGGCAACCCTAATGCCCTTGAAAGACTGTCACCCCGGACCATGTCATCAAGAGACTTTAGAAGCCCAATCACCACATTTTTTCATAATCAGATTAAAACACTTTTTGTCTATATTTGGCACACGATGGACCCCCGAGAGTTCCCTTGGAACCCAACCCAAATCCTGCAAGGTCATGCCCATTTTCTCAGTTTTTTCCATGCCTTCAAAAGATTCTCCTGGAGGGGATCAATTACAAACCCGAGCTAGCCCAAAATCCCCACTCTTCAGCGAGCTATTGTCACTTTGCTCCACCAAGTGACTCCCCTTCAAAAAACTCCTAAAGATTGTCTGGGAACCCAAAGGCCAGGCTAGCAGTTCCTATAGCTCCAAGACTCTCAGACATTCTGTATTTTATGACCCATCGATTTTCCACGGCAAGCTCAACCAAATCCAGTGGCATTTCTAACCAAGATTTTTCATTTGCCAAAAGAGGTTTCGAGCATGATTTCCTACTCGGGTATTGGTTTTTAGAATGGTTTGAACCTGTGTCTCACAAAATCCAAGAGTAACCTTTTATCTGAAGATACCAAAGATCAATTTGGCCATCTTACCCTTTTAGTAAATATTTGAGAGATTTTGAGGTCAATTAAGCTCCAATTCCCCCAACTTGCACTTCGAAAACGTATTTTTGAGTTTGCTTGTTTTCGAGCATAGGAACCCAAAAAATAAGGTTGCACAATAAAGGAACTTTTTCTCGTAAAATTTCTTTATTAGATATTAATGAGCTAAATCCTTTTGTTTTTTAGTTCATTAATGCATTCAAACTAAGGGCACCCCTTCTAGCCCTTAGATGAGGATCTCCCTTTTACACCCCTATGTACCCCCTCTAAGATCAATCTCATGAATTACAAATATCTGTAGGATTCATTTCTAACCCCTCATTTAGCACAGCCCATCTCACCCCTTGATTGCTCTCAGCCAAGAAAATGTGATAGATGGCAAGCCAAGTTTCATCTCTCACCCTTGACCCCTATGTACCATCTTTAAGATCAATCTCATGAATTACAAATATCTATAGGATTCATCTCTAACCCCTTATTTAGCACAACCCATCTTACCCTTTGATTGCTCTCAACCAATTAAAGGTGATAGATGGCAAGCCAAGTTTCATCTCTCATTCTTGGCTTCCCTAAACCTTGTGCACCCCAATGTACCCTCTCTAAGATCACTCACCTTAATTACAAATATCTATAGGATTCATTTCTAACCCCTCATTTAGCACAAGCCATCTCACCCCTTAATTACTCCCAACCAATCAAAGGTGATAAATGGCAAGCCAAGTTTCATATCTCACCTTTGATTCAATTAAAGCCTAAACTTTATCCTAACCATTCATTTTTTGCAAACCCTAATTCTAATCTCAACCCTAGATTTCTCACTTATCCACTCACCATTTAATCTTGGCCCTTGGTTGCTCTCAACCAATGAGCGAGGTGTCTTGGCCTCTACACCTTCTAATATTGGTCATTGATCTCCTGTGGCTTTAGGATTGATCCTAGCCCTTCAACCACACCCCCAAACTCCTATAAATAGCCCAAATTTCGTGCTAAAGAGGGATTTTTCTGAGGAAAAATTGAAAGGAAAGAAAGAGAAGAAAGAAGAAGAAAATCCCTAAGGCATTAACCTTAGCCCCAACCCTTTGAAGAGGTAACCCTAAACCCCTTTTCTTCTAGGCTTTTAGGTTTAGTTTAAGTTTTTTATTTTCATATACTCTACATACTGCTATGATGTGCCGTACATACCCCATGACTGCCTCTTGAAGAGGGCTACAAAGTGGAGACAAAACATATCTATGCTGAGTTTGTTTTTTATCACAAATACCTTGTAGAATTTTTTAGGATTTTTGTAGGGATCAGAATGATCCCAAATTTGTATGGTAGGTTCCTGGATAGGT
Source organism: Platanus orientalis (assembly GCA_025762735.1). Classification (NCBI taxonomy): domain Eukaryota; kingdom Viridiplantae; phylum Streptophyta; class Magnoliopsida; order Proteales; family Platanaceae; genus Platanus; species Platanus orientalis. The sequence goes on from JAOXJP010000001.1 coordinate 2,498,831, forward strand.
TGCCTACAAGTATTAAACATTTCATGATTTTTAAAGCAGGTTTGGGTCCCGGATAGTTCCCCTAAATTTGACCTAAAACTGGTTTTATGTGTTCCTTATTTACCTATTTGTAGTGCATAATTTTTTATGATTTTTGTAATTCGAGTTTGGGTATGATTTTTTAACACAATACATTTAAGACGGTTCCTTACCTTTAGTTCGAATTTCAGAATTTTTAGACCTCTATTGGGGGTCCAAATAAACCAAAAGTTAGGCTGTTGGAACAAAAAACACTTGAATTTTACCCCTATTAAAATTCAGGCGTTGGGCAGAAAGTTCAAGAATTTTTCACTTTTAGGCGTTAGACTCAACCCTTGCTCATTATATATCATTGAAAAGATCTCTCTCATAGCTTCCCAAAAAGACCAACCACAGTCAATTATCATTTTTGTGGAGAGAGATATGGCCATTTGAGTGCGAGTTATCCAGAACTGACGCCTGAATTTTACCCTATTAAAATTCAGGCGTTGGACAGTAAGTTTAGGCATATTTCACTTTAAGCATCAGACTTAACCCCTACTCATCATATATCATTGGAAAGAAGTCTTTCAGCTTTCCAATGAGACCAACCACACTTAATTCTGATTTTTGTACAGAGAGATATGACCATTTGAGTACGGGTTGTCTAGAATTGACGCCTGAATTTTTCTTGTTAAAATTCAAGCATTGGACAGTAAAATTCAAGCATTGAAGCCAATTTCAGGTGTTCTAATTTCTAGCTTGACTTCATTCTTCAATTCTTGTTCATCAATCTTTCAATGTTATGTTTAACACTATTTCATTCTACATATAATCGCATGTTTCTCTGTCATGCTTTCTTTTAAGTTTTACATGTATATATGTATGTATGCATGCATGTGCATGGCCTAGAGGACCCACCACTGTAAATACCTCTTTCAAATTTAGAAATCAACCCTAATAAGGGTAAACCATACACTTGTAAGTCCCAAGTGTATCCGGTACCTGAATTTTATCTAGAGGACAACACTGGTGGCGTGGCTGTTATGTCAATGCGGTCAGGCTGAGTAACCCTACCCAATCACCACATTTTAACCCTTCATGACCTTTTACAGTCTCCATCTTATCTTAGGGTCATGTCGCAATGGTTTACAACCCAAAGACCCTAGGACTTTGCCATAACTCAATCATGTCCTTAAAACGCACTCAGATTGGTATGACATAGTCCCGACCCCTATTTCACTAACATGTTTCAGCAGCGAGGAGTGTTTTGTAATTTTATATAAATAAACTAAAATGAATCTACCCTAGATCACTCTCACAGTCAAACATATTTGATTACTAAGACTTGCACACACACAAACCCTTAGAACTACATGCAATTTGATCCTAACAAAACCCTAAGAACCCGAGACACACAAGATTAGGTATGTAGGCAGCTTGAGACTATATCTTAAGTGCAACTACAATGATCACACAACAGGAGGGTCCAGACTAGTAACTTTACATCTAATAGGTACACAACCCTATGGCATACATGCTGTAAGAAGCCAACCTAAAAAGGTGGGTGGTTAAGGTGCCTAACACCTTCCCCAAACGCTACAAAACAATTTACCTTACTCTTTGGAGAACCAGACCAATATTAGGAGTTAATATACTAGACCTCAGGGTCTAGACTTCCTTTCCCCAAGAAAGGAAACCCGTGTCCAACTCCATCAAAAAATCTGAGTTGGTGGCGACTCCCAAAAAGCTTAGCATTAGCCAGTCTTATGATCAAGACTCAACATTTCCCTTATAAACCATTATTTTCCTCAATTAAACACCAAGTAGACACTAGAGATGTCATAGCCGGTGAAGTGAGGGCAGGAGTCGTAAAAGGGAACAAGGAGAGGTGTGAGCATCCCCTTTCTTTTTCCTGATGCCCACACTCATCAAAGCCGTGTTTAGAATCAGACCTTAGGCAACCCCGGCTTAGGAAAAACAGATCTAACCCCTACACCCCTAACCATGGATTAGGCCTAGACTCCAGGTGATTAGACATCCCTTGAAAGGTCTCCCCAAATACTTTGGTCATAAAAAGCATTACCACCATCAAGCCATGTGCATTGTCCTCTCCAAGACCAGCCAAAATACACCTCCAACCAAGCCTTGATTTTTCAGGAATCACTAACAGGGCTACAAGGGTCTAAATTCCGGATAATCTTAGATGGGAAATTACAATTTTACCCCTCATATTCTCACAACCTCATTTTCTCTATACCATCAAATTTAAACCCTAAACAAGCCCTTGGAAATCCCCCCAGTATCCAAAAGACACCACGTCAATTCTTGCATCCTCCAATTTCTCCAGCCTTGTCTCTTGAACCCAATCATTGGCAGACGCAACCTACCCCAATATCTCATTGTTTCCCCAAGTCAAGTCAAAACATTTTCGACTGAAATCGACAACCCTTACTGGACTCTTGGGACTTCCTTCAGAACTTAAATTTTGAACAATCAGTTGTCATTTCTCAGGTTTGCCCCTGGCCCCCTGCCTCCTTCGAAAGACCGTCTCTTGAGCCCAGTCATTGGCAGACTCAACCTACTCTAATATATATTTTCAATTAATATCGGCCCTCGATGGACTCTCGGGACTTCCCCCAGAACCTAAATTTCAAACAGTCAATTTTCATTTCTCTAGTTTTTCTTTGCCTTCGAAAGACCGTCTCTTGAGCCAAGTCATTGGCAAACTCAACCTACCCCAATCACCCGTTTCTCTCTTAATTAGATTAAGACATTTTCGATTGTTATCTACTCTAGATGAACTTCTGGGGTTTCACTCGACATCCAAATTTCGAACAATTTTCATTTCTCGGGAATTTTCTTGCCTTCAAAAGAATGTCTCTCAATCCCCGTCACTGACTAACCCATTTACCTCAGTACCTTGTTCTTCTCCAAATCAATTCAGAACACTCTAAATTTTGTGTCGACCCTTGGTGATCCCTGAGACTTCTCACAGAACCCAAATTTCAAATAGTCAGTTGCCATTTCTTAGGTTTCTCCCTACCTCCAAAAGACTGTCTCTCGGTTCGAAGCATTAGCAGACTCAACCTACCCTAATTTCTCATTTCCCCCCAAATCAAGGCTAGACATATTTTTATGAATGACTGCCCTTCAAGAACCTCTCGATGATTACCCCGGGATCTAAATTTCAAGCTATCAGTCTCTATGTCTCTGAGACTCTTAGGCCCTTAATATTCTATCACTCACAATTTTTCCATAGTAAACCTAGTAAATTCTAGTTTTAATTCCAGCCAAGATTCGTCATTATCCATAATTGGATTTCAAGTGCAATTTTTTGCTCAAATATTAGTTTTGCAATCAGTTCAAACATGTACTAAACAAAACCTGAGATTTACCTTTTATGAAGAGTTCGAAAATCAATTTTACCATTTTTTCCTTCCCATGTATTTGAGAGTTTTCAGGGTCACTTTAACCCAAATTCCCCCTACCAATACTTATCAGAATTCAATTCCGACTACGACATCACAACCAGAGCGTTTAGGACACTCAAAAAGCATTGTAAATTCATGAGTTTCCGAGCACAGGAACCCAAAAATCAAGGGTCGACAGTGTGGAGATATTTTCCTTCAAATTGTCATCATTACACATTAAATCAGTGAAGACTTTAGGGTTTCCCTCATTAATATAATACCTCTCTTTTGTGTTTATTTTTCATGTTATGCATGTGTGTGTATGTACATGGTTTGGAGGACCGCACCAGTGTAAGTATCTTTGCTTACTTGTATGCTTTAAAACATCTGGAACACACTCATAAACCAAAAGGAACCAAACCTACTCTATAATGGCTATTGGAATACCCAACGCTTATATATTCTTTAATGTAAAATTCAGGCGTTGAACTTGAATTCAAGCGTTAAGCTTGTAGGACCCACCTACCCCACCCATTTGAGAACCAAAGACCCATGCAGGGTCTATCCCATCCACAGAACCCTAGTAACCCCTAACCAGCTTCAAAAGTGAAGTTGGGCCCACCTTTGAGCATTTGGGTGTTCAACACCTGAATTCCATAATGAGTGAAATTCAGGCATTAGACATAAAATTTAGGCTAAAATTGAGCGTTAGCTTATAGAAAACACATAACTAATTTTGTTTTTATTACAGACGGCATATACCCTTGTGGCAATCAATGGCATACACGTTACGAGAAGCCACCCTAAAAAGGTTGATGGTTGGGGTGCCTAACACCTTCCCCAATTGCAACAAAACAGCTTAACCTACTCTCTGATGAATCAAACCAGTATTAGAAGTTCACATACTAGACCTTAGGATCTAGACTTCTTATCCCTAAGAAAAGAAGTTGATGTTCAACTCCACCGGCAAACCTGAGTTGGTGGCGACTCCCAAAAACCTTGGCATTGGCCAGCTACATGATTGAACCTCACTTATCACACACCTCATAAGACCAACTTGCAATAAACTTGGCGAACTAGGGGTAGAAGCTGAGACACCCAAGGGGGAGGAGGTGTGAGCCTCCAATTTCCCGATGCCCACACTGGGAATGATCGATATCTATTCTCCAACTTGAGGGCAAGTGTTGGAGTATATGTTTATGTTAGAGTACATGTGTATTGGAGGGCATTGATGTCATACTATACTTGGGATAGTATACTATTGTATTTAATGTAGTAATTACATGGTATAAATAATAATACACTCCACCATATGAGTGTACTCATACGATTCCCCCAATCGTGTTTCTTTCTCTCTTTCTTCTTCTTCTTCCCTCTTTTCTCTTCAATTTCTTTAAGGTCTACCTCCAACTACAACATACCTCAACTGCACTATATTATTAGGCCTTTGACTTTGGACTTTGGTCTCCTCTTTGGAATCTCTTTTAGGTGCTTTGATTTACCAACAAATGAATTGATTAAGCAATATTTTGTTGTTTTTTTAGGATGAAATATATGCTAAAGTTGTCATGCAATTTGGCATGTTTGGTACCCATTTATCTAGCAGGAAAAAAAAAAATTTGCCATTTGTTTCATGTGATTAAATTTGTGAAATAATATTATTAATTTAATATGTAATTTATAAAATCACACTAAAAGATTGCTAAATATGATATGTAACATGTCATAGGAAATGTCTATGACTATGTCTACTTAGTATCTACCTATTGGTATAATGATTAATATTTGGGAAGATGAATATTACATGATGCAGCACAAAAAGGAACATAGCAAATTTTGATGCAGCTCTACCCAAAGTGGAATAATGGGTAAAATCGGGTTCAATTTAGGGCAGAGATCGGTGAATTTGAAACTAATATAACAGGGATTAAAAGATTGTAACAAAGGCACTCATAGGGTCTAAATTTTAGGCAAGGACAAACTGTTTTAACTAAGGACTATGGTTGGGACAGGAAGTTTATAGGCTATTATAAAAGTTCTATAACAAATTTCAAGGAGCATAATTTTGGACAGATTAAGGTACTGGAATAGCAGGATGGAGGACTACAGTAAGTCTGTATTCTGATCAAAATAAGGGCAATCAATGAGCTGATTTCCAGGGGTTATAGAAGGTTGTTAATGGGTTTCTATGAGAAAACTGGCAAGAACAAGGAAAAAAAAACAAAGTAAAAGAAAAGAAAATAAGAAGAAGATAAAGTACCTCGATGTAGGTAATTGAAATTCCCGAAACGGATCCTAGAGCGGGGGTGAATAGGATCTTTATAAAAGATTTAAAATTTCTTTTAAATAAATTATTCTTTTTAAATAATTTATTCAGCCCCAATTTAATTTACTTAATTTTCTTTTAATCAATATGCAGCGGAAATTCTTTTAATTAAGTAAATTGCTTTTCTGTGAATTTATCATAGACCACAGGACTCCGTCATACATTATAGTGTTACCTATAGCAGAGCAGGAGCAGGGCTGATAAATTCCCTAAGGTTGTTTAAATTAATTCTTCAATAATTTTAACCTTGGTTGAAGGAACTTAAATGTATTGGGTTAATTTGCATAAACACAAAATAGCATTACACAAACAAACCACAACACATAAATTTATAGTAGTTCGGCCCTCCGGTCTACATCCACTCTCTAACCGGCTCCCCCGAGCCTATTTAATTTTTATTAATAGTTCTCCTAAACTAGTATAAGCAAATTAATAAACCTGAAATTTACTTACAAGTAACAGAGAATCCACTCCCTTATAAGTGCACTCCCAGTGTCTCCGGAGGGCACGCTCCGTCCAGTGTCTCTGATAGACTAACTCGCACTTGGTGTATCCGACAAGTGCTTTACGAACAACGCCTTTGGTGACTCTGGCAAAGGCAAAGAATCCGCCTTCGGTGACTCCAGTGAAGGCTACGGCTTGTTGTAGACGAAGGAATCTTCATTCTTCATAATTCCTCTTGTGTAGGCGAATTTGACTTGTTTAAGCACCTTCCTTGCTCCCAAAAGATTTAACTACAGAGGTTTGGGAAGCTTACAACTGACATTGAATGAGTTTAACTATGGTGGAACAATTCCAAGGTCATTAGCCAATAGGATTTTAACTCATAGGCTCTTGGGTCACACTTTTGGCTCTTTTTCTCAAGAATTTGACTGTGTGCACAAGTGTTGTTCTCTACTTTTCTTGGGGTTCAAAGACCCTATTTATAGAGGTTTAGGGAGGCCAAATTCATCCCCTAACGGCTAGTTTACAACAGTCAAAAAACTAGCCGTTATGCCAACTTGAAATTTCAAATTTGAATTTTTTTAGCTGGGAACCGATCCCAAAAATATTGGAACCGATCTGGCGTGACCGGTCCTAAATAATTTGGGATTGGTCCCAATTTCCAGAAAATTTCGTTCCGCTTGTTTTGAGTACTTATGGGCCCCGAACGAATATCAGAATCAAAAGTTATGGCCGTTTTAAGTTAGGCCATTTTTCAAAACATTTTTATTTAATTTATTTTGTAATTTTGATCCA
>JAOXJP010000001.1:2505905-2520259 GCA_025762735.1 Platanus orientalis
TTAAGTTTCCACGATTTTTACAATATTTCTTTTCAATATTTCTGACATTTCCGATATATGTCTTATTTTGGCCTGACCAATATTTCCACCAACACCAACATTTTGAACCTTGGATTTGGGGATTAGGAGGATGAGAAACCACAATCGAGCTTTACTTGGAAAATGGTTATAGACATTTGGAGAAGAGAGGAACAGACTACAGAGAAGATTGGCGGTGGCTGGGTATGGGCTAAATTCTAAGTGGAATCCTAAAATGGGGCACAATAGCTATGGCACAAGGATTTAGAAGTCCATTCTCAAAGGGAAGGAGAATTTTTGGAGGTTCACAAGTGTATACTTGGGTCGAGGAAGAAAATCAGATTTTGAAAGGACTTACGGAGTGGAGAAACCCCCCTTAAGGGGGAATTCAAAGACATTTATCATTTGACCATTAATAAGCAAGGAACTATTGGATAAAACTACGATGCTTCTGGAGATGGAGTGAAATTGAGGAGATGAGAAGTTTGTTGAGTTGTTTGAATTGGTTCAGGCAATAATAATAAGGGTAGATTCACCATGTAATCATTCTTCCTTAAATTAGAAAACTCTAATTCCAGTTCGTTTCCTCACAAGAGCATTTGGGTGTCAAGGATTCCATGAGAGGTCAATTTTTCCATTTTAACCACTTATTTAGAATAATAACCATCAATCATCTCAAGAGTAGAGGGAATTTGGAAAATAGGTGTATGATATGCATGAGAGGAGGAATCAGTTGACCACCTCTTTATTCACTGTTCAACAGTATGTAAGGTCTAGAACCTCTTTCTTGCTCATCTCAACATATCTTGGACCTTCCCAAACAATCTCAAAGATCTATCATCCAAGTAGAGGATAAGAGACTTCGACCGTATTCCTAAAATCATTTTTTACTATCTTCCTGAGGCTATCTGCTGGGTATTTTTACGAAATATATTAGAGCAAAAGGGCAGAAAAACAAAGGATACAAGAGAACACACCAAAAGCATGAGGAATGCCTTGGCAAAACACAAAGCAAAAATCCAACAGGCTAAGGCCAATGCAAAGGTCTATCCCATAACAATCAAAGAATCCCAAACAAAAATCCAGTCCCTATATTGGATGTTGCTGCCAATCGGAGATGCAAATATCCAATTGAAGATCTGCAAGAGTATCAAGTTTACCAACTTTGGGAAGGAGAATCACTGATCCTTGAAAATTCTCTGATTACATTCCTCCCACATGGTCCAACATATTGCAAGAGGGGTAATCTTCCACACAAACAAGCCGAGCTGATTCAACTTTGAGCAATAATGATCAAACCAGCTGCTTAACAAAGATCTCATGGACCCTGGGGTCACCCAACTGACCTTGAATCTCATGAGCAAAAAACCTCCATAGGGCAGCCGCCATCGGGCAATAGATTAGGAGATGACTAAGAGATTCACCCGTTGTGCCACACATACAAATCTGTTTGGGGAAATGAAACCTCTATGGATCAGATTATCTATGGATAGAATACAGTCCCACCGTGCCAACCATAGGAAAAATATATATCTTTCTTGGGACATTGTTATTCCAAATAAATCGAAATGGGAAGTCTACGGATTCTAGAAGGTCAAACCTTGAAAGAAATACTTCGCAGAAAATCCCTTCTCCTCGTTAAGAAACCAAATTCTCTCATCTGTTGCCTCTCTATCCCCCAACCCGCAGCCATCCAGGATCTCCAATAATCTGCCCATGTCATCCACTTCCCAATAATTGAGATATCTCCTCAAATGCATGTCCCAAGAAGCATAAAGTTCTTGATCAAATCTTGTGGTCTCTAACCAACCCATCCTTGCATTGAGAGAGATTGAAAAAGTGTGGAAACATCTGAGTTCAGGGCTTCATTAGAACACCACCTGTCAACCCAAAACTGCACCTTTTATCCATTATCGACCTTAAACCGAATGAACCATTAAAACAAGTCCATACCTTCAACAATACTCTTCCACAGGCTGCACCACGCTAGCCCTCTAGGCTTTAAGCTTACCCAACCATTCAGCCCTTCACCATATTTGGCAGCAATAATCCTCCTCCAAAGAGAATCTTCCTCAATCCCAAATCTTCATAACCATTTACTTAGGAGAGCTCTATTGACTGTACATAAGTGCCTTATGCTCAACCCCCCTTTATCTTGAGGTTTGCAAACACTAGCCCAACTCAACCAATTAATCTCTCTCTCCCTAAACTACATGCCAAAGGAAATCTCTTTGAATACGCTCAATTCTATTAGCAACCGTCAGGGCAACAAACAAGGATAGATGATAAGTTGCCAAGCTAGACAGCACACTTCTTAAGAAAATGGATCAAAATCTCGTGATCGGGATCAGCCACTGCCAATCCTGATCTGATCCAATCAAAGATTGGCCGATCCCAAGCCGATTCCATGAAGGATCGCCTAATCCCAAGCCTATGATTGGCTTGATCACCTGGATCGGTCCCAGGCAATGCCGATCTGATCGGGCCGATCTTTAGAACCATGCATAAGAGAACTAAATTATAAATTACCTCCTTCAGACAAAAACTTTCCTTTCCAACAAGATAATCTCTTCTCCAATCTCTTAATGACTGGATTCCAGATCCTCTTAGATGTTGCTTTGTCTCCCAAGGGAAGCCCTGGGTATGTGAAAAGATGGGCCCCAACCTCACAACCCCCATAATAGCAACAACTAAAATCTCCCCGGCTCTCCCCTCTACTGGTTCATGGATAAAATTGAAAGGATTTCTACCCCATAATTCCAGTCACATTACTGTTAAGCTGCTACATTTTTGTTTCCTGTAAAGTTAGGATGTCCACCTTCCACCTCCTCACTAAGCCTTTCACACTCTACCTTCTCTCCTACCTACTCACACCCCTAATAGTCCATGAGATAATGTTACTCTTCATCTGTAGTAGTGTCGGTTTGTCTCCTACTCCTCCCTTTCTTCCATTCCCCTTTCCTCACTTCAACATCATAATAAATGTCCGACTCGAAATTCCTCAATTCCCGCAAATGCCGTTTCTTAGATCTCCCTTCTTTTGGCTGGAAGGAAAGTTTTTTTATGACAAGTCCTCCTAACAGGATGGTATTTCAATTTCTGTGTATAGGCTTCTCTTTGATTGGGTTTCTGTTTCTGATAGGCTTGAGAAGAGAATTTGGTATTCTTTTGGAATGTGTGTAGTTTGTTGTTTTTTTTCTTTTTCTTTTTTTTTTCTTTTGTTTGCTTTCATTCACCATCCTAATGAATTGTAGTTTCTCTGTTGTATTTCTCTTCCTTTTCTTCTCCTTAATAAAATTGTTACCATTCAAAATAAAATAATAAAAATCCACCGTATTATACCACTAAATCTCCTCTACATTAATAATAAAACCTCATTACCAACCCCAAACAAACCTCGACCACTTAAAAATTATCTATGGAATCTCCTAAATAAAGTAAAATTACAAAGAAAAAACACAAATCCAGCCATATTCTCATACCTTGAGAGTATTTGGTCATAACTTTCTTAAATATATCTGCTGAACTCTTAGTGAACCCAGCTTTTAATAGCTGAGCTTAGTGCAGATCAGCTCAGGCTCACTTAGCAAACGACCTCAAATGGCGGCTCAAGCTCAGCTCTGCGAGCGTCACACAAGGCTTAAGCTCAGCTCATGATGAGCCAAGCTCCAAGTAGAGCCGAGCTAGCTAGGCTCATTGACAACCCTATTTTTTGCAAAGTTAATCCTTAAACCCGAAGTTGCCTCAGAACACCTAAGACACATCTAACCATTCCTCACTGCCTATGGGAGTCCTTACAGTGCTAATTTTTTTATGAAATTCTTACAGTACTAATGTGTGATCTGCAGATAGGAGATGTGTCAAAAAATCGGATATGCAACTATAATAACCTAAATGGATCTCATGCAAAACATTCTAACAGCAAAATCCTTTGGTATAGAGCAACCACGATGCATGTCAGTAACACACATAATACTCACAGCTGGAATGAAGGAAAAAAGAAAATCACTCAAAGGAACAACCAAAAGCAAAAATCCATGTGGAGTTGAATGCATGCTCACCCATCACGTGTCCATGCATCCACCCTATCTCCAACGGACCAAACATAGTCCCCAATGGCCGCTCTTCGTCGCTTCCTTGTTCCTTCAAATGTCTTGGCAGTCATAGAACGGGCAAGTCGTATTCTTGGTCCCTTATCTCCTTCAGCAACAAGGGGCACCCACTCTTTTAGTTTTCCGGGGCCTGCACAGATGAGAACCCAAAAAACATGAGGGAATAAGAGGGAATCAGGCAGGTATACGTGCATTAGGGTGAATAAACTTTCTTGTACTGATTGAGAAAATCACATAAGAAGATCTACAACTTCACCTATGATGCACGATTCTTTATCATATGTAAAATCTTGTGTCGGCAATAGCCTTTATAGATTACCTTCATCAGACAGAAGTTCAGTGTAACACACATAAGCCTTTCCATCCTTCAAACTCAGTACCTTGGCTAAAAACCAAACCCTTCTAAGAGCCTCCTTATCAGAAAGAACCTATAAATTACAGTTGCCATTAGTAAAAACAGATCTAGAGATTAGTATGTATACACCCAAATAGCACCAACAAAAACCTTTTAAAAAAATTTATATGCAGTCTATACAAGATACAAGTTTTAAATTTGTCTATAAAAAGAAAAAAAAAATCAAAACTGGGATGCCTAAAAACTACATTCGACAGAAAATTTTAACAAATGATCATGATCCAGATATAAATTTACACAGCTTAAAACTTTACAATTAAATATCATTTTCAGCTCACAGACCTCTACACAGGAACCCTCCTTAATGCTATTGTCATCTGAAGTCCCCACTGGCTGATTTTCTTCATGCTCCTCAGTTTGCACACTGAAGGTATCAGTTCTTGATCCAATCTTAGTTTCAGGAACAGGCCCAACAGTTTTAGCTAAGTCGGACATTCTATGACCTTTCTGTCCCCCTAAACCCTTTTCATTACTTGTAACCAAATCCCCGTGCATTCCATTTACCAGCACCATGTCCACTGATTGGCTGGCCATCTTTTTCGGAAAAGGTGGCTTCCCTTGGTCTGTAGTGCATTGTGTTTCCTGCCTACTTGTCAATCGCTCGTTGAAACGGTTAGCAGATCTATCAAGACCTTCAACACCATCAAGGTTAAATTTTTCTCCCTTGTTCATATTGCTCGACTTCATAAGCTGCTCAGAAGGCGCTTGTTGTACTCTATAGAAACCATCAGGACCAACTTCTAATAATTCACTCAGTCTTAAAGGTATAGGATCACCCATTGCAATAATTGCTCCTGCCTGTGATACGGCTTCAGCTGCCAGTTCCGCAGCTTTTACAACCGCATCCAAATTCTCTGCTCGTTTTGCTGCAGCTGCAGCAGCTTCAACCCTCCTCCTAGATGCCTCCTTTGCAGCAACAATAATTGAACCTGTGATAGTTCTATCCTTACCCTTCAAGATCGGTGCAGTTGTGACCACTCCTCCAGTACCAAGAGAAGAATTCCCATTTACACTTGAAACCAGAGCTTCATCAGCCATCAATTTAGCTTGCAATGCAGCATCAGAAGCAACCTTAGCAGCCGCCGCTGCTGCCTTTGCAACAGAAGCAGCAGCTGCTACTGCAACAGCTGCAGAAGCTAATTTAGCTTCCACATCGGAAACCAACCCAGAGTTCTTCTGGATAGCTAGCTGAGTCCATATGCCTTGGCTATGCCTGACTGCAGTGCCAGCAAGAGCAGCAGCATCTTCTGCTTGTAGCTTAGCCTGCTCAATCTTACTGCAAGTCTCATCAGAGAAGATAACTCGCTGTTCTGTGTCCTGGACTCCTACTATCTGGTGATGTGAAGAAGATGTGGGTGACTCAGTTAAAACATAGTTACCAGCGGCAATTTTAGTAACAGAGCTAGCAGGGGTTGTGATGGCAACAGATGCAGGCTGAGGCTTGGTAACCACAGCAGCAGAAACTGGTTCTGTTTGAGATTGAGCAACCAAGCATATGTGGCCAGGCTCCCCAGACGGCAGGCTCTTTTTCCTCTTTCTAGGCCTCGGATCAGCAGAAGCTTGCTTACCAGGTGATGCCGTTGTTATTTCCACCTCCAGTAGTGGAACAGTCCCTGCAGGAACACTTGTAGGACCCCCAGAATGAACCAAAGGACTGGGAGGTGAATGCTGCATGGCAGAGGAACGCAGTATACATGAATCCCGAACAGAGGTTACATGACCTGTTTCTGTAATGGGCAAGGTAGGATAATGAGCACTGGCATCAAGTATAGAAGTTTGAGTTTGAGGAGAAAAAACCCAAGGTCCAGCACTAGGGGCCTGAGAGAGCCAAGAACTGGTATTTCCTATATAGTGCCTTATATGGGGAGACTGATATAGATGCAATGGAGAAAGTGTCTGATGGGCATCCAGAAGTGTGCCCCTTGGCATGCTGCCAGACTGCAAACTATCACGAGAAGGGGTAGCAACACTCCATGGTGGGGATGACAGGGGAATCATAGAATTTAAAGATGGTGAAGGAGGGGACCTGCTGCCACCTCGGCCAGCAGGTGTACCAAGAGCTTTATTGTGTAGAGAACCTTGTCCAGTTGCTTGTTCATAAACCCTAGCACCTGCAAACCTCAGTTAACATATGCAATCAGAAACTAAAACCAAAATCCTCTAAGAATAGCTTCGATCAAAAGCAAGTACCCGAATGCGAGTGCAATGGAGTCTCAGGGTTACTGAGTGGAGATTTCTGATTGCTAAGCCTTTCTATGGCAAGACGCCATGAATTATCCCACACACTCCTTCCGCCATCTATGAGTTCAATGCCATTCTTAATTGTCAGTGATCTAGTTGATAATGACAAAACAAATGAAATGCAGAAGAGTCATAAACTAGTGTAGAAGAAAACCCTAACCAGATTCTCCAAAGGCTGATATCATACATGCCTCTTCAGGTGCCACTCCTTGGCTGCAACAACATTTTAGGACACTCTATAATAAACATTATCAACAGTGAAACAAATGTCTGATGGAAATATGCAAAGTCTCCAGGGCAGTCTATAAATGGCATAGCTGTGGCTGCTGTACACATGACATGAGAATATGCTGGTGGAAGAACCCACCATTCAATGGGATGTGCCTAGGAGATCTAGAGAAAATATCAACCAATTTAGCTGACTGTAATCATCCCATACATCATTCTTTTTATAAATAATCAGCAACTATAATGAATAATCCAAGGAAAAGTCTATCCATTGAATGGTTCCTAAGATCCAATGGATCCTCTCTTTGACCTGGATCTCCAAGGTGGGACCCATCTACCTCCTGTATCTGCACCACAGTATGGCTACGCTTATTCTAAACAGTAGTTACAGGGATCCTAGCCAAGAACCCAATGAATCCTAACTCTCATTTGTGTCACAGTGCAACTATGAAATCTACAGACATTAATGAACTAGTGATCTATTAAAAATAAATTTAACAAAAAGAAAGGTAGTCAAGAGGCTCACATTAAAGATCCATACACAAAGATCTGGGCACGCAATTGCACTTGTTGTAAATCAGTGAAAGGTTGTTGAAACAATGCTGATGGAGAAGCTGAAGTATTCAAATCCGGCAAAGAAGACAACTGAACAGTTGGAATGCCACATGGTTTTCTAGCACTGCCTTCAACATAACCGTAGGGCTGCATCTCTTCAACTTGTACAACCTGGCTCCTTGCCCCAAGTGAGCTCGGAGATACATTGGATAAACTGCCCCTTCTATCTTTCGTCTGTTTTTTGGAGGTTAGTTCCTTTAGAGGCTTCCCTTCTTTAGCAGTTCCCTTATCAGTTGCCTTGCTAGACACTCTCCTTGTTTTAAGCTCAGTAGTACCCTTAGAATTGCCATGCACATTCTCCCGATCAGATGCTGGAGGACTTCCATGAGAGATTTCTTGTAACATCTTAGAATCCATTTGGCAAAAGCCAGATGTCAAAAGAGACCCCTCTTTGATCTTTGCAAAAAGTGGGAAAATAACTTCAATATGAAATAATAAAAATTAAATCGCTCTTTAAAATTATAAGAGAACCACTAATAATGAGAAAAAACAACCTGAGGAAACTCATAAGGCTGAATGCTGGAGAATGGTTTCCATCCCCGGTCAGTTTCTCTGTCAGTCAGATCTGTCTGAGAGCCAACCTCAAAAGTAAAACTTCTATCATCTTCAACAGCATTGTTTCCTTTGGGATCATGAGCACTAGATCCACATTCTCTGGCTTCCTCATCAACATTATCAGAAACAGAGGCATTCTGATCTATGGACCTCTTGCCACCATCCCAATTTTCTTTTTCATTTTGGGGGAGCTCACTGCAACTAATGACAGTGGGTGAACCACAATTAGGCTCATCAGAATTTGGACTGCTGCTTCCAGCTTCCAGGGGATTAAATTCACTATCGTCTTCTGAAGCAGGTTTAAAGGAGCTCTCACAGCCATTTATAGCATCACCTGTATAAAAAATATCTAAACACTAGAATTACAAAGGAACTTTAAGTTGTCAATGCAAAAAAAGTTTCATATTGGACAACTTGGACTTCAATATTGATTTATACACAAACATGATCATACTGCATAGGAGGTTTTTTATGAACTTTATGCTATGCTGCCAACGTAAATGGGGGCATTGTGCTTGATACCGACTAGATTACAGGGAAGGCAGACAATCCTCTGATTACATGTATGCCTCCCATGCCTTCCATCAAAACCCAACACTTTTGTGGGGCGGGGGGGGGCGGGTGGAGAGAGACAGAGATCTTCACTCGCACGAGTTATACAAAATTTGTCCTTTCATTGGCAATTTAAAATTTATAACCAAACACGCCCTTTCATTATCTTTCACTCTTTTCCTCCAATTTATTAAAAACTCTTGTTCTCTACCCAAAAAAAATGATCTAGATAGACTGACTCTAAAATTGATTAACCAACTGCTAAGCCAATGAATGGGAAAGACATGTAAATTTTCCTAAAGAGTTGTTGGTGAATACTCCCAAATAGACAGACCAAAGAACCTTACTCTTAAAATGTATGAATAAAAGCAAGCAACCAAAGAAAAAAGTTCAACTATATGTCAATTATAAGTAGTTATTCATTTTTGTGCTAAGAGCCTAGCAAAGATTGGCCCAGGAAAATGAAGAGGTCTACACCCAAGAGTGGGAATATCAAACTACTAGATCTGAGTTGGTACATCAAATTAGTAGGTTATGATGATATAAAACTTCAGGAAAGATGATAAACTCAGTCCATCAGATAACCCCACCCAACCCCAAACCACAAAGGAAGAAAAAACAAATAAATAAATGCTTCACACCATAATGAAATCCCAGTCAAAAAAGAATTTACACAATCTAACAACAGATGAAGAGAAATAAGCACCCCACCTTCAATACTTGCAAGGACAATCTGCCCGTCATTGTTATCTCCACATACTAAGCTAGTTTTATTGTCTTCCAGATCTTTCTGACCAATTTCACAAGAAGAATCCTCCAAGGATGACGGCATTGACCGTGTGAGTGTCTCATTATGGCTAGGCACCATTTCTGATTAAAAATAAATAAATAATGATCATGAAAAATGTGGCAAATATGCACAAGAACAGGAGTAAGGTAGATAAACATATCCACAAATGGTTACCAGCAAATTTTGAGGATTCCTCTTCATACTTCGCATGAGAAACTCCAATTACTTCAGCACCATCATTTTCTTTCAAAACTAAGCCATGAGTAACAGGATGCTTTTCCGATTCCTTGGAGTATTCTTGAATGGGTTTGTCAGCCATCACAGATTGAGATTCATTCTGGCAAGTTCTTGTTATAATCTTCGTGGAAGATGACAATTGATCAACTGTCTCCAATAGAAGCTCTCCAGCAGTGTCATGACCTTTACATTGTTCAGGTTCAGACACAGGAGTTGGTTCACTAGCCATCCTGGAGCACTCCTTCATAGCCAATGAACTTAATTCTGTAGATATATTGGTTACAGTTTCGTCCTTCTTACCCAATTGAGCAAAATCTTCTACACATGAAGCTGACTTTTCATCCTCTGGGGCAATGCCATTTCCTAAGATCAAGTGATGAACATCATCTGATTTGTTACAGGATGCCAAGTTGCTAACTTCTGAGACAAATCCAGTTGAAACTGCCAAAAAATAAAGTAGTAACAGTTAAGAGATCCTGATAAATTTTAAAGTGTGGGCATCCTAAAATAGTACATAATTATACCCGAGTCATCCCCAACAATGCTATCATACAAAAATATACATGGACAACATCTATTTTAATAGCACTTTTACCTTGAGATGAAGATGCAACCCTCTTCTCCACAATAAGGGAATCATCAATCTCCCTTTCCGAATTACCTGAATCAATAGATATCCTTACATTCTCCTTTTCAAGAACAGAAGCATCATTAGGCTCAATGACTAAACTATTTTCACATATCTGCATTACATTATTCCTTTCCGGAACAGAAACATCCGGGTGACTATCACGAACATCGTTGGGCTCAATGACTGAACAACTTTCACATATTTGCATGGATTTGACCTGCACGGTAGATGAGATATCATCCTTTGCAGAATAATCCTCACCATGAACTCCCAAACCTTCACAACTATCTTTTATATTTTCGGTTGCTTGTGTTCCATGAATTATGTTTGTTGTGGAATACAGATCCACCACCAAACTAGAAGAATTTTCCACATGATTATCGCTGCTTCGATCACAATGGCCTTTAAAAAGTTCATTGTCTTCCTCTGTCAACAAAGCTGACTCCGATTTACCAACTGAAACCCCACATTCCAATTGGTGATCATCACCTTTCAACAGATCCTCTTCTTTGTCAAAAGATGGGATATCACTCTGTCCTTCCGATATCTGTAATAGAGGATCCATCTTCAGTACCATGCTGGATTGAACTACTGCATTGATATTGCTAACCTCAACAGCTTTCCCTTCCAAACTATTATCTTCTTTCACCACTACAAATGATGCCTCATGTTTATCTCCTACAAATTTTTCACCCTCAGTATTGTTGGATGAATCCAAAGCTTCCATTTCGCTGACCTGAACTGGCTGCACAGAAGATACACACTCAGTGCATCCTTCTGTCACTTGCAAAGTGGATTCCACGTTCAGTGCCAAAAAGGAAGGGTTCTCCACATTGTTGACACTAATTTCAGAAACATTTCCTTCACAATTACGATCATCCATCAGAGGCTCTTTGCTTGGAACCTGACCTTCGCCACCTTGCTCAACATTATCTTCTCGCAACACATCTGTACATTCATAAGAGATAACCATATTACATCCTTCAATGACGTGCTGTAGGTCCTGAGTGTTCACCTCCTTAACACTTGCAACAAGATTCTGTACAGAGGTGGCTGAGAGATCAACTTGCATACCTTCAGAAGCAGTAAAATTGTCCCGCGACTTGATTTCCTCAGATCCATCAACCAAAGAACCGTCTCCCCCACCAATGCATTTTCCATCAATTAATAGATTATCCTCGATCACTGGTAGGAGACGCTTTTCACCAGCCATGCTTGTACCCAAGTCTCCTGAACTACCAATCCCAGATTTTTCACCTTGATCTGTTTGAAGCGTAGATACAGCACGAGGAAGCTCTGCCTCTGCATCCTCACCAACCCCAGAAGAATTTTCCAAACACTTTTCAGGTGGTAAAGTAGGGCCCACATCCAGCATAGATGGAATGGAACCATCTTGGTTCAACTTGGGTTCCATTTGCTCAGTTAAGGTACCCAGTCCATCACAGGCATCTGAGTCCTTAATGATAGTTTGCTCAGGGATCAATTCATCCTGTCCAACTGATTTCAATAGCATTTCAACGGATTCGGAGGAAGTGGCCTCAGACCAAACATTGTTATGTCTTGAAATGGAGCAAGATTCAGCAGCACCTGAACTGAACTCTATCCCACTGCTTCCCCGTGAGAACTCCTCGATCCACTGGTTGTCTTCTTGACTCTGGATATCAAGCAAAGCCTCCGTTTCAACCAAAGTATCAAACCTTAGGTGGACCTGAAGGTTGTCATCCAGATCAAATTTTGGAAGAGCAAATGAGCGTAGGCCTGGGGGAAATTTGGTGTTCTCTTCACCAGCTAACTGAAAACTCTGGCTTTGGAAGTCATTGTCATCATAATCCATGGGTGCATCCCTACAACAAGAAAAAGGTAGTGCAGCACAATCATTACGCAAACCATGCCACCAAACTTACAGAAATTATGTGACAAGGAAAGAAAAACAATATATTTATAAAATCATGTTTATAGTTGCCATAACAAAAGATGGCCATTCAAGCATTTCAAAAATCATTTTTACCAAGAAAGACGAAATTTATTCATGAGTTATGTGTCCAGATATATGTATTAATCATTTTGCTGGAATATAGTTGATCTAAACAATCCCGAGCTATGTTGTGAGCTTGCCATGTGATATTTGGTGAATTGGGAGTTTGCCATCTGTTGATAGATGTGTTTGAATCTGCACTTGACAGGAAATGGGGTAGGGGGTCAAGAAGCACTTCTTCTAGGGGGTAGGAATTAGGAACAGGGGCCAAAGGGGTGAGGACTGGCCTATAATTTTCTTTAGGGATGTTGATGTGTTGGATTCAGTTGGCTCCAGGCATACCCATACCTGGCCCTAGATATCCCCAGTTGAATCTTGCCAGATCAAGTATGGCATGGATGGTTCTAAATCAGGGCTGTGTACTATCGTAGAGTTTATAATAATAATAACAATTTTTATAATAGAAAAGCAAAGAAAAGAAATTTTAAATTTAAATTTATCCAACAAAAAAACAAAAGAAAATTTAATGATAAGAATCAACAAATATATGTTTGGCCATTAACATTCCCTACACATGTTATTGTATATTAATACGGTACCCAATAATAGACCCAAATAAGATCCAATTTACAATCAAGTATCACTTGGTGTTTGTGCTTTGGTAGAATAGATGAAGAAGAAGAAAAGAGAAAGAAGAAGAAGATGAAGAAGATGAAGAATATGTAGAGAATTAGAGATTTCTCTCTGACAATTGCTATCATATTCATAAAGAAGCTTAGAAAAATACCCTCCTATCTGAGAGTAGAAAACATAGACAGCAGCAACATAAAATAAAGAAATAAGAAAGACAAAAAAAAAAAACCCTCAATTATACTCTCATATCCAAATGCCTACACTCCCCCTCAAGTTGGATGGTAGATATCTGATAAACCCAGCTCGCCAACCAAAGAATGAAAGTGAGCACGACTAAGACGTTTAGTAAATAAGTCAGACAATTGATCTCCAGATTTAACAAAAGGAGTACAATAAGGCCGGAAAGGAGCTTTTCCTAGATAAAATGTCGATTAACCTCGATATGCCTGGTACGATCTGTTGGAAATGTTGGAGAATGTAATCATATGTATTTGTGGGGTATTTATGTCATAAGAGTATGGTAAAACCATACGGTTTATATACCATATGTAATGAGTAGTAAATCCATCGCTAATATAAATACCAACTGTATGAGACCTTATACTCATACGATTCCTTCCCCAAAGACCTGTGCATCTCTTATTTTTCTTCTGTTTTTCTTCTCTTCTTCTCTTCTTCTATTGCAGGAATTGCTAATCTCTCACAGATTGCGAGTAGGTATCAGAGCAGGAACACACCGTGGAGGTCATACACAACCCATGTTGTTGAGACATCAGCAAGCCTAGGGCTGACGTCAACAGCCGCACGGCCTGTACAGTGAATGAAGGTTTTCTCATGGATATAGTAGATCTTGAATTTAGACACAATTTGGAGTAAATCCCTATTGCAGTCAAGGAGTCTAATGTATTTTTCAAGATTTTCCAGTGAGAAAATCTTGAAATTCCAAGCTTTCAGAATTTTGAAAGTCGCAGCTCGTCAAGGTGTTTTTGAATTGATTTGTCATGTCGTTTTGGTCCTTGCCGAAACCCTATGAAATAAATCTCATGATGATCCAAGCAGTGTTGAGAAAGCACTGATATTTTCGGTCCCTAGACTTACCTCCCTTGGTGTTTTTCTCGTTTCTTTCTTTGTGTTTTTAAAACTAGTGCGTGTGGAGTCCTCAAAACATATGGTTGCTAGTTTTGTGGTGATCGTACAAGCCTCAAGAATATAGATGGGTGTTTGAAAGGGGCAATTACATGCTTCCATGTGGTATTGTGAGTGATTACAAGTGGTCATGGTATCAAATATCTCGAAATATCTTAAATATCTTCCGACATATGTCCATGTCTACCAAGACCGATACGATATAT
>JAOXJP010000001.1:2520359-2552282 GCA_025762735.1 Platanus orientalis
CCTGATGGGACACTCAGGAGGGGGAATCAAAAACCTCCAAAAAGTGAATTGATTCCGCCCCTCGAGTGTCCCATCAGGGGGCATGGTGCATACGATTTCACCCCCCACACAAGGGGGATCAACTCAGTTTTTGAGAGTGGCTCACAAGGGGGGTGGCGTTTAGGATTTCAGGCCACATGGAACACCTTTATTTGAAAATCATTTTTTTACACTTTTAACCTATACATTCCATGAGTCAGCCAGTGCTGTTACTACACAGTGGCCACACCAACTTTGGTCACGGAAATTTGCTCCCATTAATAAATGCCAGCTGTGATGCTGACTTACCTTTCAACTAGCAATCCCAGCGGTGCTGCAGCATGACATCTGGACTTACGTGTCCTAATACACTTCTGCTAGTTAACATCTTTCTTTGATCCTGTTTAATAGGTATTACTATTACATGTTAGGATTGCTTTTTCAGCATTTTTGCTGGAAAACCATTTTCAGCAGATCCTGACTCCCAAGTAGAATGACGAGGTGTGATAAAACTGTGCATGAGAAAGAACTAAACGTTTATCAAGATGCATGTTGAATCGTTGATGATTAATACAAGCTAATAAGAAGGTCTACAGATCGGACGTCTGTGATCACATCTCAGATTGACCCTTTGACTTGGTAGATTAAGTACTTAGAATGCAGCATGCGCCTTTAGGGCGTGTCTGGTTACCAGGTTAACTCTATAACAAAAGATTTTTGCCTCCCGATGTTCAAGAAAATACAGAAAGACATCCTTGCTCAACTGTAATTCCCATTAAAATGGTTCGTTGGACAGTTGATTTTCTTCTTACTCACGTGACAGAAGATTATGTCACGTGACAAGAGCAAGGCACATTTTCTCTAATTAAACTCCCACTCCATCCACCAAACCACTAGATGAATCTGATGACTGAGAAGGAAACACCACATTTTCATAGAGAAGACCAGCAACTGCAGCACCAATCAATGGTCCGGCCCAATAAACCCCTTGGTTCTTAAAATTCCCGCTCACGAGAGCAGACCCGAACGAGCATGCCGGGTTCATTGAACCGCCCGTGAACGGTCCGGCAGCCAAAATATTGGCCCCCTCTATCAGCCCGATTGCAATTGGCCCAATAACCCCAAGAGAGCCCCTCCTTGGGTCCCTGGCTGCATAAACTGTGTAAACCAAAGCGAAGGTTAGCACACTCTCCAGCACCGCCGCTCCAAAACCCGTCATCTCCTCCGCGATAGCATGGACCGGGATCATCTGTAAAAGCCAAACTCATAGTCAGAAAACTGAAATTCACCGGTATGACCCGAATCCGGTGCCGGTTTTACTTACTTGTGCAACGGTAATCACTTTTAAGAGAAGGCAGGCCATGATGGAACCCAGCAACTGTGCAACCCAGTAGAACATGCCCGTCGGGATGCTGACATATCCACCGACCACCAATCCGAAGGTGACGGCCGGATTTACGTGGCCACCGGAGATGTTCGCGGAGATGTAGACCGCCGATGATAATGCAAATGCACTAGCAACGGCCACGGCCACTAGAGCAGATGGGTCTGATGCCACATTTGGCCTTAGCATACCTGTGGACAAGAAAAATTGCGTATGAAGTTAGCACTTTAAGTACGTAACTAATGTAGAAACTGGTCTAAGACTACTGCAACAACGTTGTTTCCACTGCTTTACATTCTATGATTCTGAATTTGAAAAGGGTAGGCGAGAAAACTCACGAGAAGACATCGAAGAGCCGACCGCGGCGAAGACGAAGAGGAATGTGGAGATGAACTCTGCGAGATAAGATCGGAGGGCAGCCGGAGTTATGGACGGCTTGAGACTGGTGCTCAGAGTTGTTGAAGACATTTTATTGACAAAATTGGAAGAAGATATAAGAGTTAACGTATTGGAGATTCTATTTATCTGTAATCTGTAATACGTTTGTGTGAAGGAAAGGAGGAGTATGTCTAATTAATATACTGCACCAGCCGTTGTGAACCAAAGGGGAGCGACGCTTTCTACTTCTGATTGAATTTAAAATTTAACCGCCAAAGCAACGGTAGGACACCTAGAAGCAGTAAACCGGCATGTCAATGGGAACCGGTTCGATCTTGTTAATTTTTGCAGTAGAGGATACAAATCTTCAAAATGTTGACCGGACTAGCCAACTGGACTAGTTGACCCATTGGATCTTTAAATGGTCTGGTTTGATCTCGCACCGGATTAGCAAGAATGGGGAGTGAAAATCTGAAACCGACCCAACCGGACCGATAGCACTCATAAAAATTGGACCGTAGATACTTCACATCTATTCTTTCAGTCTTACCTAACAGATGCCTATCAGGATTTGGTACTAACAAGGTCCGAATGGCATAAGGGTGGACACATCAGTGCCAAAAAGTGAAAAGTGCTCTCTAGAAAGTGTAAATCACTTTTTCAGTGCTGATGTATCCTCCCTTGACAACATTTGGACCGTGTTCGTTCATGAAGAGTTCACACATACTTTCTAGGGATATGTAAACAAAACGAATTCGAATCGGATATAGTTACATTCATGTTTGTATTCGTTTAGTTAATCAAATATTGGATGCGAATTCAAATATTTGCGGATATTTAAAAATAGGATCCGTTTTTTGTATTTGTTTATTTAAACAAATTTCAAAAACGAATTTGGATAATATCTTATTACACTTTCTATTAGAAACTTAAGGGTTTTGTTTTACTTTTTTATATAAATAATAATAATAATAATAATAAACCTACTTTCTATAATATCCTCTTTAAATCTAATATTTACCCATAACACCAAAACAAGATAAGAAATACACATAAATTTGATTTTTATAATTTATATTAAAAAACTTTTATCATATATATATATATATATATATATATATATATATATATATATTCAGTTCATTTATAATTGAATATTTATTAAATGAATCAGATACACGCATCTGTATTCATCTTAATTGAATCGAATTTCAATCAAATGCAGACGCTTAGGTGGATAGTTGACACCCCTAATAATTACAATCTGAGTTTTTCTTATTTGGCATCAAACAAACACCCTCATTGAATCATCTCCTTTAAATTTTTTATTTTTTTATGGTAATTTTATTTCTATGGTAGCATTATATTTATGGAAAAGGTTCTCCCACACCTAATTTGTCTCTCCCTCGTATCCCCACGCAGGACGGGTCCAATGTTTCTCAGCATTCTAACAACATGGGAGTTCGGCTATCAATGAAGCAGTTGACATGACTGGTGAAACAAGTAGTAAGGAAGAAATTCAAATGACAAGAGATGGCTGGGATTTCGTACGACTGCCTGTGTGACCTAGGTCAGCCTGGCATTAGGGGCGGACACATCAGCACTGAAAAGTGATTTACATTTTTGGGGGAATGTTTTTCATCTTTTGGCGCTAACGTGTTAGCCCCTTATGCCAGGCGACTTAATTAAGGAGTTGGTTCCTAATCCTTTGGGGGCAAGATATGAAATCGATCGTGTGAACTGTGATTAAAGGCATGGGCATAAGAATGATAACTCGAGGAGGAGAACTGAAGTTGGAAGCTTGTCGAGTATAAAACAAAGGCTAAGGGTGGAGAGAGCATAGAGTTAACATTATAAAAACAGTTTTAAAATGAAAAAAATAAAAATAAATAGGTACACTTGCTTGGAGAAGACTGTTTGTAATGAAAAACCCTTTGTAGGTGTACCATAGATTGACACATGATGTGTTTTTGAATTTGGTGTCTTTTTTTGGACATCTACTTTTTCAACTGAACACTTTTTGAACAATTTTAACCCCCAACACACCACGTGTCAGTTTATAAGTTCATCACAGAGACTCACAATTACCTTTTCATCACAAAACATTTGTTTAATATGGAGTGTGAATTACAAAAAACAGAAGAAATGTATAGGGTTAAAAAAGTATTCAAATGAACATTTGTTTCCTATTTAAAAGAGGCACTAAATTAAAAAAAAATCATCACATGCCCATAGGGATGCAAATAAACCAAATATGAACAGGATAAAGGCACATCCATATTCTAGTCGGATAATTTATAATCAGATATTTCTTAAATGAACAAATATTTAATCTAATAATATACACATAGGTTTATATTCATATCCATTAATTTAGTTGAATATTGGATACAAATAGAAATATATCCAATTACAAATACTGGATAACGAATATTTAATCAAATCGGATACACGGGTATTGTTGGTCAGAAAAGGGTGTGTGGGTGTGCCAGTGCAACATGGGCACGAGGTTCGGTCTTTCCTATGATCCCAGACGCCGAAATAGACAACAGGCAAACCGAAAGTGGGTTCTCCGGTTGTTTGTTTCCCTCCACCAAGTCAAGCCTAATGAGATCTCTAATGTTTTATTATAGATAATAATAGGAACAAATGATTGAAATTGAACTGAAGCTAAGCTACCAATATGGGTGAAAGATAAACTAATTGAATGATATTTGATTGGTTGATTGATCAAGTGAAGCATGTTCCTTTCTGGCACCTTGTTTTTAAAGACTGACACTTCTTCGGTCGTGGCCACTTCCTCCCATGTTTGTAGTTTCAAAGGAGAAAGTGGCCATGTTACTCTTTTCACTTCATTCTTGCGACAACATTATTATCGTGGCTTATTGGAAGTTGTTATGCGTTAACAGTCCCCTTGAAATCTCTCAACTATTAGAGATTTCCCTTTATTTCGTGGGGCCCATAAGTCAATCTTTCCTAGCTTCCATTTATTTTCTTTCCAACCCACCCCAATAAAGGTATTATTGCTTAAAAGACTTGATGAGAGGGTTTTAGGGGTGTGGCCAGGCTCGGGCCAGGCCAAGGTAGGCCCAGGGCTAGGCCCGCCATAGTAATTTTGGGTTTGGGCCCGAATATTTTTAGAAACTTTAGGATCAAGCCTGGCCCTAGTTATTTTATCAGGCTTCAGGCCAAGCTCGGGCTAGCCCATGGCCCATTAATTTTTCTAAAAACACAATATTTGATTTCTCTTTTTCGACACCTACTTTTTCATCTCAACTCTTTTTTGGATGTTTTTAATCAACACAACCTGTGTCAACTTATAATTTACCATATACATTAAAGACACTTTTTCATCATAGAACATTTTCTTCACATACAAATATATATACTTATTTTTATATGTATAAATGTTTATGTATATATATGTATTTATACATGTATGCATATATGTATTTATATATGTGTGTATTTATATAAGTTTGGGCTTTGGGCCGGGTCTCAGGTTGGGCTGATGTAAGCCTGAACCCGGCCCTAATAAAGTTCGGGCATTCAACTTGGGTCCGGGCCCTTATCGGGCCTAGCTCGGGTCGGGCTTTTCAGACCAAATTTCTGGTTGAGCCAAGCCTTTTTTCCCTTTCCAAGGTTGAAACCCCTTGATTATTGGCGCCTCTCATTCAAATTATTTATTATTTAAACTCCTTCAGTTCCCACTTCCCATATACTTATTTCTCCTCATCACTTTCTGTTCCCATATTTTTCAAAGTCACACCTCTAATGGCTTCTTCCTCTGTTCCTAACTTCATTTTCGCTAAACCTTTGGCTTTCAAAGATTTGATGGACCTAGATCTTTATAAAGAACCCGTCTCCATCCTCGAGGGAGTTAGAGAGGTCTCTATTAGACCTTCATTAATTCTTTCATTTCTTCTATTCATTCTTTCGTGTCGGGCATTTACCCCCATTTCTAGTAGAGAAACTCCCCATTCAGCAAGGTTCCCTTCATTAGGGAAAATGGTTATCTGGTCGGTTTCCAAAAATCTGACCAAAACCCTCTTAGGTTTTATGTATTGTCAATCTCCATGCACAAAATAATGTAAGTACATCTAGTGATCATGTGTATAGGACTTTATGATGTAAATTATATACTTATGTAAGTCCAAGTTTTAGAATCCGGGAAAGCGCTAAAAAGATGGACTCAAAGCCGGAATGACCAAGCCAAAGAGATTTAAGCGTTGATGAAGAATTACTAAGTCTCAAGTGCTAGCTACCTCAAAGAAGTCAACATCCAGAATTTGAAGGTAAAATCGTAAAATGTTGGTGAGTGGTAATGGGGTGTTTGGGTATGGACCTAACTTTAAGTGGACTTAGAGTGAATTAAGAATGGATAACCCAAACTTAGAAAATGTTCTATAAAGATTGGACCAAAGATGGACCAAAATTGGAAAAAATTAAATTGCATTGAAAAAGAAATATGGTTCAACTAAAAATGGTCATATCTTTTGATCCAAGTGTCTGCTATTGAGCTATAAGTATTCAAATTAAATGACTCGACGAGATCCTTTTGAAAATGAAAAAATATATATGCTTAATATTTTCAAAAGGCTATATTTTTTACAGTTTGAAAAGAGATGTTGGGGATATTTGAATGTATTTCTCCACTCTATAAATAAATGCACTAACCCCAATGAATATACAACTTGAATGCTTTCCGGAGCCACCAAGTGTAGGTTAGTCCATCAGAGTCACTGGATGGAGCGTGCCCATAGGAGTCACTAGGGGCGCACTTACAAGAGAGTGGGTTTTCTGTTATTTGTAAGTAAATCCTCAACTTTATTAATTTTTTCTGTAATAGTTAGTAATCTATTAATAAAAATTAAATAAGCTTAGAGAAGCCGGTTAAAGAGTAAACGTAGGCCGGAGGACTGAATCACTATAAATTTGTGGTGTAATGTTTTGGTTGCATTTTCTCTTTAATGATTGTTTACAATTATTTTGATTATGTAAAGCAGCCCAACATACTAAGTGACTCTAACTATGGTTAAAATTAAAAGATTAACTTAACAACCTTAAGGAATTTATTAGCCCTGGTCCCACTCTACTACAGACAATCCTATGGTGCATGACGGAGCCTTATGTTCTATGATAAATTCATAGAAAAGAGACTTACTTTATTAAAAGAATTTTTGTTGTATAATTAATTTAAAAAATTAAGTAAATCATAAAGCGGGTGAATAAATAATTTAAAAGAATTGATTAAATAAGTTTAAGGATCCAATTCACCCCCCTCTAGGATTCATTTCAAGAATTTCAATTGGTATCAAAGCATACCCTAGATTTTTCAAACCCAACAATTTGTGGATTACTTAGTTGGATCATGTACAAAAGGCTTTCGGCTATCAATGGCAAGAGCTAGACATCTTCGAAGTCATCCATCTTTCAAGATATACATTCCCCATGGATAAGATTCGCATCGTTTTTGTTGTCTGCTATTGAAGCCCTACCTCCAATGCTTTCTTCTTCAGTTGCAGGCCCGGTTGACATCACTATGATAGATATTTGCACCCTAACCTTCCTTATGGTCGATGGAGACGATATCAACACACTGATTAACCAAGAGTTAACCTTCAATGTTTCTAGGGCAGGTGTTTCTTATAGTTCTTTTATTTCTACTGAGGTTGGTGCATAAGGTAGTGAGGTCAACCAACACCTTCATTCTTTGCTGAATTTGTTGTTTCCTAGTTTGCCCTCAATTTGGACAGATGACCAAGAAATTCGGCTGTATTGCAAGTGCCTTAGCGACTGGCCAGAGACTTTCTGTAGGCCCCTTTGTTCTCTCTTACACTCATCATGGTCTTTCGGAGATATTCAACTGAAAGTTGAACCCCTCTAAAGGCCCATACTAGCTAATTTAGACCTGACTTTATGAGTATTTTCCTAATTTGAAGTATTGCTTTCCAGTCACTATCGAATTTCTAAAGTGTTACAGTCGTCGATGGATGATAATCCTCTAGAATCAATATGAATTTGATCACTTTTCCAGTTTTTCCCATAATTTATCAATCAAACAATCAGACAATCTATTCTACCCTTTTGGGAATCATCTCTTTGACCTGTTTGGTTTACGTGTCCAAAATTGGTGGCCAATGAAGCTCTTTTGAAGAGAAAGAAAGACATGTGGGCTAGTTTTCTTTTATCTTAAGACCTTCATTTCAGTGGTCAGATTGATAACAATCCAAGAGTTGGGTTTGAAGTTTATACCCCTCAACAATTCAGCCGACAATTTGGCTTCCATTAGCGTATTCCCGTACCTACAACTTCTCATACTCTCAATTTCCTTCATTTTCACCAACCTATCTTTGAATGGGAGAGAGGAGAGTTTATGATAAGATTAGTGATCGAAAATACCAGTTAGCTCAATCCAGTTTTTCCTTAAGTCAGATGCTCCATAACATTTCTTTCTTGGCCACTTTTCAGTCTTGGTGGAGTTACTTCTTCAACAAAAATCGCATTAAAAGGATTTTAATGGCCTTCTTACCAAGCTACTGCCTGATGCCTCAAAGAATGGTCCTTCCCCTATTTTCAGTGAATTGGTAAGCCCAACTAAGAGATATCCTTGGTTATAAAAAGGTTAGCCTTCCCTTCCTACAATTGAGACCAAAGGAGCTTCTACTCACACCAAGGGGTATGGGAAGTCCATCCCTTACAAGACAACGAAGGCTGCTCATGATTCATCCAAGAAGTTATTCAAGAAACCCACCAGCCAAAAAGGTATCACCCTTTCCCTTTGTTTGAACTTATTGGCTTGATCATTGTCTAACTTTTAGTTTTTTTGATTTCAGGATCTTCATCAGACCCTCTTAGTGTACTACCATCGGTCAATGTGGAAACTCGTTCCAAGAAGTTAGAATCCATTCCTTCCAAAACCAAGGAGCTCATTTATGATCCTAAGAACAAGCCCAAGAAGTTGGTTCATAAAATCCCACTAGTAGATCTAGAAGAAGAAGAGGAGGAGGAGGAAGAAAAAGAAACACAACTAATAGTTCTAATTGTAGAACCCCACCCAAAAGAAGATGAGAAAGAACAAGGAAAAAGAAGCAACAGTTCTTTCAAATAAAAGTGAAGAACAAGACAGTAGAAATCAATTGTCTAAGAAAGAAACAAGTGTTCATGAAGAATACAAAGATAAGGAGCCTTATAAGGAAGAAGAAGAAAAAAAAAAGAGACAAGAAAGGGAGGAGGTGAACAAGAAATGATGGAAATAGATGTGGATGAAAAGGAAAGGAAATATTGGTCCCCTTCCCTAGTGACCGGAAAGAGAATGTGGCAGGTTGATGAATGCCCTACACCACCGGTCAATCCAGTCAGGACCCCTCTACACAATCATATTCCTTCCTTTGATGAATCCAAGTCTCCACATTGTGCAAGTGTGGAGTGGAGTGAAGATTTTTCTGAGCCTACAGGTTTAGGCTCTCAACCCAAAATTATCATCTAGGATGTGGCTGATGTAGCTAGCAAAATTCCTAATCCCCCTAAGCAACATCTGAGTAAGTCCATGTGCCCCTAGATAGTTCATCTACTAGGACTGGCACTCCATCAGTGGGATCTCCTCTTCTTCTCCTATGTGAGGAGGTGGCTAACTTTTTTAACCATTTGGAAGAAATGCTAAAAAAAATTGCCTTCAGAAGAAGCCATCCTATCTTTGGATGAGTTTACCGAGTTCCGAACCATGGTGGAGCCTCTCATTTCTCTCCTCTATGACCAACTTATTCACCCATCAGCCTAGGCCTCAGTCCAATCGGCCATCAGTTTTCTTCATCTAAGGAATAACCCAACCATCAATCGTTTTGGGGAACTAGAAGAGTATTTCTACAAAATGATAATTTTGCTAGTGAGTACTCAAAATCGAGCTAGGTCATTGCAGAGGCAAATGCATTTTTAAATGCTCAAGAGCGCTTTCAATCTCAGATGTCATCATTCAATGCTAAGTATGTTATTGATAATGCAATCCTAGCCCCTCTAAAAGAAAAAAAAATCAAAGAAACTGAGGAATCGATTGCTCAAATGGATGATGAGCTCTAGGCCCTTCAAGTCAAGATAACAGAATTAACTGCTTACTAGGAGAATTTGTCTCAAGGCCTTCCTTATAACCAGGAAGCTATGAAAGAGCCCTCCAAGAAGGTTTGTTTTGCCCTGAACTAGACACAAGTCCTCCTAGGGAGATTCAAGTAGTTGAAGGCTCTTGGGAAAATATGGCACACCAGCCAGTTACTAGTTGTTGTCAAGAGAATGGTCATATGGTCTTGTGGGAGAATATTTTCAACAACTTCCCTAACATGTTCCGGCCTGCTCCACCTTAGATTTTAACTTATTACTTTTTAATTTCTATTTTTCTTTGACTACCCTAGTCAAATTAACTCTCTTTTTTACGTGTAGCCAATGTTAGTTATTGTTTTGCTTTTCTAAATGGAATTTCATCGATCTTGTTTTGTGTTTCTTTTCTTGCTCTATTCTTATGGCCTCACACACCGTGGGATAATATTTCTTTAAATATTAGCCGTTTATCATCTATGGACCTCTACGGTCTAAGCATTCTAGGACATAGGCCCCTCCTTTCAGCACCTTTTTTTACCCTAAAGGGGCCTTCCCATGTGGGTGTCCATTTCCCATATACATGGTCCTTTTGCCCTATGGATAGAACTGCTTTCTGAACCAAGTCTTCTTAACTAAAGATCTTGGCTCTAACCCTTTTGTTATAGGTTCTAGCCACATTCTTCTTATGGGCTTGAAGCTTGTCCAGAGCACTTAACTTGGTTTCATCCATATCTTTCAACTCAATCATCCTTGCCTCGTTAAATTCCTTGAGTGTTAGCCCGGCTTGAAATGAAGTTCTTAATGAAGTACTACTATTTCCATAGGGAGCACAACATCATGGCCATAGGTCAATGTATATGGGCTAACTCCTTTACTGATTTGATAGGTTGTATTGTAAAGCCTCGCCTTATACTAAAAGGGAAAAATTGTATAAGGATAAAAATGTCATCTCACATATTCTAGATAGACCTTAGAGTGATTTAGGAACCCTTTGGACCAAGTTAGAAGTGTAGAACCCAAGTTTGACCTTAACCCGATTGAGTTCAAAAGCTGCCCTAAGTGTGTTTTAGGTAACTTCAAAGGTAAACCTATATCAATCTAGAATGAATTACCTAGCACATTATATACCATTGGAAAGATATTGAAGTCTATTATCCAACACAATAAACATTGATCGAATCAGAGTCTTTTATAGAAAGTTGTGAGCATTTTTCCTAAAAGGGTCAAATTTGGAAATTTCTAGTGGATGGATTCAACCTTATCTAGATGGATCCGAACTTAGCGAATCGATTCGATACTTAATGGATCAATCCGACAGCATAGAGTTTTGAAAAAAAAATGATCAGAGATATGCCTAATCAATCTGACATCTTTGCGGATTGATCCAACAAGCAGTTGGATCGATCCGAAATTTCCCATATTGCATTTTTTGAGGTAAAATCATTTTTTCTTTATTTTGACGAGTGTGGGACCCCTCTAACTCAACAAAAAATAAAAACCTTAAAAATATGTTTAAAAAAACCTTATAATACCTCATTTAGGTCATTTAGACTCATTAGAATAAAAGTAATATCTGTTAGAAATATTTGAGAGCCTTAGGAGAGAAAGTGTGAAAATTCTTCCACAATTGGGTAAGTTTCACTCCCAACTTTGAAAATCTTGTTAGGATAGTTCATTTTCTTCATAGATCTTTCTAGTTTCATCTTTTTGATGCTAAATCTATACTTATTTTATAGATCAAGGTGTTAATGGAGCTTAAAGTGAAAGTTTCTTTGCTTGAAGGTTTTGGATTTGAGCTTTTGTAAGTAATCTTTCTTTCTATGGATACTATGTGGTGTTTCCTTCTTAAGGTTTTTAGATTTTGTGAACTTGTGTGTGAATCCTTTGAAATTTATAGAGATTTATGCTTTAAACCTTTGAATCCTTCTTGATCCTTGAATCCAAGCCTCTTTGGTAAGTGATCTTGTTTATTATGGTTGATATGAAGTAATTTCCTTTTGAAATTCTTAGATTATGTGATGTTTTCATTGAATCCTTTGGGATTATTGTAAATCCTCGTAGTAAAACTATTGAACCATGCTAGATCTATGGATTCTAGTTTGCTTAGTAAGTGTTTATGCTTTCTACGCTTGGTATGATTCCTTTTCTTAATAGAACTTCTGAAAATTTTGTAGATCTAGTCTTTGAACCATTGAATCTTGTTTAATTTTTAGATCTACACTTATTTTGTGAAAGATTATTGTTCTTAAACATTGTGTGAACTATTTTTTCTTCATTGAATCCTCTAAATCATGTGAAATCTGAATTTTTTTCATGTGAACCTTTGAAAACTTGTGTGACATTATGAATCCTTTAAAATCTACAGTATTTATGATTAAATTGATAAGAAAATTTGATTTTTCCTCTATTTGGAACACTAGAAGTGATCTCTATGATTAGATTCATTTGGACTTTTAAATTTCTGTATATTTGTAGTGAACTCCTTGATTTTATTGAGCTTTATGCTCTTTATGTGATCATATGAACTATGTGAAGAATCATATCCTATTACATGCTTTGAATCATTGATTTTATGTGAAATCTTAATGAATTTATTGTGACTCCGGCCTTATGAATATTGAATCATTTACTAACATCGAATCTAAGTAAATCATAGGCCTTTGAGAAGATTGAACTATGGTAATGCTATGCTTATTTTTGTTTTAATGCATTATAGAACTACTTTGATTATTGAACCTTTAAATTTATTAATGTGAAGCCTATTGGACTTTAAACCTTTGACCCATTTTGGGCCCCATCACCATGCTAAGTGTGACCATCACCTATATGGGCTTTGACACTGGGCTAAGTGTATCCTTTGATCTTTTTAGGCCCCATCACTCGGCTAAGTGTGACCTTTGGACTTCTCCTTTGGGACCCACTCATAGGGTTAAGTGTGAGAAAGTTTTTCAGACATGATCTTTGGTTTACGAATTTTTGAGGCTAAACAAAAACTCAGGACCCTACCCTTGGGGTTATAACAAGGCTTTGGGCCCTTCTTCTGGGGTTAAACATAAGACTCAAGACCCTTCTCATGGGGTTTGGCATGAAACTCAGTACCCTAACCATGGGGTTGACTAGAGCATATGAGTACTTTACTTTGGATGGAGTTGGGGTTGAACTTAGGGTAGAAGATGTCATTTCTTGGATCAAGTTTGGCCAGACATCTTTCACATAGGGTTGGCTTTTCAGCCTTAGCCCTTACTTCATCCTCAACTTTTTTCCTTTCTCACTTTCTGCCGATGATGATTTTTTGGCCGAAGTTTAACCTAAGTCCATTTTGATCCTTGGGCTCCTGTTGACGACCCCCTGTTTCCCAAGCTCAACCAATACTATGTTAGTAGGTATGGCTGGAAACAAGTTTTTGTCAATCCCCATGTTTTCCTTTCCTTTTTCTGGAAACTTTAGGAGGCCTTTGTCAATGTTTTCTTGTACCACATTTCTAAAGACAACACAATTGATAGTAGAGTGGGGTTTTGACCTATGCTACTTTGCAAAACTCCCCCTGTTCCAAGTCCTTGGTTGTGGGGATTCTCTGTCCCTTTATCAACTGAATAAACTTTGAGGCCAATAGGTGATCAAATATTCTGCTAGCCATGGTAATATCAAAAGTGTATGTTTAAGAATTGTCAAATGTTACATTTTTGGTATTACCAACCGGGTTTTGGTCTGGCTCTTTTCTTCTAAGCGCAAAACAAGTAATTGGTTTGTTGGATATGTTTTTGGTCACGTTTAATTCATAATTGGGATCTTGGTAATAGGTTCCCATAAACGCATCCTGCCTTTGAGATTCTTCCTTTAACAATCGCTCATACATTGCGGCCCATGCTGATAATTCAAACAAGTCTTTGAAATCTCCTTTAAACTTCTTTCTTAGCTATATGTCCAGGCTATTTTGAGCCAACTTCACAAATTCTAGCTCTGGTAAGACAACTAAGCAACAATTTCAGGCTCTCTTGAACCGTGCTATATATCTTTTGGCCGATTCTCCCTACAATTAATTGATAAAGAATGGATAGGTCACCTTAGATACTTCAGGCTGAGACCTAAAAAATTGAATGTGAAAATTTTCTTCCATATCCTCCCATGCTTCTATAGAATAGGAGGCAAATTAATGTGCCATGCAAATGTGACTCTAGTCAGTGAATTCCCAAAGAGTCTGAGTTTCAGGTATCCATTACTAGAAACTTATCCACATTGTTACAGTGACTGATGTGTTATATAGTTGAATGTTCAAATTCACCAAAAAATAAAGTAAATTATGGATTTTATATCCCCTTGGAGATTCAAAGTTTCTATCAATCCAACTCAGATACGCCTTCCTATACGAGGGCATCTGTATCCTTTTTGAATCATTGATGACTTCTCGAATGAAATTCATGAACTCATTTCCATCCTGGGGATTTGGTCCTATAGGGGGTGTTGGTAAATCAGTGGAGGCTCTAAAACATACTTTGGTTCCCTCGATTAGTAATTATATTGCTCCCCAGGCCCTTACTCGTTAAATAACAGGTTTGTGTAAGCCCAACCATTGCAGTCATTGATCCCGTTATAATTAAAATTGTTGGACCCATTCGGTCCATACCATGTTGGACCTTGTATGTTATGGCTTGCCATGCCAACAACCTAGGTCTTCATTGGGGATGGTACATATTCCTCAACATGTGGTGATGATGGCCTATTGCCTTGGCTATCCATAATCTCGTGCATAGATTAGATATCATGTTGAATTCTCTGCATGCTATGTAACACCCCGTACATACATCACTAATGTAGATATGGTAAATTGGTTTGCATGTTAAATTGAACCGACTCGAAGACCATAGGTGAACATTGAAACCTTATGATTATGCCCAATTGAAAATAGAGGAACCATAGATCATTGAAGGACCAAAGAGGACTCAACCAGAGAAGTCAGGGATACCTTGAGTGCTCGCATATAACTGCGAGCAGTCGTAAGCATAGGCGAGTGGTTGCGATCTTTTTTCCAGAACCCAAATTTGGGTTTTGCTTAAGCCGAGTGCTTGAATTACCACATGAGGGCTCGTGGAGGGAGACCTCGAGTGCTAATAACATCCTATGAAGGCTCGTGAAGGGGGTCTCGAGCACTCGCCAGTTGAGGCGAGCGATCATGGTCTCCTAGATTTGAAAAATAGAATGAAGATTTCTCCCCATTTCGAATAAGATCTTTCTATAAATGGTGTTTCCTACCCTGACGTGTATTTAGCCCATTTTACATCAAAACTAAATTAAAATACACCTAAAACAAGAAAGAGAATAAAAGCAATAGAGAATTAGAAAGAAAAGGGAGAGAATGAGCTCACCCAAGCAAAGTAAGCTCCATTCTTCTTAGATCTACGCTTATTTGGTTAGAGATTAAAGAATTGGACTTTAGATTCATGTTCTAGAGTATTTTCTTAGTGAATCTATATGAAATTTACAGATATTGAGGATTAAAGCTTATTAAACTTTGAGAAATTTGAAGAAGAAGTGGATTGTAAGTACTCTTACAAACTAATATCATTTCCTTCTTCTTCTTTTTTCCTTTAGATCTTTGTGAATTGATGGTGAATTTCACAGCTAGAATGTTTTTTGATTTTAAAACCATGAGAGCCTTGCTATGATTAAATGATCATATGATTGTAAGTGATTCTCATTTGAGTTGAGCATTGTTTCCATCATCTATGCTCAAATCCTTTAATAAATTCTTGATTATCCATTGAATTCTCATGTGAATTGTCATGAAATTGAATCTATGTATGTTTTGATCGTATGATTTTCTCTATTGATAAAGCCATAAAGTTTTCATTTGAAATCCACATATTAGATATGTAATTAACATGGATCTAGCTTGAATTGATAAGAATTCCCATGAGATTAACTACTATAAAATATGATATGATTGATCTAAGTGAATCTTGTTGAAATGCCATAGAAAATGTGAATTCCCTTGTACTAACTTGAAATTGAGCATGAGAAAATGAATTGAATGAAACAACATACAATTGAAACTTCGATTCCACATAGTGGCTATGATGTACAAGCCAATGATTGGTAATTTTGATTCCTTTGAACAAATCAAAGATCTCATGATATAAAAGATCATAAGAATTGCGAATTCTAAAAAATTACTTAAAGTATTAATCATATGTGATTTATATGAATAAATTATGAATAAGTAAATATGAAATGTGAATGCATTATGATCAGAACTTATTAAACCATGAACCCTTCTTTCACATGTCATGAAAACCCCCTTTATTGACTATTAATATCCTTTGACATGTCTTAATTGTTTATTGAACTTTGAAACGCTATAGAATCTTTGAACATTGAAACCTTTCTAGGCCTTATTGAATTATTGAACATTTTAAACATAATTGAACTATTTGGGACCTTCCATTGGTTCTCAACAATGAAATATTGTTTCAGGACCTACCATTGGATCACAATGATGGTAGTGTTATATGGGACCTCCCTTGGGTTGCAACAAAGAAAGAATATGTATATAAGACCTTTCATTGGGTCGTAACAATGGTACAGTATAGAGGACTTCACCTATAATCTATATAGTGACATTCCATTGAGTCACAACAATGGATATGATACAATTTTTGGGACTTACTATTGGGTCAGAACAATGGTAAAGTTATTTGGGACCTCCCATTGGGTCACAACAATAGAGATTATTATTCGAACACTATTTTGAACTCTTTGAAACCTTTGATTATTATTTCAGGATCTCCTATTAGGTCGAAACAACGAAGAACACCACTTGACTATTGTATTAACTTTGAAACCCTTTTGATTGTTGTTTTGGGACCTATCATTAGGTCACAACAATGGAAGATATTGACCTTAATCATGTTAATGCATTTTCTTCATTTGAACCTATTGAACCTCACTGAATGTTGTTCCGGGATCTCTCATTGGGTCACAACAATGGAGAACAATGATTGAATCTTCGAAATTTATTATGAAACGATATGAACTAATGAATAAGATGTTGATTAAGTCTATAAGTAAATGAAACGTGTGATATGAATGTAATTGAATCTTAAGGATAAGTGAATGAATCATTGACAAGAACTATGAGAATGATTTCAAAAATTAATGTATTGACAAATCCTGAGTTAGAAAGATGAATCACTTATCATTACAATATACCATGCACATTTTTCATATTCCATGGCATAGAATATGATTATTGGTCTATTTATTTATCTTCATTGACTGATATGCTATTGGTTCCTATATACAAGCTATATATGCTATCTTTTGGATATGGTTTGCATTTGTACTTGTTGATCCCGTGAAGCTCACCCCAATTGACATAAGTTGTGATGGGATATGATGGAATGTGATTGGTTGATATGACATGGAATTGATGCATGTCTTGATGGTGTTAGTATTGAGGAAAGGAGATGAAAATTTTATAGTTTATAGTTTGTCTTTTATTCAGACTTTCATTAGAGGAAATGTAATAATTACTCCATATTGGATTTGAATGTAGTGAACCTGATTCAATTGTAAAGACTTATATGTTGACGATATTATGTGATTGTGGGTATTTTTATGTCATGCTCATGGTCACATGATAGTTGAGTAAATGGTTTATATTTCTACTGTGTACTTTTATGGATTGATGAACCTTGAAGATCATATTATATTGTTTCCGCTGCACATTATTATGAATTGACTATTTATGTATATGTGTAATGAATGAGATATGCTTCGGCTAAATGTGAGGTAAAGAATTATGTGAATGTGTTTTTGAAATGAAAGGCTTATATGTTATGGAATACAGATTGGATAAATGTAATGATCCGAATTTGGGGCGCATTCGGATGATATCCGAGTCTAGGTTCGGGGGCATTACATGTTATCCTTGAGTTCATGCAATAAGCTTTCCTTGAGATCATGAATTGTCTCCACTAGGGGTCCTGTGGCCATGCTCCTAGAGGTCGAGCCTTCTTCGTACTAAGAAGGATGACTTACTAGTGGTGGTCTTTGTGCAACCCCATAAGGTCGAAGGGCTATGTTGTTATGTCTTGTTGGTGGTGCCATAGGTCCCACTGAATGTGCTAAAAATAGGTGTTGGTTGGAAAATTGCGTGTGGGCGTGCCAGTGCCATGTGGGCACGAAGTTGGGTCTTTCCTACAACTCTAGGTGTTGGAGCAGACAACATGCAAGTGGGTTTTACAGTCGTCTGTCCAACCATCAAATACAAATGATTCAAGCAATTTGTGAAAGGAAAGGTTATTTCTTCCGAATTAGTTCTTTTTGCCTTGTAGTAATAATGACTTTTATTACCTTTAGCACCACAAAAATAACAACTTGCAAAGAAATAATCTCAAAATAAGTAAATGTGCATTAATCAATAAAAAACACTTACAATTTTAGCAGGATTCATACGGAACTACATCATCATGTTTATAGACCATTACATACCGATACCAGAATCTTATAACTTAAAACTATAAGTACAGACTTCCAGAACTTCCACAGACAAATTTGTAATGTTCCCACGTTACATGCAGGCGCATGCACTTGCCACGCAAGAAGGGAGGGAATGAAGAACTATTCAAACGGGTGTCAAATGGGAGTTTGGACGTGGCAAGGTCGTTGATGATCTTTAGGAGATCTTTATGAGAGTTGTTGATGAGGAGCTAATCTTTAGGAGCTGTTAGTGTAGCTGTTAGCGTAGATTTTTTTCCAAAATAAAAGGAGATTAGTTTTAGATTTATTTTTGAATTGTTTGCGGGATTCCTAGTCTAATGGGAGATCCCGGTAGTTGTAAACTTCTATCCTTGATTTAAGGGGATAGAGATCTATTTATAGTAGATCTTATCAATGAAGAGACACTTTTGATTCCCAGTCTAAACGACTCTTAGGAGGTGGGTCCTTCGAAGAACCCAAAAATATTTGAACTTTCAGCCAACGTCTGTCTAGAATGTTGCAAGTGGTATTAGAGCGGGCGTTCCAATGGCCGAAGGGACAAGGTCTGCTACCAAGGTAGAAGAGATGCTGAATGCATTAAAAACAACCACTGAGAGGCAGGGGCAACAACTACAAGAGCAAAGCAGGGTTCTACAAGAGATGATGAGGAACTTGACACTTGTTAACTCTAAGTTGGAAGACCTCTCTCATGGTTCACGGCAGGAGTTGGGTGAAAACTTCAACACAGCAGCCCCTAACCGACCACCCACTAATGGCAATGGAGACGGTTCACAACCTTTTCAAACCCGAACGGCTAGACTTGCTTTTCCTCGGTTTGATGGGGTGGATCCTTCAGGGTGGATCTATAGGGTGGTACAATTATTCCTCCACCAGCAAACCCCTAACACCCAAAAGCTTCTATTGGCTTCGTTTCATCTAGAAGGTCAGGCCCTCCAATGGTATAGGTGGGTGGAAAGGGCAGGAGCCATTTCGTACTGGGAGGATTTCACTCAAGCCTTACTTGTCAGATTCGGACCAAATCAGTTCGAGGATCCCACTGCCTTATTGACAAAGCTCAGACAGGCATCAACAGTAGAACATTATCAGACACAATTCGAGGAACTGGCTAATCGAACTAAAGGGTTACATGAACCCTTTATGATAAGCTACTTTGTGGGTGGCTTACGGGAGGATATCAAACTTAGCGTATAGATGCTAAGGCCTAGAACCTTGTCTGAAGTTATTGGGCTTTCAAGGATGCAGGAGGAGAAAATTAACACACTCCGCAGACACAACCGGACAGAACAAGGACGACCCAACACCACTTCTCAACGAAGAAACACCACACCTATTATCAAACGGTTGACTCCCATGGAGATGAAGGAACGGAGGGATAAGGGTCTGTGCTACAATTGCGAAGAAAAATTCTCTCCTGGCCATAAGTGTCGCACTCAGAAACTATACCTAATGGAAGGTATTTGGCCTGCAGAAGAGGAAGACCGGAATGAGCCAGAGTTAGAGGAAGAAGCAGTCTAGAAAGAGATACCTGGCCCAATCGCGGAGGTCTCTTTACATGCTATTGCAGGGAGCCATTCTCCACAACCATGCAGGTTAAAGGTTGGATAAATTGGATACCTGTTACGATTTTGGTTGATTTTGGAAGTACTCACAACTTCCTTAACCCCTACATTGCCAAGAAGGCCGGCCTAGCAGTTCAACAAGGATCAACCGTTGAAGTGGCAATAGCAAATGGTGATCGCATGTCTTGTCAAGGGAGGTGCATGGGTGTTAAGGTGCGTATCCAGGAGCTTTCCATCACTGTCGATTTTTTTCTACTAAAGCTAGGGGGTGTGATGCCGTGTTGGGGGCCCAATGGCTGGAGAAGTTGGGACCTATCACATGGGATTTCGCAAATCTGACTATGACATTTCAGTCGAGACAAACCTCACATCGTCTCAAGGGGGAGAAATGGCCAGATGTAAGTTTCTTATCAGCTAAGAGATCTGACAAAACTCTTCACAAGATCAGTTGTTGTTACTTATTACATGTATGTTCCATCCAAGACATCAAAGAGGAAACACCTACCTCACCGGCAATTAAGCATCTCTTGTCTTCTTATGGGGATATTTTTGAACAACCAACTGGCCTCCCACCAATCCGTTTATGCGATCATCAGATCCCCTTCATTCCAGGAGCAAAGCCAGTAAACTCAAGACCCTACCGTTACCCATATCATCACAAGACAGAGCTAGAGAAGCTGGTGCGAGATCTACTTCAAGCAGGAGTTATTCGTGCAAGCCAGAGCCCTTTCGCTTCACCTGCTATCCTGGTATGTAAGAGTGATGGGTCTTGGCATTTATGTGTGGATTACAGGACACTCAGCCAGTTG
Source organism: Platanus orientalis (assembly GCA_025762735.1). NCBI lineage: Eukaryota > Viridiplantae > Streptophyta > Magnoliopsida > Proteales > Platanaceae > Platanus > Platanus orientalis. The sequence continues at coordinate 2,541,095 of JAOXJP010000001.1, forward strand.
ACTATTAAAGATAAATTCCCCATCCCTATTATTGAAGAACTTCTAGATGAGTTGCATGGGGCAAGATTCTTCTCCAAAATAGATCTCCGTTCAGGCTATCATCAAATAAGAGTTAAGCTAGAAGATGTCCACAAGGCGGCATTTCGTACACATGAAGGCCACTATGAATTCCTAGTGATGCCGTTTGGTCTAACCAATGCTCCTTCAACCTTTCAAGCCCTAATGAATGAAATCTTTCGCCTCCATTTGCATCGATTTATCTTGGTTTTCTTTGATGACATCCTGGTGTACAGCTCCACCTTGAACCAACACTTACACCACCTCTAAGCAACCCTGGAAATCCTACGCACCCACCATCTGTATGCGAAGGAGAGCAAATGCGTATTCGGAAGCACATTGGTGGAATATTTGGGGCATATCATTACGGCGGATGGAGTTTCGGCTGACCCAGACAAGATTAAGTGTATGTTAAAGTGGCCTCAACCAAAAAACTTAAAGGCCCTTAGGGGATTCTTAGGGCTCACAGGTTATTATCAAAGATTTATACAAGATTATGGAAAGGTTGCCAAGCCATTAACGGACATGCTTAAAAAGAATTCCTTCTCTTGGACTGATGAGTCCATCCAGGCCTTTCAACAACTGAAAAACATCATGGCTCATCCTCTCGTACTGGCGCTTCCTAATTTCAATGAAGTGTTTTATGTTGAGTGCGATGCATCCGGAAAAGGAGTGGGAGCAATTCTTTCTTAGGGCCAACGGCCCATAGCCTTCTTTAGCAAGGCTCTCTCCAAAAAAACATTATTCCTCTCCACTTATGAGAAGGAACTTTTGGCATTGGTCCTCACCGTTAAAAATGGCGTCATTATCTTCTTGGCCAGAAATTTATTGTGAGAACCGACCACCAAAGTCTGTGGTTCCTACTGTCTCAACAGATGGGTACTCCGACCCAACAGCAATGGGCCTCAAAGTTGTTTGGGCACGATTTTTCGGTAGAATACAAGAGTGGCACAACTAATATGGTAGCCGATGCCCTATCCCATCAACTCAATGGTGAAGTCAATGCTCTGTCTACCCTAGTTTTTAACTAGGTAAAGTACTTAAGACAGGAACACTCATCCGACTCCCATGTTCAGATTTTGTTGGGCAAGCTAAGGAGGGAGAAATTGATACCATGCTCTACATAGACAAAGATGAGATTTTATTTTATAAGGGACGATTTAACTTATCTCCTGCATCACCGTTTCGCTCTAAAATATTGTCCTTGTTACATAACAGCCCATTAGGGGATCATGCTGGCTATCATAAGACATACCACAGGGTGAAGTCTGATTTTTATTGGCCCGACCTAAGTGCGGATGTGAGGACCCATATACGGGAGTGTGAAATGTGCCAGAGAACCAAATCTGAGAATGTGCATCCAGCAGGTCTTTTGCATCCTTTACATGTTCTGACCCAGATTTGGGCGTCCATGTCCATGGACTTTATTGAGGGTCTTCCTCTCTCTTCTAGGAAAACAACAATTATGGCGGTTGTGGATAGGCTCTCAAAATACGCCCATTTTATGGCGTTATCACACCTTTATTCAGCTGCAACAGTGGCGCAGGTCTTCATCGATCATGTCTTCAAATTACATGGCATGCTCTTGTCCATAGTTAGTGATTGTGATACTGTTTTTCTTAGTCATTTTTGGAAAGAATTTTTCAAGATTCATGGTACAACACTCAACATGAGCTCGGCTTATCATCCTCAATCGGATGGACAAACCGAGGTCGTAAACAAATGCTTAGAACAATATTTGCGGAGCTTTTGTGGATTAAAACCTAAGGATTGGAGTAAGTGGTTGTCCCTGGCTGAATATTGGTATAATACCAATAAGCATGCTTTAACAGGAACGACTCCCTATGAAGTGGTGTATGAAACCCCACCTCCACGGCTGGTGGCTTACGTCCGTGACACTACAAAGGTTGAAGCGGTAGACAAAACCCTGCGTAGCCGCGAAGAGGTCTTAAGGCTCATCAAAGAGAACCTGCAAAAAGCACAACACCAAATGAAACTGATGGCTGACCAAAATTGGATTGAGTGATCTTTTGAGATCGGTGACCTTGTCTTCTTACGTTTGCAGCCATATAGGCAACAAAGAATCAATCTCAGAATAAACCTGAAGTTATCTCATTGTTATTTTGGACCTTACAAGGTGTTGAACAAAATCGGATCGGTGGCATATCGACTGGAGTTGCCTGCCGGATCCAAGGTCCATCTTGTTTTCCATGTGTCATGTTTGAAAAAGAAGGTGGGAGATCGTATCACGATTCAAACTTCTCTTCCTGAGTTGGATCATGAAGGCCAGTCCCTCTACACTGAACCAACAGCTATATTGGACAGGAAAATGGTTAAACGGGGTAACCGGGTTGTAACAGTGGTTCTGGTTCAATGGAAAGGGCTGTCAGTTGAAGACGCCACATGGGAGTTTCACAGGTCACTCAAGGAAAAATACCCAACCTTTCGGTTCGAGGACGAACTGGGTTCCCAGAGGGGGGCAATGTAACGTTTTCACGTTACATGCAGGCGCATGCACCTGCCACGCAAGAAGGGAGGGAATGAAGAACTATTCAAATGGGTGTCAAATGGGAGTTTGGACGTGGCAAGGTCGTTGATGATCCTTAGGAGATCTTTACGAAAGTTGTTGATGAGGAGCTACTCTTTAGGAACTGTTAGTGTAGCTGTTAGCGTAGATTTTTTTCCAAAATAAAAGGAGATTACTTTTAGATTTATTTTTGAATTGTTTGCAGGATTCCTAGTCTAATGGGAGATCCCGGTAGTTGTAAACTTTTATCCTTGATTTAAGGGGATAAAGATCTATTTATAGTAGATCTTATCAATAAAGAGACACTTTTGATTCCTAGTCTAAACGACTCTTAGGAAGTGGGTCCCTCAAAGAACCCAAAAATATTTGAACTTTCAGCCAACGCCTGTATGGAACGTTGCAAAATTCCCTCCACCAAGTCGAGCTTAATGAGGTTTCTAATGGTGTATTATAGATAATAATAGGAACAAATGACTGTAATCGAACTGAAGCCGAGTTAGAACCCGATAAGCTAATTGAATGATATTTGGTTGGTTGATTGATTAGTGATGCACGTTTCCTTTCCGACACCTTGTATTTATAGACTGGCGCTTCTCCGATCATGGCCACTTCCTCCCAATGTTCGTAGTTTTCATAGGAAAAAGTGACCATGTTCCTGTTCCTGTAACAACATTGTTATCATGGATTATTGAAAGCTGTTATGCGCTAACAGTTCTCCTGAAATCTCTCAAACCGATAAAGATTTCCCTTTATTTCATGGGGCCCATTAGTCAAACATGTTTATATTTACTTTAGACAGATAGAAATATAAACCGAATATGAATAATAATAGGATATTTATTCTCCTTTGTGTTAGCCTGTGGGGACACTTGATAACAACACAAATTTGGGCGTAGGAGATGCTTCTATTATTATTTCGATTTGAGTTTGAGGGTTGTGAACACATTTTTTTAGCAAATCTTTTACCTTATCTCATACATATTGATAACCGTGATGATTATTTTTAAAACTGTTTTTATAGTTTTAACCAGCCTTGGATTTAGTAAGATCAACTAAAGTCACCCTAATGTAGGACTGACATCAGGGGCCAACACATCAACATTGAAAAAGTGACTTACACTTTTTGGGGATGCTTTTCACTTTTTGGCACTGATGTGTTGGCCCCTGATATCAGTCCTATTTTAGGGTTACTTTAATTGTTCCTACCAAATCCTAAGGGGTTTTAATGCGAGTTCATTGGAAAAAAATTAGGTGAAAACGAATTCCGTGAGAACTGTGAAAATGGCGTCAGGGTACAGACACATCGGCATTGAAAAGTGACAAGTGCTCCCCAAGAAATATAAATCACTTTTCGGTACTGATGCATCAGTCCCACTGGTTGCACAGTTCTCATGAGATTCGTTTGCACATATTCCGAGCCCGAGCTCACATCATTTGGTCACATACCACACTAGTCTATGCTCAGACGTGACACAATGACTGATAAAGGGTACATTAATAAATACACAGTAAGTTTCTGTGGATCTGTCCCCTTTGACCCATATGTATCGACCTTATGCACTGATTGGTAATTGTGTGATATATTTGTGGGTATTTGTGATTCAAAATCTTTTAACCCTATACACCCCGGGATCGGTTTATGAACACTTCCCTTAACTAAGGCTGACCGCCACACCCTGTCAGGGAGTGGATGCATCAGCGTTGAAAAGTGATTTACACTTTTTTGGGCGAGTGCATATTCACTTTTTGGCGCTGATATGCCCGCTGCTGACAGGGAGCAGCAGTTAGCGTTAGTTAAGGGGAGCCCCGGCCCTTGTGTCTGGGAGAATCGGAGTAGGCAATTTTTGGGTGCAGAAGATTCTGTGTCCTGGACACCATCCTAGACACGAAATCTTGGACAGACACATCCTTTCCCTTTTCGTTTTTATTTTTTTGGGTAAAATTTATTTCCATTTGAGTGCGAGGATTGTAAAAGATAACTTCAGCCTGAGAGGAAGTGGGAACAAACATCAGAGCAAGAAGAGGATAAAAAAGGGGAGAAATAATGCAAAGCTTCAAGGCTCTTTTACTCAGGCGTTCTCTTCCCATTTCTACCTTTCTTCCCCGATACAGAAGCCTCTGCTCTCACCCCAACGACGCCAATGATAACGATGAACTTGAAAAGCAAGTGAGTTTTCTGATGACCCATTTAATTTAAACCATCAATGTCTGTCTCGCTCGACGATACATCTTTTTTGATGTTTCAGGTACTAGTAGAAGGCAAAGCTAGTTCTCGAACAGTTATTCTCAACAGACCCTCTGCCCTGAATGCTCTCAATACTTCAATGGTGTTTTCTTTTGCTCTATATTTATGGTTTTGCTTTCTGGGTTTGTCTGTTGTTTTGCTATTTGGTTAATGCCTATTTTGTTATAAGAGATGGTTATTGTTTAGATCTGGGGGAATTTGTTGGAGAAATTTGCTTGATGGGTCTTTGTTGTTTTGGTATTTGATTAATACTTATTACAAAAAAAATATGTATTTAGGTTGTTTCTTTTCTCTGCAGGGGGCTCGGTTGAAGAAACTGTATGAATCCTGGGAAGAAAATCCTGATATTGGTTTTATTGTGATGAAGGTTAGTAATTTTATCTCTCTTATTCTTTCCCCCTTTCTTTTCCTCTCTTTAGTTCTGCTTATTTCTATTTTTAATGTAAAAGTAACACTTACACACAATTTTGAATTCTGAAGGGCAGTGGCAGGGCGTTTTGTGCAGGTGGAGATATCGTTACTCTCTATCAATTACTAAATGAAGGTACAAGATAGATTTCTTTTGTTATCATGACCCGCAAAATTGCATTACAATATCTTCTATTCTTAGAGAACATCTATTGATTCACCATTAGAAAAAGACGGAACACATTGATTCAGATGGAAATGATAAACGGATTGCAGAATTCACTGAAAAATGGACATCATGGTTCTACCATTTCCTATTTGTTTCAACTTTTAAGTAGTTGGGATAAGGTTTTGTTGAGTTGAGATAAAATGGGTTGGTTGTAAGAGATTGGAAGTTTCATTTCTATAATCTATAGCAATTGGAAATAGTGGGTAATGATATGACCAAAATTGGTGTTGTGATATAATGATTAATTTAGCAACATAAATCAGCAGTAATTAAAAGGAATTCACACACATAACAACACTGATTTGATGGTGCTAATCTCAATTCATTTTAATAATATATATCAATAGATTAATTGATTACAAAATACAACTGGTTTGATTCAATATAATCCTTTATATATAAAGATTAAAAAGCAATATATATATATGAGATTAAAACTCATCATATACCCTGTGTTCAACAAGAGCAATTTGACCTTATATATGTGATTCATGCACCGATAATTATGAACCAATTGATACGAACTACCAGAGCAACATATAGAAGATATGATTAAATAAAAAGAAACAAGTAATAGAAAAAATTATTAGTTTGACGGTAACATCGAGGCACGTCCAATGACGCTGTCCTTAAATGGTATTCACCACCCACGGTGCAGCTGGGTCTTCTCTGACGACCGTTTTAGGATTCAATGACGGTAATCTCTAGCCTACACCTGCAATGAAAGATTAATCAACGAATGGTTTTATTTGCAGTTTCAACCATAATTGTAGGGAAGCTTGGTACAAGGTGGGAAACTTGTTTCCTTGGAAGCTCGTTTGGGAAGCTAATTCTAAATTGTTTTCCCAAGTAGTGGGAGCATGATGAAGCAAGTGTAAATTATTTAGGGAAATGAGTGGAAGCCTCTAGAGAAGCGAGTAGAAATGTCTAAAGAATCGACTTGGAAGTGATCCAAGAAACAATATTTTGCTTTATTTAATGTAAATCCTATATTGTTGGCATTGAATAAAATATTATCTATGACATTTAGTAATGATTTTGTAAGAAAATATTAAATTTTATATTGAATTTATTATTTATATTACTTTACTCCAATCCAATAAACATGATTCAAATCTGATAGTTTTTATATAATGACTTCTATAGTCCGACTCTAAGGTGTTAGTAATCCACAAAAGATCTTATGTATAGTAAAATCTAAGGTATGATTGGCCATACTAATAACAAGCGGTTTGCATATTGATTTATATGTCCTGATTCTTTGTAACTTATTGTTATTTTTCGCTTCTCGCTTCCTAAGGATTTATTGAGCCTCACTCCCTCCTTCTGGCTTTCGCATTGCTTCTCGCTTTCGCTTCTCACTCTGGTAACTATAGTTCTAACTCAAATAAAAAATAATAAAAATTCTTCAAAATAATAATCAAGAAAATTTAAAGAGTTCAAAAGAGATTTTTTTCTTGCTTTACGATTTCAATAGTTCCTTCTATTCTCTTCCAATGGCGATTAGTCTTCTTCGTTTTATAGAACAAGATCCAACATTCACAATTCTAGTTGTTGGGGAGAACCCAATGTTCCCCTTTCTAATTGTTGGAGCTGCTCCTATATTCTCATTGACTACCTTTCCAAATTCTCCATATGCACCTATGCATTAGGCAAGACATAAATAGCAAGAAAATTATTTTAGGTTTCATTATAAAATAAGAAAGAAGAGAGTTGTCTCTTTTGTTAATATAGGTAAAAAAAATCAATAAATTAAAAATCAATTAAGGAGAGGTTTCGTATTTTGAATCTCATCCAAAATACACAACAATCCCCCTATAGATTCAAAATAGGAAAACAAAATACACAACAATCCCCCTATAGATTCAAAATTAGAAAATAATTCAAAACAATAATCAAACTTTAGTTGGAACCAACGAAAACTGCATGCAGTGATGTCGATGTCTTTTGGACTTTGAATCGACATTTAGGATACATGGATCGAAGTTTAGAGAGGTCTGGTAGAATAATTAGTTTTAACCGTTCATTTGTATAAACCATATGAATTTGCTACCTACATCCAGTTCTCTCAAATAAAACCATTCTATAACGATTTAACACTTTTCGGCATTGCGTCATTCCTGGTTTTCATGGGCGTTCTAGTGAACTTGTACAAGTTCTCATAGGAAATGACCCCACTTCAACATAGGGGTGGCAAGTTCTTGTTGGTGGGTCGGGTTCATGTCATGTCGAGTTCCACACTCATATAGGTGAATTCATCGTGTGCGTACTGCAACTAAATGCACCACCTTTAAGGGTTATGAATTCATTAAGAGTATAAGAACTTAACCTCATCCTTGTTGCAATTTCACACTGTCCACACCATAGGAAGGGACTTATAACAAAAGCTTTCATGACAGTGTTATTCGAGTTATCTCACTTCTTGTTATTTCCCATTTAAACCTACTTCATAGGATCTTCAATCACATATGTTGGGTTACCATCGCATACAACTCAAGATTAGGCTATCAGTCCCATCCCCTTTGATGTATCCATCACTAACATTATAGTTAGTGGCTTTGTCAAAGGATCAATCAAGTTTCCTTTTAACTTCACAAATTTTAGTGATATTACACCACTCTTAATACTCTTCACATTATATTGTGCCTTAGGCGTATATGCTTATTTTTTTCCATTGTATGTACTATTTTTGGCTTTGACAATTGCTGCCTAATTATCATAATGCATAGATACTGATTGGATTTGTCTAATTCACTGTGGAATGTCTGCCAAGAGGTTCCTCAACCACTTAGCTTCTACTCTTGCCTTATTTAAAGCAATGAATTCAACCTCCATTGTTCAATGGGCTTCACAAGTCTACTTGGTAGATTTTCAAGAGACAACACCACCACCAAGTGTAAACACATATTGATGCAACCAACACCAAGCGATTGTTGTACGTGTAACCTCACAAAAGAACTCGTTTCAAGAATGATGAAGATTTTGGCTTTTGAAAAACTTTAGGAATTATTAAACGTATTTTTAATAATTTTAAGAATATTTTTGTTTAAGTTTAGGGTTGTTTCTAGTTAAGTATAGGGTTAGTTTATTTGGTTTATTTTATTTTATTTATATTAGCGATGTTTTCAAGAAGAAGGGAAATTGAAGTGAATGTAATTAGGCTTATAAAGCCAAGGGTCTTAATAGCAAATATTAGGAGTATAGGGTGTTTTTAAAAAAATGTTTTACAAGTGTTTAATAAGGCTGACTATACATTAGGATTATAAAGTCCTAATTCAATTAGGACTTTGTTATGAAGTCCTTGAAAAGATGGTTGTTAGGATGTAAAAATCAATTTTGAAGAATTTGAAATAAAGAAGTGCTTTTGGAGTATCCAACATGTGGATCTAAGGGTGGAAGTCGTGGACTCCTCTTCTCTCTCCTCTCTCTTTCCTCTACATGAGTGAGATATGTTTTACTTCTCTCTCTCTCTCTCTCTCTCTCTTCTTCATTGTGAAACCCTCCTTGCTCTCTCTTCTCTCACCTCGCCTTGCATATCCCTCTTTCTTTTACCTTTTCTTGATTCTTTCGCAAATCGTGCTACCCCTCTTTAATTTTCTGATTATTCTTTGATTTCTTGATTCAAGATTTATAAAAAATCTTTTTTTTTTTTGAACCTGAAAATTTATGGACTGGTTTTCCTCCCCATCTTCTAGTTATTGATCAAGAAGCCCCCCAAGATTCTCTTTCTTTATTTCTTAATCCTTAGCTTCATCTTCTTCTTCCAAGATTTCTCAAGAAAATCCAAGAAAATCTTCCAAAAACCTAATTCTTGCTTCCTCTTTAGTGGTTCTTGAATCCCATCACCTTTTTTCTTACTTATAGGGTTATTCCTCTTGGCATTCAATATCCAATTCATATCGTAATAGCCTTCAAGCATTGCGGGTGAACCTATGCAACATAAGCTATAATTAGATAAACCCTTGATATACTTAAATAACCTAACCATTGCAAACCAACGGGTTTGATTAGGGTTGTGAGTATTTACTCAATCTACCCACATCACATGTTATGTTAGAATGAGTATAGTTTAACATGTAATTCAAACTTTTTATCGCTCTAGCATAATCAATTTGAACCACTGGTTTCCCTTTATTAAGTGTATACAATAATCATATGGTTTAGACATTGGACTATAGTTCAAGTGTCCAACCTTTTCAAATATATTATTCACATAGTGAGACTAGTTTAGCATCAGTCCACTTGGAATTCTTAGGATTTGAATTCCTAATATCACTTTTATTTCTCTTAAGTCTTTCATCTCAAACTTGGAAGACCGTTTTTTAATTTTTATTTTAATATTAAATTTTAACTATTTTAGATCTGTCCCAAAAATTAATATATCATCTACATAGAAACAGATGATAACTCCACATTCTTTGGAGAATGTAGTATATATATATATCTATCAGATTCATTTACTATGTATCCATTAGATACTAGTACATTATCAATTTTTAGTTTGTGCCATTGTTTTGGTACTTGTATGAGGACTTGAATATTTTACATGCTTTGTTTTCTTGTCTTGGAACGATATAACCCTTAGGTTGCTTCATGTATATTTCTTCTTCTAAATCTTCATTTATAAGGTTGTTTTTACATCCATTTATTGTATAACCATTTTATGCATTACCACTACAACAAACACTCTAATAGTAGTTATCATGGTCATGGGAGCAGATGTTTCAAAGAAATTGATGCCTTCCTCTTTTAAGGTTTAGGTAGTCCTACCTTAGCCAGACATTCCCTATAATTTTAAGTACTTAAGATTGAGTGAATGTCTTTTTCATCATTTATATAGGGTCTCACCCATATTTTTATGTGAGACTTTAATTTTGATGTGACATATGAACAATAATGCCTCCCCCCACATCTTCAGGGGTAGCTCTTAATTTTATCTATAGTCCATTATGTTTTTTTTTTTTTTTGTATAAATGATAATTCCTTAAGAAGATCATACTACTCTATCATTTTTCAATATATACCAATTTTTAATTTTAAAATTTTAACTACTTTTGTACCTCACTTTTATGTTTTACAAAAAACTAATACTTCATCATTAGTTCTCAAGACGTAGAATATTTTTCCTATAGTCATAGTATGTTTTTTTTTTTTTGGAGTCACTTAAATCACTTTGTATTAAACCTAGGGTTTTACCCTGTCTATCATTTAATTTGTGTGTGTTCTTATCAAGTTTTGGTTTTACACCCACCAAAATTTTCAAAATTAGTGGAGCTAAATTCAAGTATAAATTTAATTCTTATCTCATTTAACAACATATCTAAACTAGTTATGGTGTATCTTAGGTACATGCAAACTTGCATGCCAAGTTATGAAATTTTTGAAATTTAGCTTTAAAAGTGTTTTCTTTTATCAACAATGGATAAAGTCCTTAGATTTCTCATATGGACAACCTTGTCATCATCTACAGTAATGTAGAAGGCAATCATACCTTGATTACAACATATATGGATTGGTAGCACCAATGACCACTAGCTAATTCTTCATAATTCATATAATTTTTTTGTAAACATTTTTTTTAAAGGAAAAAGAATTTTTTTTTAAACAATTGTTGCCATCACATCACATTCTATCAAGTTTACATTCACCTTGATGTATGTATTTATTTATTTATTTTTATGTCAGCACATAAAAATATGTTGACTGGTCTTATCACTTACAT
>JAOXJP010000001.1:2558754-2583442 GCA_025762735.1 Platanus orientalis
AGATACATTGTCCCCAATACATTGAATTTATTGGTGAGGGTCCCCAAAGCCTCTCATTATCATGCGGGGCGTGACATATGGCTACCTTAGTGAACATGTTTACAGGATTGTCATCCGTATGGATATTTTCCAATCTCAATACCTTTTCTTATAGAAGAGAACATATGAAATGATGCATTTTGTTAATGTGTTTGGTCCTTGCATGGAATGTTGAATTCTTCGCAAGATGAATAACGCTTTGGTTGTCACTATATAACCTGTTGTTCTCCTATTTATTTCCCAACTTTTCCATCAAGTTCTGCAACCAAACCATTTATTTCTTGCCTTTGTGGCAACAATAAATTCCGCTTCAGTACTTAAAAGTGTCACTATCTTCTGCAACTGTAACACCCAACTAATAGCTATAGAACCTAAGGTGAATACATACCCCATAGTACTTCTTCGTTTGTCAAAATCTCTCGACAAATCAAAATCCACATAACCTTGTAGGTTAAGTCCAGACCCTCAAAAAATCAATGTGGTTTTAGAATGTCCTCTTAAGTATCTCAGAATCAACTTCAAAGCCTCCTAATGCATCTTTCTTGACTTGCTTAGAAACCTACTAACTATTCTCACTGCATGGACAATGTTTGGCCTCATGCCAACCATATAATACATCAACGTATCTACTGCTGATGCATATGGCACCTTAGACCTGTAATTTATCTCATTCTGGAATTTAGGAGAATGTTTATTGGAGAGTTTGAAATGCCACGCCAATGGGGTACTGACTAGCTTGACATTTTGCATGTACAACCTTTTAAAGACTTTTTCAATGTAGGCCTCTTGATATAACCTCAACACATGGTTTTTCTTGTCTCTTATGATTCTCATACCAATAATTTACTTTGTTGTACGTAAGTTCTTCATCTTAAACTCCCTTGACAATGTATCCTTGAGATTATTTATCTCCTGTATGCTAGATCATGTAGCAAACATGTCGTAAACATATAAAAGCAATAAAAAAAGATTGGGTACGAAAATCACTTCTTCTTGATGTATTAGAATGGCATTAGGGGGTGGACACATCAATGCTGAAAAGTGGTAAGCACCCCCCAAAAAGTATAAGTCACTTTTCGACACTAGTGTGTCATCCCCTAGATGTCATTTTAGTACATCAGGAAAACCTGATTTTTGTACCTAATCCCAACCCAAAAGCAATATAATGTAACTGTTGTCAAAACTCTTAATATAGTAATAATGGTCTGCATGGTACCTCTTGAAACCATTTATTGTCATGAAGTTGTCAAACTTCAAATACCACTACATTGGTGCTTGCTTCAACTGTATAAACTCCTTTTTAGCTTAGACACCATTTTCTCCTTCCCTTTAGTAGTGTAGCCTTGTAGTTGCTCCATGTAGATTTTCTCCTCTAATCACCATTGAGAAATGCAGTCAACATGTCACGCTACTCAAGATGTAAATCTTCTCCTGCCACTATGCTCAACACTGCCATAATAGTTTTATTCACAACTGGAGAAAATAATTTGGAATAATCTATTCCTCTTCTTTACTGACATCCTTTAACCACCAACCGACCTAATATCTTTTGGTCCCATCACTCTCATCCTTTAACTTGAAAACCCATTTGTTGCTCAATGCCTTTTTGCCATCTAATAGTGGAACTAAGTTTCATGTCTGATTGGATATTAGAGACTTCATCTCCTCATCCATTGTATGCTCCCACTCAGTCCAAGAATCCACTTTTAATGCTTCTTTATAGCATTCCGGATCACCACCATCTGTCAACAACAAATAATATAGAGGAGAAAGTCGTTGTATTGGTTTCGGTGTTCTAAATGTCCTTCTTACTTCTAGAGTAGGTGTTTGAGGCTATACTTGTTGATCCCCATGTTCTTCCATATTTGGTGCTTCATTCTCATTTACACCTTGCACATCATCATAAAAAATCTCTTCAAACTCTACAAACTCTTTCTGTTTGCTTGAAATAGTAACTTTGTCCTTATACAAGACTTTCTCATTAAATACAACATTTCTGCTCCTTATGACTTTCTAGTTTTCATCATCCCAACATTGGTAGCTAAATTCTTTTGACCTGTATCAAATGAAAACACACAATTTAGATTTTGGATCTATCTTGTCCCTCTGATCTGCATCTACATGTACATAAGTCATATAACCAAACACTTGGGTGTTTAAGATTTACCTACTTTCTTGTCCATGCTTACTTTAGGAGTTCACAATCCAAAGGTATTGAAGGTCTCCAATTCAATAAATATGCTGTTGTACTAACAATATCTACCCAAACTTGCTTAGGCAAACCTGCATGTAATCTCATGCTCTTGGCCTTTTCCATAATAGTTTGATTCATTCTCTCTACCACACCATTTTGTTGTAGTGTATTTAGGATTGATTTCTCTCTCCTAATCCTGTTCTCTACATAGTACTTTTCAAAATCCTTGCTACAATATTTACCTTCCTTATCTAATCTGAGGCACTTAAGCTTACAACATGTTTCATTTTCAACAGTAGCTCTCCATTTCTTGAAGGTATCAAACACGTCAGACTTATGTTTGAGGAAGTAAACCCATAATTTCCTAGTTGAATCATCAATAAAGGTAACAAAATAATGTGTGCTACCAATAAAAGATATCTAAGCTGGCCACCATAAGTCAATGAGAACCAGTTTTAACCGTTCCTTCTTGATTGCTCTTGTACCTTTAGTGAAGTTAACTTTCTTCTATTTTTCATAAATGTAGTATTTGAAAAGCTCTAGGTCTAATGTCTTTAAATTTGAAAGTTTTCCTCTTGAATGAAAATTTTTCATTCTCTTTTCGCTCAAGTGTCCCAACCTGCGGTGCCAGATATCTGAATCTACACCCTTCGTGATTTTTCATGAATTTCTTATGAAATCCATGATGTAACCTGAACTTATGAGTTAACCTACTGAAATCAAATTTATTTTCAAACAGAGTGCATGACACACATCATTCAACATCTATGTACTCCAATTTAGCAGACTAATCAGAATATCTCCCCTACCCACTATATTGAAGGGTTTATCATCTCCCAAAAACACTTTGCAAAGGTTACCTTACATATAGTTCTTGAGACATTTTTTGTTAGATGTGATGTGGAAGGATGCTCTTGAGTCAATCACCCATGATTTTGACTTGTTGTCTAAGGCTAGAATTAATGTATCTTCAACAACTTTTTCGACAACATTTGCAGAAGCCTTCTTGTCCTTTTTGTTGGTACCATGCATATTCTTCTTTGAAGCCTTACAATCCTCTTTCAAGTGTCATTTTTTTCCCATAATTCCAACATTCCACCGTAGGTTTTTTACATCTTGATTTGCCTCTTGACATGGATCTACCTCAATATTGGTTTCTGTTAGTTGTTCTTCCTCTTCCTTCTATATTCAAAGTACTACTTGAAGTTTCTCCTAAGGATGTGGATTTCCTACGAACTTCTTTACTGAGAATCACACTCACTATGTCATCATACTTCATGGGGCTGAATCTTTATGAATTACTAACAACCATTACCAAACCATCCCAACTATTTGGTAAAGACGAGGGAATCAACAAGGCCTTAACGTCATTATCAAAATTGATTCTAACTGAGGTTAATTGGTTGGTGATTGTATTGAACTCGTTCAAGTGTTCAGCTATAGTTCCGCCTTTCGCCATTTTCATATTAAATAATCTCTTCATTAGAAACACTTTGTTGGAAACTGATGATTTTTCATACATTCGACAAAGGGTTAACATTAAGTCTTTTGTGGTTTTCTCATTAGAAATATTAAAACCTACTGACGAAGATAACGAAAGACAAATCGTATCTAAGGCTTTGCAATCAAATACTTCTTAGTTTGCTTCTAACATTGACGTTGACTTTTTGCTCTTTTCACTAAGGGGTTAATAGAAATTCTTCTAGTAGAGATAATCTTCTATTTGTATTTTCTAGAAAGTGAAATTCATACTGTTGATTTTTTCAACATTGAATCTTACATGCTCCTCCACCATTACTGTTATTGCCATTGTTCCTACATGAACCAAATTTTGCTTTGATACTAGTTGTTAGGATTGTTTTACCTTCTTCTTCTTTGTAAAAGAACGTGATACAATAAAATCAACAAACAACAAGAAGAAATAAATTATACACAACACAAGATTTTTCTAAGAACCCTAGTTTAGGAAAAAACCACGGAACCACAGAGAAAACTTTCACAATAAAAAAAAACTTGTCTAAAGACGATTTACAATTTTCAGAACCACTCTCTCACTCACACGCAACCCTAGAATGAGATATATAAATACCCCTAAACCCTAATACATGTGCAGATACAGTTCGGATTCACCTTCGCCCGAAGATTTTCCATATTCGGGTTGTATTCGAGTTAGATTTTGGGTTGAATTCCAAATGCTAATCCAAAAAATCAAACTTCATACACTACATGAATGAATTGGCTTCCATTGTTACAGTGGATTCTTGTAATCATATACTTTCCAATTGAATAAAAGTGAGCTTAGACTCTTAACTAAAAAAAATGATGCTAGTATCCTCATATGAGATGATAAGTTTGCTATGCAATTAAGCTACTTGGTGGAGTACCTCAGAGAGCTACTAGCAGTTTTTAGGCTTGTGGTCATATGTAACAAGAAAAGAAAGGTCTATATTCTAAAATTTGTGCCTTGGACCTTTATAAGTTTAACATGGTATCAAAGGATGTTTAAGAATTACAATAAGTATATGAAGAAAACTATAAATAGGGAATTAGTTGCTTATCCAAAAGGAATTCAATTCATTGGTTATAATATAGGTTCGAATCATTTCTATTCTGAATCGAGAAATACACGCCAATACCTACCCAGCATGTGACATAATGCATGAAAAAGGGTACTTTGATAAAAACACAAGTACTTACTTATTCTGTGTTTCTATAATAACACCCTCCTTGGATTCAATTGCATTCATGATACATCCTTCCTCAAGCTTCTTGTCACGCATGGATTAGTATTGGAATGATATCTCTCCATTTAGAGTGGATTGGAGTTGATTCAAATCCGGCAGTAAGTGAGTGTATTCAATCAAACTTAAGTTTGATGGAAGCATGGATGAACAAAGCTGCTTTAGTAGTTTAAGAAGAACTTTTGTATTGATTATGACGAAACTTATGCCCTTGTGGGGATGGCTACATTTACACAACGTGGCCGGGGGGCGGGGGGAGTATCGTCTGTGCCACCCCCCCTTGTGTGACGTCGTGAACGAGGACAAAGGGGGGTATCATTTCACTTTTTGGGGGCTGAGGGGCGGCGCGATATGAAGCCCCTTGTAACAGAGAAACTCTTCCCCCAAGACAGGATTGTGAAGAGTAGTACACCCCTTAAACGATGTGAAAGCCATTCCACGGTCTTAATCAAGATAACACTATCGTCCCCAACTAACCGATGGCACGATCAGTGCAGATCAAGTAGGAGAGGAAGTTCAACCTGGGTTAGACAACGGGATTACCAAAGCCTTGTGATTAAGGTATAGAATAGTCCTCCATCCCGTCCTGAAAAATAGTGGCCTCATAGAAGGGCAAGCTTGTGAGACGTATACTGTACATGTTTGAAAATAGATGTGAAGAATGCATTATTTTATGGGATTTGAAGGAAATAAGTTAAATGGATCCTCCTTGTCCATGTTTTCAAATTAAATTAATAAATAAACATGTTGTCTTAAGAAGTCTCTTTATGGATTTGGAGTATCCATTAATGATCATATCTTTCATAACGAAGCAAATGTTTCTGTCATAAAAATGTCTATTGGTGAATTATAAACACATCATGTGTCAATCAATGGCATGCGTTTATGTAACTGTATTATTATGTACAAAGCAGATTTCTTACAGCTAAACAAGTGCAGCAGCCCTCTTGCACCAAACTTAGGCACAAGATGTGGTGGTTTGCTTTTTTCTACCATGTGTTGCCCAGCACCTAGCACAAGAGGGTTGCTACATGATTTTTCGCTGTGTTATCGGGGATGTTAAGTTGAACGTTATTGCTTACCAGTGAAATGATTGCCTACCAGTTCATACGGGTCTCTTTTAAAGTTTAGCAAAGTCAATAATCAGAATCATAACTCTTAATACACCCACTTACATGATAAAATAAAACTTAAAAGAAAAGAAAAAAAAAACTGAAATTTCTTAAAAAAGAAAAAAAAAAAAATCCTTTCTCCTATACCAATCCCCACAATTAAAAGAAAAAAAAAAAAGAAGAAGAAGAAGAAGAAGAAATTATATTAACAATCTGCCTTCTGAGTCAAAATATCACCACCACCACCGGCATTATCACCTCCACCAGCTAGGTCACTGGGCATCTTCCTCTTGGGTCTGGCTTCCTGCAGCATTGACACAACATCCCTCATGGAAGGCCGGTCGCCGGGGTTACAACTCGTGCAGAGCAATGCAACTCTTAGCACCAGCATCATCTCCTCCCTCACCGATGCACACGACGCACCGGCATTCTTGTCGAGCACGTCGGCGACACCATCTTTCGTCTTGATCTTAGCCCTAACCCAGTCCACAATACTGTTCCCATCCCCAAACTCAGCATCCACTGATCTCTTCCCACTCAATATCTCCATTAGCACCACCCCAAAGCTATATATATCACTCTTCTCATCCACCTGCAACGTATACGCATACTCTGCCAACCAAACACATCCTAAAATCAGCTAACCTGCGCCAGACAACGGCCTCGGTACACAATAGCAAGATTTCAAACAAGAGAAACAGCCAAACATACGTACCAGGCGCAATGTAGCCGTAGGACCCGGCAATGACAGACATGGACTCGTCCGTTTGGATCAACTTCGCGACACCGAAGTCCGCCACCCGGGCTTCCATCTCGGAATCCAGCAAGATATTGCCAGGCTTCACATCCCGGTGCACGATAACAGGGTCACAGTCGTGGTGAAGGTAGCAGATACCTTGCGCCACGCCCAGTGCTATCTTGTAACGGGTGAGCCAATCCGCCACCAAATTCGCTCCCTTGTGCTTTCCGTGTAGCAAATCGTCCAAGCTGCCACTTGGCATGTATTCATACAACAGGAGCGTACTGACGTTATTGGTACAGCACCCCAAGAGCCGGACGATATTCCGGTGCCGGACGTTCCCTAATACCGCGACTTCTGCCAGGACACCACGTGTCCTTCTAACCGTCTCCTTTTGCTTGCCCCACAGCTTCTTAACCGCTATGATCTCGCCACCTGGCATCTCGGCTTTGTATACCGTGCCGGTGGAGCCCATTCCGATGATCTCGTCGCTCGTTGACAAGCACTCGATCACGTCATCGGCGGCGAAGTTTAACCGCTGAAACGCAGTTAGTTTCCAGGGGCCGGCGTTTTGGTCGTCGGCGAATCGACGGTTGTAGTTCGCATGGAAGCAGCGGCTGCCGGCGATGAGGATGAAGAGGCCGATCACGAACGCTGCGGCCATGATCCAGACGATTTCTCCGGCGGTCTTCTTTGGTTGTTGCCGGATTCTCGGTTCGTCGGTTGTGACTATATCGGAGGCGCAGGGCTTCTCGACGAGCCCGCCGCAGAGGCCTTCGTTGCCTGAGAAGGACGACGGGTGGAGGTTCGGGAAGATCGTGCCGGAGGACGGGATCGGTCCGGTGAGGAGGTTGAATGAGACGTTGAAGCTCTCCAGAGTGCTGCAGTGGTCGAAGTTGGACGGGATCGTACCGGTGAGTAAATTGTGGGAGAGATCGATGTCGGTGATCGACGGTAGCGTCGACAGTTCCAGGGGGAGTATTCCGGTGAGAGAGTTGTGCCGGAGATTCAAGTGCAGAAGCTTCTGGCAATGGCCGATGTCCGATGGAATGGTTCCACTGAGGAAATTATTCTCCATTTCCAGCTTATACAAGCTTCGACATCCGACGAAATCAGGAATTTTCCCAGTGAGCTTACTGAAACTCGCCGAGAAGATCTGCAAATTCGGCGCGCTCCATATATTATCCGGTAACGCGCTTTCGAATGAGTTTTGAGAAATGTTCAAGAATTCCAATCCCACCGCATTGCCGAGATCTCTCGGGATTTCACCGGTGAAATTGTTGTTGCTGAGGTCCATGAAACTCAGGTTCGGCAATAAACCGAAGCCGGAAGGGATAGCGCCGGTGAGTCTATTATCTTCGATCCGAAACCTCCACAGAGAAGTGCAATTTACAAGGGACAGAGGGAGCTCGGAATCTAACTTGTTGGAGAAGAGTATGAGTTTAAAGAGTCGGTTTCCGAGGCAGAGATTTGGGGGAATCGGACCGGTTAGTGAGTTTGAACAGACGTCAAGCCACTGCAACTTGGCACTAGAGCCAAGCTTTTGAGGGAGATTCCCAGAGAGAGAATTGTTCCAAAGCTGTACGACTTCGAGGTTGGGAAGCTCACCAATGCCGCCTGGAATTTCGCCGGTCAGATCGTTGTCCATTAAACTCAACCTAATCAGCTCCTTCAATGAAGAAAAACCTTCGGGAATCGGGCCTGATAGCCGGTTGTCTGATAAATCAAGCACTTTCAAAACTCCCAGATAGGAAAACTCCGCCGGAATTTCACCGGAAATTTGATTCCTGAAGAGAAAAATTGATTCGAGCAGCGTCAAGTTTCCGAGCTCAGGCGGTAGATTACCGGAAACATTCGCAACAGCGATGTCGAGATATCTGAGCTTCAATAACCGCCCGAACTCCACCGGAACCCCACCTGAGAACTCGTTGTACCCGATCTCCAAGTGCTCCAGCTGAGTCAGAAAACCCAACTCCGGTGGAATAGGTCCATTAAGGAGATTCCCAGCTAAATGTAGATACTTCAACCTCGGTAAACCGCCATAACTCGCCGGAATTCCATCTTGGAAGAAGCTCCCGCCGAGATTGAGCTGTTCGAGAAACCGAAGCCGACCAAATTCCTGTGGCAACGAACCCGTAAAATTGTTGCTGTAAGCGTTAAACACAGTCAAGAACTTGAGCTTCGAGATCCCTGGAGGGAAATTAGCATTGAAATCGTTGCGGCTGATGTCGAGAGTCCTGAGCTTCGATAATTCAAAAATGGCCGTCGGGAACGGTCCTTCAAAGGCATTTCCACTGAGATTGAGCTCGTTCAACTGAGATAAGTATCGGATTTCCGGCGGAATCAAACCCGAGAGGTTCCGGTGAGAGAGATCAAGGGATGTGATTTGGGGAGTTTCAGGGTCACACACAACGCCGGACCATGAACACCACCCAGAATTCGACAAACCATTACTAGAAAATTTGTTGGGATTCCAGTCATGGAGAGAGGAGAAAGGGTCTTTAAGAGAGGCTTTGAGGGAGAGGAGGGAGCGGAGCTGAAGAGGGAGAGTTGCAGAAAGAACCAGAGTGGGTTTGAATAAGAAGACGGAGAAGAGGAAGATGAGGAAGAAGAGGAAAGTGGTTTTCATGGTCTTTTGGAGTTTGGATGTGAGAGGTGAATTGGGTTTAGAGAGGTGGATTTAAGGGAAGGGATGTTTTGATGGGGGAGAGGAGCTTTTGGGGAGTGCTGGGTGCAGAGGGTGTTCCATGATGATTGCTTCAGTGGGATTGTTGTCATGGGAGAGAGGTGAGGAAAAGAAAATTTTGCTTCTTTACTACACTGAGCATGTCTATGGGTAATTATTTCATATTCTCTTTCTCTGTCTTTCTCTTCTATATATCTATTTGTTTATATGATCTCTACTTTTGTTTTTATTTTCATTTTCCTTGTTTGCTGATGCTCTCTTTTTCATCATTCCTGGTTTCCTTTAACTTTGGATGACAAAAAAGATAAACTTGTATATCTCACTGGATCCCATAAAAGTATTTCAATCTCCCATCAATTTCTCCCTTTTAGTTCTTATTATTCTTGTTTATACCCTCTTATTCTTTAAGAAAACACAAAGATAGAGATAACATCAGGTGGTAGACATGCATGGCCATATTATAATGAGCCACATCTGATTATCATGAGTCATCCAAACACTGAACTGTTTGTTTTCTGGACCCATAACCATACTTCTCTCAGTTGAACCTATCGATAGGATCGACCTTATTGGATCATGTGTCATTTAATATGTATGATTTTGGGTTTAAGTTCCATCAAAGAGAGAGATGACCCACCAGCTGGATGATCCTGATCAATGAGGGTTGACAACATATCTGGACCCCACGGATTTGGTTTATCCATATGTAAGGGTGGACACATGGGGTCGAAAAGTGAAAGTCAACCTATAACAAAAAGGTGTAAATCATTTTTTTGATGCCATGTGTCCACCCCTTGCATATGGCGAAACCTTAGGCATTCATTAAGAGAGCACACCAAATCCGCACTGCATATTTGGATCATGATCCTGGTTGAATCCGAACCATGTCAATTGAATAAGTTCAAATCCAACCCAATCCAACCTTTGCATGCTAATCTGGTTAATTTGAATGTTAACTATTTGTAAGAATGCAAGTTTGAGACCATACTTTGATTTAAATTTAAGATAATACATCATTTTTTTTTTTTTTTTGGGGTAAAATAATACATCTTACCCAAGGTCCTTTTAAATCTAATAAGATAGAACTGAAATATGCATAGATCCATCTATATATAATGCACTGTTTGATGGTAATAGTGTTGACATGGTATAAGAACCTCATTGAGAATTAACCCCCTTTTTTTTTTTTTTAATAAAAAAGTATAATAATGTGTCTTTGGCCTCTCGGCGCGAGTCTTTGAAATACGTTAAGATGTCTAAAAAGACCTCATAATGAATTTGACCATGGAGATGGGTTTCGGAATGTAAGGGATAATATTGTCATAATAAAAGCTTTACCAAAAAACTTTTTTGCTTTGTGTCAGTTTGACTTCAGTGGGCTTTCGCATTATGAGCATTTACTTTGAATGATTATAGTTTATTAGGTAGGTGGAAAGCCCATCCCACTTCTAAAGTTTAAAATTTTGAAGGGGGGGTGGGGACAGATCCTCTGCACCGGGAGGACGGTGAGCCCCCTCACAATGTGTGTGGCCCCATGCAAAAATGGGGGCCCACCGTCCTCTTGGTGCGGTTGATTTTCCTGCATTTTCTTTTATTTTGTTATTTTGAAGATAACAAGCTTATTCGTAGAAGGTATAGTCTTGGGGGACCAAATCTTCTTTGACCTATGTTTGATCACACCTTCAACTGACACGTGGTGGGTGTCTATAGGGTTAAAAGCATTAAAAAATGTACTCAAACCAAAATGTAAGTGTCCAAGAAGAGTCCAATTTTAAAAACACATCATGTGTTAATCGATGATACACGTTACATATTACTCTCACCAATTTTGATAACAAAAAAGTAACTAACAACTATTTTATACCTCTTATCACTAAGTCCACCTTGACTATGTAATTGTGGCATAGCCTTTCAAGAGAGGTTTTATGGTCGAGTCACCCTGGTAACTTTTTAAAGTATTGTGGTATGACATCTGCCACTTCCACACAAGGCTAAATAGGGGTGCAAATTATGTAATTATTATCTATATTTGGTTCATATTCCTATCTGCTTAAAGAAAATATGGATCCATGTGTATCCATATCGATTAAATATTCTTTTGTTTTAAAAAAATCCGATTATAAATGAACTTAATACCGATTTATATAAATTTACTTCAGCTATATATATATATATATATATATATATATATATATATATATATATATATAATTTTATGTATTATATATTTTGTACCTAATGACTGGTATTAGATTAGTAGTTATATTATAATACCATAGGTTATTTTACATATAATAAAACATATGTATGTGTTTGTATGAGATCTTTAGGAGTTAGATTTGTGAAAGTTTATTTGATTTTAACATCAAATTCATAATTTTTGTTAATCAATTATTAGATATTGTTTGGCAAAAATTTCTCCTGTGTGGGTGTGTAAGTGTCACATTAGCACAAATTTCTCTCACCTTTGAATCAAGGCATCAAGTTAGAACATAAAATCGATTGTTGTTTCTAGCTATCTGATCAACCACTAAATCAAGAGAGATCAAACTATTACAAGGGTGATGGTTCATCCCACTATGAGTTCTTTTTGTCTCTACATCAAGGACTTTTTAAAACAAAGGCCATGACAATGTCAAAAAAATAAAATTTGTTAAAATAATACTTTACTTGTAAAACAAAATACTTATACCATGTTTAAAACAACAACATAGAAAGGATGACAACAATGGTGATGTAATTCAACTTAACAATGACCTATGACAATGGTCGTGTTGCTGTAGAAACCTGAGATTGTAATGTTATTGTTATAGATGTCCGACGTAGTGATTCTACTATAAACCAGTGCAAATGGTGGAAATGTGTTACAACTTGTAAAAATAGTGGTGAAAGATGGATAGTGATAGTGTAACCTATGGAGGAATTAAATCGACTCCAAGTGATGGAAGTGTGATGGTGTTTTTGTGAATGAATTAAATCATACTCCAAAGGATGGAAGGATAGTAGAAATGTTGCTATAACATGTAAAATAATGGTGAAAGATGAATGATATCAAATGGAAGATGGTTATGGTGTAACCTATGAAAGAATCAAATCAAACTATAAAGAGTGGAAGTGTGGTAGTATGCTTGTGGAGGAATTGAATCAACTCCAAATGATGGAAGGGTGATGTCATAATTATAAAATAATTAAATTAACTCAATAAATATAAGTTGAAATCTACAAAAGAATTGAATTAACTCTAATAAGATTTCTTATTAAAGGAAACGACAAGAAATTAGGATAAAAGTTTGTTGTAGGGGAGAGAGATAAAGACAATGTTATGATGTGTTTGAATTTGTGTTAGAGTAGGGTCTTTAGTTTTGTGCCTCATTCTCTTATTTATATATAATGCTTAGAATTAGTTATAGACTTTTTTTAGATGTTATTCTTGATGTCTGTCAAGTGCTATCTGTCCCTTAACTTATTTCATAGAATATTGGTTGACAACTCATCTAGTAACTAATTCTTTCGAAATCTTCCAATGGAAATAAGCCACTGTTTTGTAATCATATTCCAAAGATTCATCTTGATAAGATTTTTCCATTTGTAGAATTAGCTATCTTTTAAAATTTAATTTTTTTTTCAACGATAACCATTTCCTATTCCATTTATTATATTGCTAAAGGGCTCAAGTTTAGCCATTCATTTCGATGGTAATTTTATGGTGAAAACAAATATTTGAATATTCATTAGTTAGATTTATATATAATATTTGAATATAATTTTCTTGTAATAAGATATATTTGATTTTGCATTTTTTTTTTAAAGTAGGAAGTATAAAATGGTTTTCTTTTTTAGTAGGTGATCCAAGGCTTGCTTATAGCTAGGGATGCAAATGAACCAATTATGAATCGGATATTGGCACATCCGAAATTCAATTAGTGAGTTTGTATCCAGTATTTGATTATTTGCCAAATATATAATTGAATTTCGGATATGCCAATATCCGATTCATAATCGGTTCATTTGCATCCCTAGCTATAAGCAAGCCTCTGGTCACCTACCAAAAAAGAAAACTATTTTATACTTCCTACCTAAAAAAAAATGAGAGCAAATCCTCTACAAGAAGCTTAAATAATATTAAATGGAAACTGCTATCAAAGAACGACATCCATACTAAAAAACCAAAATTTTAACATAGGGTGGGAGTTCTAATACACATGTTGCATTATAGACTTAAATGTGGGCCCAATTTTAACCAGCTGTCATTCTTTGAAGGCTTTGAAGGCAGTTTCTGTTTAATGTTATTGAAGCTTGTTGCAGAGGTAAGGCTTACCGTTAGCATCCTTGGTGGTACGGGTTCAAGTCACGGAAACAGCCTCTCCAGAAATGGGAGTAAGACTGCGTACATCTTACCCTCCCCAGACCTCACATTAGCGGGAGCCTGATGCACTGGGGCGCTCTTCTTTTTTAAGCTTGTTGCAGAGGATTTGTTTTTAAAGAAAACCTATTTGTTATAATAAAAACCCTATTTAATTTCCTCATCCATCTTTTTATCTTCCCCCAATATAAAGTATTTGAGGAGCTTGAGGGGAGACCCTTCTTAGGCACAAATATGTAATATAACATAAGTTGGCACATGGTAGGCAATAAGCATGTAAAAGATCATGAGCACCATCTAATTAATGTCGCCTAGAATTATAGTTCGACAAAACCCTATAAAAAAAGAAAAGAAAAGAAAAAGGAAATACAATTGTGTGATTTCAACCATTTGACATTTGATCTGACAGGATTTTTTTTTTTTTTTTACATAATAGACAGCCTATCCATCGGTGGGTCCTGATCCATTGTATGTGTTGCAGGTGTCCAAGTTTTGTGCATAGGAACTGAAGGATACTCCCAAAAAAATGGCTCCATCTTGTTTCAGATTACAAAGGAAGCATATTTGTAAGTCAATTTAATCATTAGTTAGAGACAATTGTGCTCCACAACTGGCATTTTCTCATTAAGAGCAAAACTTCAACTGTTACTATACTCATTAAAGAAAAAAGTGTTATTACCCAAGTCATTTAAACCATTTTATTTCCAACTTCCCTAACATTAACCCACAACTCAAATTAAATACAATGAAAAGGTCTTCTAGATGGAGCCATATCCTCTGGTCCGCTTCTTCTATCATATTCTACAGTATTCCATTAAGATGGAAGTGGCACGTGTTGTTCATATCATGAAGAGCAAAACCAAGAACAATCACGACGAATGAACTAAGAAGGAGAGGACACGTGTTGTTCCTACCTTAATGAAACACAATGGGAGCGGATCAAAGGATATGGCTCCATGGAGCATATGGTGACATCTCCTATGGGAGCATGCGGAGGGATGATGTTGCAAATTCAAATCATCCATATTGAATGGGTCATGCATGCAGTTCCATTTAGGTTCCTTTCCTTCAACTTTAAAGTCTTGCCATCATCTTGTGAGCGTTATACAATATTGTAACACGTATTAAAAAAGTGAAAATTACCCACCTAAATTTGATTTTTAAGAGTGTCACAAGACTTTAAAATCACAAGAGAGGTGGCTCATCATTTATTGAAATCACCCTTCTTCTCTTGTAGTCAAAGTTTCAAAATTTCAACAAAAATCCTAGGAAAAAAGGATTATATTCTCGCCATGTGGTGACTATAACTTACCATATGAAGAAGAAAAAGTGACGTGGCCAACATGTGGAATTCATTTAAGCTTCAAAGTGCCAACTATGCTGTGACACGAGGATTCGTATTCTCTGTGACACAGTACACTACAGACACAAAGGGGGTGGGGCCCAGACACTCTTTGCAGGTCCTACCCCCCTTTGTCTATGGCGTACCATGTTGCAGAGGATACAGCTCCTGGCACCCTCCCATTAGGTCCTGTAGCGGGCACATCAGTGTTGACAAGAGATTTTCACTTTTTTTTTTTTTTTTGAAAGGGGGCGGGGTGCATATCACTTGTCAGCACTATGTGCCCACTCTAATAATAGGGTGCAGAGAGGAGTGTTAGATAAAAAGATCAGATACAATCCACCATCGTCTACGTGGACCCGAATAAAGATTATCAAATCTAAACAAAAATATTTAAACTTTATTTGTACTATAATATGGATAAGAGCAAGATCAGCTGTTCTCTTTATAGTTTCTTCCTGTTCATTCAGTGCAATTACAGAGCCATGCACCAGACAGGTTCTTCATCCAAACGACTGTTTAGTACTAAGGGACATACTGCAAACAAAAGAGTTTAAAGACGAGACGCATCGTATGGGCTGTTTTCGAAGGACGGTTTCGTAGTTCGAGACCATAAGCAAGCTTTCGTCATTCTTGTTTTGGAAGGGTCATTAAAAGAACAAAAGGAGAAAAAAAAGGAACTAAACCAACAGATTTATTATTGTTTTCGATGCAATAAGAAGCCTACCTAGATCTCTAGTTGTCTTCTGTCAGGGCATCATGGGCAATAATTGTTATTCCTGCTCCATGCATTTGATATGAATATGCGGATAAAGAAAGTGATGGAATCCAAGTAGTAATCAAAATTTCTGACCGTTTGAGTAGAAAATTCTTAGAAAATGACTCGAAGATGCAATGTGGCTTAATAGACAAATCTTGGAAAATGAAGGGATGAAGAACACCATGGGAGAAAATTGTCTACAGTTGGAAATCCGTGTATAAATGGAACGGGCCAATCAAAGCCATAAATAAAAGTAGGTCAGGTGTATTAATTAACACCCTTGATATTATACCCACTTTTGTAGGTATAATTTATGGGGGCAGGAGATGAACCTTATTAGGGGTGGCAATGTTTGATACGTAGGACCCGCAAACCCAACACAAGATTAGCGGGTTACCGTGTTTTGTAATTGTGTTTGGGTCAAAGCGGGTCAACTCACTTAGACATGATTAATAAATGGGTAATTTTCATGTTGTTTGGCTTAACAACATAATTAAGCTGAATTTACCGGTTAATTATTGATGTTGGCTTGACTCAATCTGATATGACCTGATATGTTTAATCCGTATAATTAAATGATATTTTTATTCAATATAAATTTTTGTTTTAAATTAAGAATTGAATAATTAAAATATATTAAAGGTTATATCAATAAATATCAATCCAAAACGATCCATTTATTAAATGGGTTGAAATGGGTCACGTTTCCAACCCAAACACTTGATTTTTTGGGCCAGAGAGGATCGATCACCTGGGTTATAGCTATGATAGACCCATTTGAACTGTAGAACAATTTCAAATTCTAAGTTATTTGTAAAGAGTTTAGAAATTTCTAAGAAAAATTTAAAATTTCTCGGCAAACAAACACTTCAGGTACGTCACTGCGTGTTCTCTTTCGGTGGGACCACAAAAGACTTGTGATGATTACTGGGCGGGCCTTGCTTTCCTCGTGGATCTCTTTTGCCCTTTAATAGCAGGGAGGTCGTGGGGGCCCACTAGAACTTTGTCTCCTTTATCCCCATCACCGGCAACAGCCCAGTTCTTTATTCTGTTCTGCTGCAAGGCTGTGACCGCATAGCTGCTTTGGCATCATCAGTCTCTCACACGTACTTCGCATTCTCACGCGTGACAGGCGTTACCCCACACATGCATGATGGTGTGTGTGCCCATGCACGCGTGATGCCTTTTTTTTTTTTTTTTTTTTCCACAGCGTGGTTGTTTGACTCTTATACTATGCTTTGCTGTGACAATTTTTATTGTGGCTATTTGTAACACTAACAAAAAAGCCACAGATGGTAAAAACCCATATGAAAAGACTAAAAACTCCGGTTAAAAAAAAATATTCTCATATTTTTGTTTATGTTACAAAAAACTGCAGCAGAATTTGCCACTTCAGACTTTGCTCCCTTTTTAATATAGACTAGGGAAAGTTCCACGTTATGATTGCTTCCACGTAAGATATGTTTGGATCAAATAGCTACGTGATGGGACTCATCCGGTCATTTGCCTGGGTTCCTCCGCAAAAGATCTTCTCCTACCAACCTATGACCTGTCTAATAGGTGGCAGGAGATGATTGGTGAAAAAAAGTGAATTGCATTTTTCAAAAACTGTAATTCACCTTTTCCCTCCATTAGTGTCCTGCCACTTGGTAGAGATAGGACTTTAGTAGGTCATAAGTGGCAGGATCCGGTCTAGGGTTTCTCATATATGTGGCTGAACCTTCGTAAACAAATAAGTAGTTCGTGCAAGGAATATTTTGATCAATAAAAGATGATAATTATATTAGTGTTCCAAATATATCATTGTTTTTATTAACCAAATGTTCTTTGTTGTTAATGTATATCCCTTGAACAAACCAAATAGTTGTTTATATCTTGTAAATGTCTTATGCTCTTACAAGTTCAAGACATGTGAATATAAGGTGAATCAAAGACTTAAAAAAGAGATTGAAGACTACCTCATATTTATCCACATCAATCAATGCATAAAGCATACATCACATTGTATTTTAAGACCTAAAAATGAACATATATATAGTGTTACAACCTTCTTTAGGTTAATGGCAAAATGCCTCAAAGACCAGCTTCAAATAGAGTAAATCTTAAAATTCAGCAAATTTAGATTCTGATTGATCATGGATCTCGTGATCGATCATGACCCAAATCTGGGTCCAATCTGAGATGGCTGAACCCCTTATGGCATGATTGATCACGAGAAGGATCATGGCCTGGGTGCCTGATCCCATGATCGACTAGGGATCTCAAGATCAACCATGAAGTTGATTAGACAAATGTTAGACCCGTGATCGATCATGGGGCATTTTCATCAGATGAAAAATCTTATTCCCTCCGTATGAGTTTTTCAAAATTTGAACCCCATTTTAAAAAAAATCAAGGGCTAAAAGGATTTGTTCGTTTTTAAGGATTTAAATCCAATGGTTATGGATGCCCCACCTCCTTATAAAAAATGAAGTTGTCTTTTTAGGAAAACAATTTTAAGCAAAATAGAGGGTGTTAAAAAGTTTACCAAATTGAGAGCATCCTCCCTTAAGAAAGCTTCCCTACTCTCACTATTTTTAAGCTTGAGTAGTTAATACTTTTTCTAAGAATCGCTCTTTCACACACTCCTTTTCAAGATTAAACTATTTCTATTGAAGAGAACTTGTGATGAGTTCACTTTAAGAAGGAACTCATACTTAACTGAGTTCAAAGAGTAATAGAGCAAAAAACTTGAGGTTTGTGGATAACTAAAGTAATGTAGTTCAACAAGGAGCATCTCATTTTGTGTAACTAGAAACATCAATCAACTTGTAATAATATTTGTTTTCATTTGTAATCATCTTTTACTAATGATTTGTTTGGCTTCCGCCGGAGACACTAGAAGTAGTTTACATTTGTCAGAGACACCGTGAGTAGTTCACATTTGTCAAAGACACCGAGTGTTGTTGATTAGCTTGCCAATGACAAGTAATATAGGTTTTGTATGTTTTTAATCTAGGTTGTATTTGCAATATAAATGAAATATACTTAAATTCAAGAGTAGCTTTAAAAGTTCACATTTGCCAAAAACACAGAGTGTTGTTGATTAGCTTGCCAATGACAAATAATGTAGATTTTGTATATTTTTAACCTAAGTTGTATTTGCAGTCTAAATGAAATATATATAAACTCAAGAATAGTTTTAAAAGAGTGGACGTAGACCATTGTACTGAATTACTATAAATCTTTTGTTATGAATTATGTGTGATTGCTTGTACCTTTACTTACTTGCTTATTAGTACTCTTGTACTTTACATGTTTGACAATATTCTTGAATAAACATATTATAACACATATATTTGAACTACTTTTAAGAAGATTAAAATTTATCTAAAATCAATCCCAACAACTTCAATGATAATGGTAGAATAAATTTTTATATCTTATTCACCTCCCTTTGAGATAGCCTAATAGGCCATTCATTTATCATGAATTCTTGTCAATTTTTATTGCTCCTAGCAACAGATAAGTGGCTGTTTTTTTTGTAGCAAACTGTTGCATCATGTTGCATGATCAGATCATAGGTAGGAAATGCAGATCTCTAAGATGGTAAATTGGGAATTGCTAGTAAAAGGATACGACCCCAGGACTTTTCTCCTGATGAGGTATCTCATGAAGAAGTGTCGGCAACTTGGCTATAACATTGTTATCCATATAGGTTGGCAATTGACCAACCTCTTTTGAGGAACTGACTGGGAATTTCTTTATCTTAAAGTTGGGTAACTCTATAGCCAAAGGTGTAGATGAAACAAAATGAAAGATTCCACTCCTTGGATTTTTATGAAAGACTTAAAATCCTAGTCCATCCTAGCAATCCTTGAAATAAAAGATAATTGGGTTTTGCAATATGGCCTTCCACGATAGTCTTAACGTGTTCCTGCTGATGAGATGACGACTCATGGCCAAAGTAAAAGAATGACGACCATCGAAAGTACTGCTGCCATGGTGGGTCTGTATAGGCCACAATGTTGCAGCCACACCTGATTAGAGTTGCAGGCTTCCAAGCTCCGTGACAACACATTGTCAGTTGAAACTCTCCCTAAACTACACTCAGGATCCTTTATAGCTCTTTCGAGTGATGCTCTCATGGTCTCACCAGAGTGATGCATGGTGGAAAAAAACAGTGTTGGCAGTAAAAAATCATTTTATTTTTACTTATTTTTGTGCTAAATAACTTTATAATCTTTTTTGCCATGTGTACTATGATGATTGCAACACAGATCCGATGCAACCACATGCGTGCAACTCAAGAACAAAAAGGTCTTGGGGGGTTAAAACTTAGGAAATAAATGTTCTGTTCGGGATGCACCGTTCACCCCCTCACAGGGGGTGTGCCTCATGCAAGGCGAATGGCACATCCTGGACAGAGGATCCTTTCTCAAAGGGTAAATATACTCATACTAGTAATGGAGACAAACATGCTTCACGGATTTTTCCTTGCAAAAAAGTGCTGGGAGCCCTTGTGCGCATGGGGTTTTATGACTCGTTTCAAAGTCCATCAATAGGTGCAAAGAGGTACTTTTTGGTTTTTTTCATCACGTGTCACACAGTACCTGACACAAGAGGGTCGCCTGGAACTTTTTTGCAAGAGAAAATCTGTTCTAACGTCAAATGCATGTTAATTAAATGCAAAATCCAAAGAGGACCTCTTTCTAGCTACTGCCTGCGGCTGCATACTGCACAATACATGCCACACCATTTGAATTGGGTCCCACTCTGGGTTGGGCTATATATTATATTAGGTGGGCCCAAAGCCCATTGCAAGGTAAGCATATAGGAACTTGATCCGATCTCCCAAGTACTGAGCAGTCACGCTTACTTGCAAAATCAAATGTACTACCAGTATATGAAGAAAAGTTCTTTACAAAGACAAAGGGGAAGGGGCTGGGATTCCCTTACTGACGGCTTGTCCCAACATCTAATACCTTTGATTAAGAAAAGTTGCTTTAAAATCTATAAGAAGCTTTAAGAAACCTTTATTGAGATTTGTGCCCAAAACCAATGGGTTTGATGCACACTGTTAGGGTTGATATAGACATGTATAGTGTCATTTGCCAAAAAGCTTTGTCAAGAAACCTATAAATCTTTCTCCCTTTTTTAACTTTAGATTCTCACTCATTGACTTCAAAACATTGTGTGAGACACCCTTAGACAAGGATTCTGTGCCAAAAAATTAGTTGAATTAGTATTTTTTACTTCAAAACTACACCTTTTTCTTATGCATAACTTTCCACTCAGATCCTCTGCTGCCAGTTTAAAGTATCCTTATTGTACTTTGTGCTTTTAGAGTGCGACACAAAGACAAAAAAAAAAAAGAAAAAAAGAAAAAAAAGAGAGAGAGAATCACCTGCCTAATATATGATTTTCTTCTATACGTATCCCATTTGAAATACATGCAATGTGTTAAAGGTACTCTAAACGGCAGTGAAGGATCCTCTAATATGTTTCACCCTTTCTTATTGAAAATTTACAAATCAATAATTCTAGTAGGGGGCAGATCATCTACAGCGGAGCACCGTCCACCCCCTCACAAGGGGGTGTCGGCCTAATGTACCTTTGCGTAGGACGCCACCCTCTTGTTAGTGGGCGAATGGTGCTCCCAGTACAGAGGATTTTCTGGCTTCTAGTAATATATTTGACTTTGCATCAATAGCTACTTATCCCCACCATTCCATAAATTTTGGGTGGTGGCCATAACTGCTCAGCAACTCATTTGAGGAGTTCTCTATTTCTATTTCGGTGTCCAAGTATTAAATCTATTGTTTCTTAAAGTATAGGTTTTTATTTTTTTGTTTCCTTAAAGTTGATGGGCTGCATTTTATAGGGAACTCCGTCATTTGGTTAATACCAATTGAAACCAAAAAAATCTCAAGGGCAAAATCCCATTCTTTCATGACTATTGAAACACCTTTCTTAAAAGGTAAGACTTCGTAATGACCCAAGTTGAATTTTCACCGAAGGTTAACACGTGGACTCCCTGCCTATCCCACACACCGGATAAATCCGGCTTGGACTAGGTATGAATGGTGCCAGGGGGCTGACGCTGATGCTGATGTGTTGAAAGGTGATTTACACTTATTGGACACTGATGTGTCTGCACCCTGGAGCCATTCACACCTATTTGTATGAATTTCATTCTTACCTAATTTTTTTCGGGTAAATCTGGTTTGGTTATGACTATGCATACATCTTTGTTTATGACTATATACATACATCTTTACAAGCCTCGTACAATGAATAACGATGTACCTTCGTCCCTCCGGGCACTTGCATTTCTTATTGTGGATGGAATTAAGGATTTTCTCCCTCCGGAAGGTTGTGTTTATAACTATTTAGATATCACGCCCTAACTACATCAAGAAAATGCAACTGCTATGAAATATCCATGCATTAGAAACCATTACTTTGGGGACTCTTTTAGGTACGTGTGGCAATGTTTGACGCAACCTGTGATCCCGACATGAACCTAGCTAATACGAAATAACTGGGGGTTAGAATTGATTGTAAATGTGTTTTGGATCAAAGCGGGTTGACCCATTTTGACATGATTAATAAATGGGTCAAGTTCGGGTTGAGTCATATAGTCGTATACCCTTAACTTTACATGACACAAATTTGACCAGCCAACATGAATTACTACATAACCCGCAAACCTGACACGAACCCAACACAAAATAAGTGGATTATGGTTGGCTGTAAATGTGTATGTTTTGGGGTCAAAACAGGTCAATCCACTTTGACATGATTAATAATTGGGTCGGATAGAGTTGAGCCATATAGTTGTATACCTTTATTTTGACATGACATGAACCCAACCCGCCAACACGAATTGCCACCCCTACTTTTTTCTATTTAACATCGTTATTATGGAATAGATGGTGCATGAAGAATAAGAAATAACATAAGGTAGCTAGTGGTTCTCACAGGAACGTGGACATCACCTCAATATCTGAATGTGGGGACGGTAGGAGTATGAAGTGTTAAGTATTTTTATGGTGAGTTTAGTGTCACATATAAATATATGAATTACAAACAACAATAATATTCATTGTCTAATTCTCAATCAATTCAGTCGTAAGTATAATCATAATACATGTTTCATAACATTATAACCATTATATTTAGTAAAAATACAATCATGTAAAATGAACCAAATAAACTGTTAAGTATACCAAAATAATGTCGTTATTGTTGGAAATGGTTTTGAAAGTGTTCAATGTTTTCTGTGCCCAGATTCAAAATCTGATTGGATAAGCATCTTTGAGCCAAAATAAAAGTGGGACCTATAAGTATTTTGAGGTAGATCCACATGGATTCGTGTTCACCTCAATGAGGAGAACAAAGTTATATAATTGGATTCTCAAAACCATTAATGAGTGAATGAAAAATCGTCTCTAAAAGTGCCTAGTTCATCACTGGTAAAACTGGTAAAATTGGTGAAAGTGTGAAATTTGAATAGTCCCATGGACTAGACCATAAAACTTTGTGTGTTCTTATACACTAATGTTAAACATAAGTTTTGGCCCTAAGGGGCACCACTATTTTGTGGATGGGAGAGGACCTAGCCAACATGGGTTAAACCCATATGTATATATACACACACGTGTGCTGGACCGGGTTGGGTTGGGTAAAATAAAATGATCTTTTAATCACTATTTTTTCTTTTGTTTTCTCGCAGATTCAGTTATGCCTATGGGGTGTGATTATATATGCGTTTATTACAATTTTACCCTTGTGGGGGTGTGCCCATTCATATGGATTTTACAGTTAACCACACAAATTGCAGAGCGTCTTCTGTATACGAGTATAGATCATTGTACCTTGGGAGACAAACTCCCAAAAATATTGTAGGCACCACTGCAAGGAGAAAAATTTGTCTTAAGAACATAGTGTCAATTATTAGCCTTGATCAATCTGGTACTGATTTATTGTCTATTAGTTCAGTCAAATAAGTGGTTCTTTTCATTTTAATTTTAAGTATTTTATTTATATGAAACAAATACTTGTTGTTTATAGAATAATGCATATCATAGAATAGAGACCAACAGTTACAAGCCAATGGAAATGCATATATCCATGAATTTGATAAGAACTTGAACTTGAGATTGCAAGATATGTTGATGCTGCTTGTGATACTCCATTGCCTTTAAAGTGGATTCACGTTCTCTCAATGCAGTGGCCTGATTCGACGTCCACCTCTTGGGGATACATCAATGACTCGCCTTGTTTTGCACAAAAAAAAAAGCCTATATTTGAACGACATTGACAGTTCCTTTGGTGTATAAAATCAAAAACTAAAATAACAATCTTTAAACATTTTACGTATTTCTCTCTCTCACAAAGATAACTCTTTATTTTTTACAAAACTTGAACAGTGGATGGCCTTCTACCGGCGCGTGTTTCCTATAGGAAAACAAAACGTTTGTAAACCAAAATGTTGGACTGCTACTTAGTTGCACAACGTTTGGCTGTTATCAAGCTCATCATAAAATATTTTTATTTGTTATATTTATTGCACTTCAATCTAATAAATAAATATATATATACGTTCTCAATTGAGATTCAATTTTGATTCTCTTTTAATATTATAT
This sequence comes from Platanus orientalis, assembly GCA_025762735.1. Lineage (NCBI taxonomy): Eukaryota > Viridiplantae > Streptophyta > Magnoliopsida > Proteales > Platanaceae > Platanus > Platanus orientalis. Next base: position 2,583,361 of record JAOXJP010000001.1, read on the forward strand.
TACCAAATATACCACATGAAGTATAGCTGTTTGAACATCTATAAATAAAGAACAAGGACATTATGTATATATGGGGCCTTAC
>JAOXJP010000001.1:2592147-2606343 GCA_025762735.1 Platanus orientalis
GCTTTGCAATTTCGCAGAGAAGGGAGGGAGTTGTCAAAGAGGGATGGAAGTGAAGGGGGGGTCTGCCAAGGTTTAGGGTTACGGTGAGGGTATCTTTCACTGAAGAGGAAAAACAAGACTTCCCCCCTCGGGTTCATGAGAAAAAAAAGGTGGCTTGGGTCAATTGGGGTAGGCCAACCTCAACTGGTCTGGTTTTTGGGTTGGTCTGGTTCGAGTGGTTTACATGAACTGGCGGGAAAAATAATAATGATAATACTAGTGATAATTATAATATAAGTACATATTAATTAATTTCAAATAGATACAATGTAAAAATAATAATAAATATAATTTATCAAATATGTTAATAACAGTAAATGCTACCAAAAAATAAATAAATGCAATAATGAAAATAATAATAATAATAATAATTATTATTATTATTATAACAAGTACATGTAAAAATAATAATAAATAAACAGAATTAGTTAAATATGTTAATAACAGTAAATACTACAAAAATAAATAAATAAACAAATAATAAATAGGTAAATAAATAAATAATGAAAATAATAATAATAATAATAATAATAATAATCATTATAATAACAAGTACATGTAATAATAATAATAAATAAATAGAATTAGTTAAATATGCTAATAATAGTAAATGCTGCAAAAAAATAATAAATAAGTAAATAAATACAATAATGAAAATAATAATAATAATGATAATAATAATAATAATAATAATAATAATTATAATAAATAATTATAATAAAAATATGGTAACTGAGAGAGGGGTAGGGTTTGGAGTTGGGCTTTAACTTAGTTAGAGTCTTAGCTACTGGGTTGAAGAAAGCGGCTGAGTGATTGCTCTGCTCACCTGCTGATACGAAGAGAAGCACCGGAACTGGGAGTAGCACTAAAATTTGGTGCTGACAATGGGTCAAACATGTTTGTCTTTTGGATTTCTAAGAGATTGTACCTCTTGTTATTGTGTAAATCTAAATAATCATTGGTTTGGATTCTTCCAAATCTAAATTATAGGTAATATCATTGTATATCTCAACAACAATAGGATATTTATCGTACATAGGCTATAGTCCATGGTTCCTCTCAGATACCTCATAACTAAATTCAATGCAGTACGTGGCATACATGAAGTAGCCAATAACTTTTGAATACTTGTGTTGTGATATACAATTTTCTTTGTTCTTCATCAACCTTAGGTTGAAATTCATAGATATGGGGTTTGGATCATATTTGAACATGTTGAATCTTTTTAATGTAGTTGGATTGTGAAATCACAATACCATTATCATCTTAATGATCTTGATTCCCAGGATAACTTCTACAACTCCTCGATCGTTCATGTCAAATACCGGGGAAAGAAATCTCTTTATGTCCTCCACATAATATAAATCAATTCTATAGATGAGCATGTTACCAACACATAGATTAATTATCACACATAACTGTCCATTGGTTTTTGAATAGACACACGTCTCTGTCATTGGATTTAAATCCATTATTAATGAGAGTTTGTCAGAATTTTTTATGCCATTGCTTGGGTGCTTTTTTTAAATCAATATAAGGATCTTATCATCTTGCATACTTTCTTCTCTTGTCTCGGCATGACATATCCTTTTGAAAAATCCATGTAAATATCTTCTTCCAGTTTGTTATTCAAGAAGGCTATCTTTACATCCATCTAATGTATAATAAGATTCTTAATTACTGTCACAACCATCAATAACCTGATAGTTGAGATATTCGCTACTAAGACATAAGTATCGAAGTAATCAAATTATTTATTTTCCTTGTATCCTTTAGCCACCAATTGGGCTTTATATTTCTTAAATGTTTCATCAGGTTTCATCTTCCTTTTAAATATCTATTTGCACTTAATTGGTTTGCACCCTTGAAGAAGATCCACCAGTATCCAAGTGTTGTTGGACATTATGGAGTGTATTTCATCATCCATCACCTCTTTTCAAAACATTGTATCAAACGATTTCATGACTTCTTGGTAGGAAAGTGGATCTCCTTCTACCATGCAGACTTATGATGTTAAGATCAAAGTCCTTATGCTTCTTTCTCTTGCTCTTTTGAGGTGTAGGTTGTACATATTTAGTGGGTCAATCCTTGTTCCTTAATACAGGTTCATTCACCCCCATTATTTCTAAGTTTTTCTTGAATTGAAATATATCCTTGAAGAATTCAGCATGGGTAGATTCAATACTAGTGTGTGGAGCAAGAGTTTTTAAATTCATAAATCTATAGACTTTGCTTATCATTGAATAACCAATGAATGCAAAGTCAGTTTCTCTTAGACCTACCTTCGAGGTGTGCTCATGTGGCAACTTTACTTAATCAAGATAACCCCAGGTTTTGAAGTAGCTTATGCAAAGTTAATTACTTGATATGAAATAATATCTAATTTCTTTTGAGGAACTTAGTTCAGTATATGACAAACAACCATTAAGGCTTCACCCCATAGATTTGGGCATGCTTCAAAACTTACTAGCATTGAATTGACCATTTCAGTCAAAGTGCAATTCTTTCTTTCAATAACTTCATTTTGTTGTAGTGTGTACGGTGTTGAGGTCTCCTTATGAATTTCACAATCTTTGCAAAATTTAATGAATTTAGAGTCCATGTATTCTCCTCCTCTGTTTGACGTCAGAACCTTGATCTTCAAATCAAGAATATTCTCAACTTCAGCTTTGTAGGTTTTGAATTTTTAATAAAGGTTATGAATTTTCTCTTTCCTTTTATAGATAGTATGTCAGTCATTTTGCAAATGTCGGTATGGACAAGATCTAGCAAGTTTGATGATCTTTAGACACTTGCGAATGAATTGCATGTGACTCTTCATTTGTTGCATATGATACATTTGTCACTAGCTGCATTACCTAGATTGGTAATTAATCTCAGATTTTTCATGTGTTTGATTTTTTTATAATGAATGTCTTAATCTATCAGCCCCAAGATCACAAGACTCAATAAAAAAGTAGAAGTAGAAGGCATTTCATTAATAACATTAAGCTTAAACATTCCAGAGGTGGAAAATCCTTTGCCTACAAACACACCATACCTAGAGATTACAACTCTATTAGACTTAAACACCACTTTGAATACATGTTTTTATCAGAAGTGGTCTGCAAACCAAGTTCTTCTTGATGTTTGAGACATGTAGGACTACTTTGAGGGTAACAGTCTTCCTAAAGGTAAACCATAGCTCTACTACGCATCTTCCAATTACCTTGGAGGATGCGAAGTTTCCCATGAACATGTTCATTTCATTCCTCACTAGTTCATAGGAGGTAAATAAGTTTTTTTTTTTTTTCCACAGATGTGCTATGTGGCAGTAGTGTCAACCCACCAGTTGATTTCCTCTCCCACTACATTGACTTTAGTGATAACAATTGTCATTTCATTGTCATAGATCCTTCTTTTATTTTTATGCTTCTTGTTGTTCTAATTGTCATCATCACCATACTTCTACTGGTGTTAAACTCTAGCCACATGCCATGGCTTTCCATAGTTATAGCAATAAAACTTGCTCCTTAGCCTCTCAACAAGCTTCTTGAATTCTTTTTTGTTGAGTGTGAAATGACCCTTGGGTTAAGCTTCCACCACATATGCCTTTTCAAATGGTTCAAGCATTTTATCTTTGTTTCTAGCTAGTTATTCAACTCACAAATGATGCATCAGAATGTTAAGTGCCATGTCATCTCTTCCGTACATCAACTTAATCTTGTATTCATGCCAAGATGAAGGTGGCTTAGAAATCAGCATGTTGACATAGAAAATGGGATCTAGAGTCATCCCTATAGTGGTGATTGCATCAACAAATTTTTGGAACTCCTTGGTTTTGTTCAAAAAATATTTAGCATCCACCATTTTGAACTCTCTATAGTTCTGTACATGGAATTTCTTATTACTTGCTGCTTTGCCCTTATAGACGGTAATCACAGTTTCCTAGTCTTTTGCATTTTAGTCTTCTTGGAAAACTGGTTGAAGAGATTGTCAAAGAGTGTCTTAAGAATTTAATGACGACTCTTGTAATTAAAGGTCCTCCAATTAGTACTAGCTTTGAAGGCAGTATCAATTTCTTTTTTTGTTGCCTCATGTTTAGAAGGGATAAGTGGTGGTTCATCAATTAACATATCAAAGACATCATGTTGTCTCAGAGTGTATTCCATCTTTTCTTCCTATCTCATGAAGTTATCTCCACTGAATCAATCAGATTGATTCAAAATGATAAATCCCTAGTTAGCCCATGGAAGTAGACATATCTTCAAATTGATAGTTTTATGGTTATGGGAAACTCAACAATGATGAAATAATAAAAAATAAATATTTTTCAAGTTGGTCATTGTGGACATCGGGGATCGGGGGGAGGGGGGTTGGGATTCCCTAGCCCGTCCGGGCTTCCAAGCCACACTTCGGCTCGAAGCCAGTGCATGAGGGTTGCTAACCTTGGGGTTAGACTTTTCTAAGAGTCACTATCAATTCAGGGTTAACCAATAGAGTTGGACATTGATTCTCCTCTTCCCCCGAATAGGAGAAATCTAGACTCGTAGGTTTAGGGGTTTAACTCTTAAAACTGGTCTACATTCCTAAGATGAATGGTAAGTTATTTAGTTGCATCTGGGGAAGGTGTTAGGCACCCCAAATACCCACATTTTTAGGGTGGCTTCTTTTATTCATATATGTTCTAAGTTAAGTTGAAGTTCATACTTGTTGAATGTAAAGTTATTGGTTTAGACCACCCCCATGGTGTGATCATTGCAATTGCACCCGAGACATAGTTTCAAGTTGCCTACGTACCCGATCTTATGTGGTTCGGTGTTCTTAGGGTTTTGTTGGGATCAAACTACATGTAGTTTCAGGGGTTGTTGTCTGTGTGAATCTACAAAGTAGTTAATTACGTCTGATTATGAGAGTGATTTAGGGTAGATTTATTTTAGGTTGTTTATATACTTATAGAGTACTCCGCATTGTTGCAAAATGTGAACAAGTTAGTGAAATGAGGGTCGGGACTATGTTTTACTAATGTGTGTGGTTTTAAGAATTTAATTGGGCTATGGCCAAGTCCTAGGATCTTTGGGTCACGAACCATTGTGACATGACCCTAAGGTAAGGTAGAGACAATAAAAGGTTGGGACAGTTTGAAAGGTAGTGATAGGGTAAGGTGACTCGGCCTGATCGCACTAATGTAGTAGCCATGACACAGGCGTTGTCTCCTAGGTAAAGTTCGGGTATCAGATATACTTGAGATTTACAAGCATATAGTCAACCTTGCTATGATGGAAAGCTGAAAGAGACATTTTCAATGAAACGATCCCTAGATTATGTCTATAGAATGAAATGGTTCGAAGATAAAGTGATTAAGGAATTAAATTAAGTTGGGAATAAAAATGGGTTTCATTTCTCTTTCACAGGCTTAACACTTGAATTTCACTCTAATGCCTGAATTTTAATGCCTAAATTTAATTCAGGATGAAATTAAAGCATTAGTTTTTGGGCAGACCAACAACTAGCCTTGGGTCTTTGACTTGTCTCTGTGGGTCCCAATGTTATGGGACCTTTACAAGGGGATGAATGACTCCCCCTAGGGTTAGGTTGTTCAATCTCAGAGGTTGGGACCTTTGTAGACACAAAGATTTGCCCAAAAAGGGTAAATTGGTCATCTCACATAAGCCTAACGCTTGAATTTAACACTGACGCTTGAATTTTAATTCAGAGGAAATTTAGACATTAGTTATTGGAAGTCAGCAATTGATCTTAGGTTTTGAGTCCCTTATGTGGATCCTAGAAGGGTGAAAAGCTACAGATAGGGGTGAGCCCCTTCTGTGGTCTATGGCCTTTGCCCTAGGCCCAAAATGAAAAACAAAACATTTTAAAAATGTGAATTTTAATATAGGATTAACGCCTGAAATTCATCCTGACACCTGAAATTCCTCTTAATGCCTGAATAAAAATTCAAGCATTACGAAGAAAACAGGGCCCACAAAGGTGCCTAAGCATATGGATGGATTCCAATGTATCATTTACTTGTGTATAAGCTTAGAGAAGGTCAGGATTCACTAGGGTGGGTCCCATATCCCAACGCCTGAATTTCTCCAATACCTATATTTGCGTTAGGCCCGAACAGTCTGCACTCCAAAGGGTATATCTCTCTCCATAGAGATCTAAATTGAGCGTGGTCGGTCAATTTGAAACCTGAGAAAAATATATTTTCAACCATATATAATAAGCCTATGGTTATTCTAACTCTTGATCTTCCAATGCTTGAATTTAATTCCCAAAAATTTAGGCGTTAGGCATGGGAAAAATCCAATAACCTTGCCTCAGCTATTTGGGCCCCTTACTAGTGTTGAAAAATTTCTAATTTTTTTTAATGAAGGCAGGTGACCATCTTAAGTGTATTGTGTCCAAAGATCTTAAAAAAATTCAAACTACAAAAATCACAAAACATTCTGCACTATAGATAGGTAAAGAAGGAATACAGAACCAATTTTTAGGGTAGGTTTGGGGGGACTGTTTCGAGGCCCAAACCACCTCTAAAATTCACCAAATTTTTATCATAGGTAAACTACCATCCTAGGAGCCTACCATTAAAATTTGAGCCAATTTGGCTTGATACAAAAACCAAAAACAAATTTGGACTAGCCAAAGGTTAAATAAAAACTTATAGTAGAGACAGTTTGTTTTTACTATTGTAACCCGAATTTGAAATAATTCATATGGTGAATTTGAAACATCAAAAGTAGTAGATTAACATGTTTGTGAACTATTAAATGACTTAACCTAGCAAGGTTGAGATCCTATCTTAAGAGGGCTTGGGGGTTGGGGGCTAGAGCTTAAGCTTTTCCTTTCTTTCTTACTCTTTCTCTCATTCTCCCTTGAACCAAAAATCAGCCAACTCTTATGTGCATGAAATTGAGGCTATTTATAACCTCAAATGTATTGCATGGAGGGTGGGGATTGATCCTTGGGTGTGATGAGATGGAGGGCCAAGATTAATCCTAACTATGTGAGGTGGAAGGTGATTTATGCTATTTTCACATGGATTGAGGAGGTGGACCAATGGGAGACTAGCCTAAAACCATATCATCCACATAGGCTTCTTTGATTGGTGGTTAAGGTAAAACATGGTTTTAGCTAAGGGTGGAAGGTGGTTTGTGTTAATTTCACAAGGATTGATGAAGTGGACTAATGAGAGATAAGTATAGTGCCATGTCATCCACATTGGCTCATTTGATTGGTGAGGTGAAGTAGCCCATGGTTTTAGCCAAGGGTGAAAGGTAGTTTGTGCTATTTTCATAAGGATTAATGAAGTACACCAATGAGAGGCAAGTGTAGTGCCATGTCAATGAGAGAAGTCTTGTGATTGGTTGATGAGAATCAAGGGAGATGATCAAATGTGCTAAATGAAGGGTTGAATTAAATATTACATGGATATTTGAAATGTAATTGATCAAAGGGGTAGCACATGAGTAGCATCATGGAAATCTTAATCTAAGGGTGGGGATAATTTAGTAAGTGAGTGTGAATGCATTAATGGGTATTAATGGGCCATAATGATGAAAATGAGCTCATTAATGCCTTAATGCATTAATTCCATGGAAATCACATCTTCTCTTTACCCACCTTACTTTTTGGGTTCCTGTGCTCAGAAACACAAGTCACAGACATTCTAGTCGCAATGGATCAGTCAGAACCGAATTACGATAAGGGCAAGGAGGGTGAAATTAGGGGTTTACTGGCCTCAACATACTCTAAAAAAATATTGAAATGGCAAGATGGTAAAATTGACCTTAGATTTCTTCAAATGGAAGATGCCCCTTAGTTTTTGTGAACTATAAGCTTTGACCACTTTGAATTATGATACTCGGATAGAAAACTGGGTTAAGAACCCCTTTTTGGGCAATTGGAGAAGTTTTGATTGAAAAGATCGTCATAGAATTTCTGGATTTCTGCAGCAAATACAGTTTGTGGATATCGAAACTCGAAGAATCTGAAGTCCACAGGAGCTGACGGCTCGACAATCGGCTTTTCAGGCATTTGCAGTAATTCTTGCAGAAAGGGGGGTCGCTTGAGGGTTTGTCGCTACAATAGGTCCCTGAAGACTGCTGGTGTTAGATTAGAAAACATTTCTAGTTGCTCGAGTTCGTGAAACAGTTTTTTGAAGGCAAGGAGAAAATTGAGAAAATGGGTCTGACCTAGCTGGATTTTGAGCTCGGGAGAATTCTCAGGGGCATTCCGCATGCTAAATATGAGCAGAAAATGTCTTAACTTTTCTTGGGCAAAAATGATGGGTAAGCTTGTAGAAATTTCCGAAATGATTGAGGGAGATGGGCCTTCGAAGGTCTCAAGATTACAAAGAGATTGCCATTGACAGACTACAATTTGGAGTTTTAAAGAATTCCTAGGGTTTAATTGGGTACACAATATTTTGCCCAAAAGTGTGACTCATTTTGGAGTAATTGGGGGAAACTGAGTGGATTGATTCTCCAAATGCTCTTTTTCATTAGGGGGTTTTGCGAAGGCCTTACAAATTCGGAGATATGAGCACAAACCTATCAAGATTTTGAGGTCTGGAGAACGTCTTGGTAGAACTGATTTTCAACCCTTTAAGGAAGATTTGAAATATTGAAAGGATTCAAAATTTTGGATCTCCAAGTTTGGTGAAACATCTTTCGAAGATATGGCTGAAGCGGAGAGATGGGCATCGGCTTTGCCGAATACAAAGACAGAATGAACCTTTGAGAGCTTTTTGAGCTTCGTTTTCTAACCAGGGGTTTCCAAAGGTTGAAAAATTGGTTGTTGTCAGTTTTTGAAAAATTTATCTTTCGATAAGTTCTTCGAAGATAGTGGAGATTAGAGTGTACATGACCTGACCTTACACAAATCAGGTGATGGGAGAAGCTTTAGGGGTCGTTTGTGGGTCCAGGGGTAAATTTTGAAGGCAAGAGAGTAAAATGGTATTTTTTTGCTTAAGAGGACGAAAATGGTAAAAATGACAATTTTTTGCATATAATGCTTCATGGTGAGAAGGCTTAAGGAGGCAGGAGGATTTGGATGACATGTGTGCAAATAACGTTTCTTGACCTTTGAAGGCAAAAGGGTAAAAAAGTAATTTTTTCGCTTGTGATGCTTCATTGCAGGAAGGCTGACAAAGGCTAAAAAAATTGAAGGCAGTGTATTTGGAGGTTTGAAATGTGCCCCTACCAAAAAAATGGCAATAATAAATTTTAATCAAACAAAATTTGAGAAGATTAGATCCCTTAGGGAGCAAAATCTATGTGACCCACATTGATATTACCAATGTGTGACTACATCATGGATGACAATGTGATATGGATAGGATTAAAAGTGACTGGACAAAAAATAAAGGAAGAAAATGTTCTATGATAGCAAAGTGTTCTGTCGTGTTTATGGTGAATTATAAGCTGACACGTGTTGTGTTGAGGTTAAAAATGTCTAAAAACTGCTCAAATGTAAAAATAGGTGTCCCAAAATAGATACATTGTGTGTCAATCAATTGCCTGCCTGAAAAGGTCTGTGTCAACACAGACAAACATTCTCCAATTAAAAAAAAAAAGGATTAAAAGCGTAAAAAAAGATATTTAATTCAAAATGAATTTTCCCAAGAAAACGCACCAAATTCATTTTATTCAAAACATATCACATGTCAGTCTAATGAAATAAGAAAGTGGGGGCAAGATAAAATAGCAATTCTATATTTGATTAGAGTCACAAGAATCTGTTTTATTTCAGATTGTCAACCACGAGGGTCCACACCCCTGCCAAATGAAAAACGAATTCCTCTGTAGCATATGCCGCACCTAAAAGGGAATACCGGAGATAGCAGGCGCAGACGATATCGCCCCAGCCATGGGTAGCATAATCAAGTACGGAATCATAGGGGTTGGGCTGATGGGTAGGGAGCACCTCCTCAATTTAGCCCATCTCCAGACCGAAGGTGTAGCCGTTGTCTGCATAGCAGACCCCCACGTCCCTTCCCAGCAACTCGCTCTAAGTGTAGCAGAGTCCTTCCAATGGACACCCAAGGTATCATCCATGACTCTCTATGCACCGTCTTTTTTAATGAAAACTAAAAGCAAAGAGTTTTGTATAGGTTTTCTCAGGACACCAGGAACTACTGGATAGTGGGCTTTGTGATGTGGTGGTTGTGTCAACTCCAAACATGACCCATTATCAAATACTAATGGATATCATCAACCACCCAAAACCCCATCACGTGCTTGTGGAAAAACCTCTGTGTACTACTGTCAAGGATTGCAAAAGGGTAAGTTTTTATTGTTCTGATTCAAATTTTGAATTGATGAATATTATGTTTTTGGAGCCCTTATTCCTGTAAAGGGAAATCATATTTGATATTATGGATACTCTGCAAAGTAGCAATTTTGATATATTGATTTGGGTGTTCAGCCAACTCTGCAAGAATCTGGTTCTAAGGAAGCCCTTGATGTATGATCCCCTGTTCTCCAAGGGGCTATCTTTAGTTAATTATAACATATGTATATTTTGTTATGTGTGTTTGGCTTTTGGTAAATTTTACCTGGTTATTTATGGGTCTCCAAAACTTGGGAATCTTCTTGACAAAATTGGCCTGCCTCCTGGTGCAAGTGTGATTCATAAGATGGTATTTTTATTGCAAAATGGTGTGTTTCCCTTGTTCTCAATATATGGAAATGCAGTGAAGAAATGTTAGTTTTACCTTGATCAGTCAGGGAGAAGGGTGTCATACCCTATTACTTGACCTTTCTTTTGCAGTTCTATGTTGTATTTCCGTTGTCAACCTTAGGGACAATTGTATCTTTTATCTGTTCTTCAATTGTTGGGTTAGCATTGGAGTGCTTCTCTGGCTAATTGTTGTAGATTCTTTGTCATCATCTTTTCTCCTTGTATGCCTTAAAAATCTCATTGAAACATTTTCTTCTAGGTCGTAGATGCTGCTAGAAGGAGGCCAGAGATACTGGTGCAAGTTGGATTGGAGTACAGGTACATGCCACCTGTTGCTAAGCTGATAGAAATAGTTAAGGATGGAGCAGTTGGACAAGTCAAAATGGTTGCAATTCGTGAACATCGGTTTCCTTTCCTGGTTAAGGTTAATGATTATTTGTCTCTGTGTGCTACTGTTATGGACTTGCGTTGTTGCTATTATAACCTTTAACATTCTAACTGCTCCTCTGTTCATAATAGGTCAATGATTGGAACCGGTTCAATTGTAACTCAGGGGGAACTCTCGTGGAGAAGTGCTGTCATTTTTTTGATCTAATGAGGCTATTTGTAGCTGCAAATCCAGTTCAGGTGATGGCTTCTGGAGCCATCGATGTTAATCACAAGGATGAAATTTATGATGGGGAAGTAAGTCTATGAACAAGGGTTACCAGTTTGTTGACAAATTGTAATTTGATATCCATGATAGGGTACAGAAAACCACTGGAGCTATACTACTATAGTTTCCAGATCATATTCAGTAGTAGTTAATGCTAAGGTGTGACATGAAGCGTTGAGGCACAAGTTATTGAGATGTGGAATGTAAGCCTCATGGGCATGGTGGGTTAATAAATAGCTAAATGTATAAATATATATTGCATTCATGCAAATAAGGAAAAAATCAAAGATGAAATAAATAATTCTAAAAGGAATTGCATGGCAACTGAAATATTTTTCAAAGAAATTAAAACTAAAGAAAATGTTTAGATCTTAATATTATTTTGGATTTATGAAGGCCTCCCAATATTTCATGGTGTGAGGCATGGGCATCATACTTGAGCTGTGAGGCTTAAGCCTTGATGGATTTTTCTTTACTCTTGCCTTGAGGGGTCCCTCAAGGCAGAAGCTCACATACCTTTTAAAGGGTTTTTGTAGGTGGGTCACCTAGATCTGTTTTCTTGGTGGCCAGTCCTCTTTCAGCCATGAGGAGGGAAAATGTGACCTATCCATACTGCCCATCAGATAGGGAACCTCCTGTATGGATCACTATGTATTGGACATTTTCCTTCATAAACTAGAAATCATGGTTCCAAAAGTTTTAATAAAAAATGCTCAGAAAATACGGCTTTATTTTGTCATGTGCCAAAGAAACTTATTCTCTGTCTTGTTGTCTTAGTAATCGATTCTAGGTATTTTTTTTATTAAAAATATTTTTGCCAGGAAATTAGCATCTATAATCAAGAATGTTGCTCACTACAAAATAGTCTAAATTAGGTTATTGTCTATAGAATTTGGAAGCTTATGCATCTGACCATTCAGGTCTCTGTAATTTATGCTGAGCCTACCTTTCTTGTTGATCGTGTTATTTCATCCCAAGTATTACATTTGATTCCTATGGCAGCAGTACCTAGCAACCCTGCCTGTAGGTTGCTTAACTTGATTCTGAAAACTTAACTTTTGAGCTAAAATAACATATTATCTGTTTCCTCTGCACTTGAAGGTGCTGAAACTTTGAGTTTTTATTTTTATTTTTAATAAACATCAAAATGAGTATTTGTTTATCCAGGTGTGGCCGCTTGTTTTCTTACAACTTAACTCTGGGAGCAGGTACCCGATATCATTGATAATGCATTTGTTATCATAGAATTTGATAATGGTTCTCGAGGCATGCTTGACCTTTGCATGTTTGCTGAAGGGAGTAAAAATGAGCAAGAAATATCTGTTGTTGGTGACATTGGGAAGGTATATCAATCTCTGTAACACTTCAATATCCAGTATTCTGCTTTATCTGCTCTCCCTGACTGTCTGTTCTTCGTCGCCTTCTCTTTCATTTTTTTCTTTCCTTGTTGAAATCTTCTGATCTGACTCACATATTCCTCTTGGTTCAATTGTGACTCACCACTTGTTAACAGGGTGAGGCCTTTGTTCCTGAGAGTATTGTGCGTGTTGGCACTCGAGCAGCAGGGAGAGATGGAGTCCAAACTTTGAAAGCTGAGGATAAACGGATAAAGTGAGTTTCTATTTGATGGTTCATGCCTTTGTCTTCACTCACTTCTATATTTTCAATGGCTAATCAAAAGTCGGAACTTTTTCCCAAGTCTATTACATGTGGAAGAAGCTGTCTAATTACCATTTTGGAGCTCCTGTGGTAGACTTATACTAAATTTGTTGTTAGATACGATGGCCTGCATCATGGATCCAGCTATCTGGAACACCTTAACTTCTTGTCTGCTGTTAGAGACCAACATATCCGAGCCCCGGCAGTAGATTTGCAGGATGGGTTGCTCTCTGTTGCCATGGGAGTTGCAGGCCAGCTTTCAATAGAGAGTGGTCGTTTTGTTACCATTGAAGAAGTTATGGATGATCAGAAATTTAACTCTTCTAATTGATTCCTTTCTTCCTTTGGCTCTCTATATCTTTTCCCTATTCCTTTTAGTTTCTGCATCTCTTTCTAATTTACAATTGTGAATTCTCATCTTCTTGTACTCCCACAAAGAAATGAAATCTGTGTTGAATGTTCTTATTTCTTGATATTTTGCAAATGCCATTGATTTCAGTCCCGTGACATAAATAAGGCTGTTGGATGTGTAAATAATTACATCATATGCATCTATTGACTTATTAGCTACTTTGAATACGTTGGGTTCCAGTTTCATCACCATTATCAAGTGATGACAATGTGGCCTGGTGAATATAAGTGGTTTTTTTTTAGTTTTCTAATGATAACTCTTAGCAGTACTTGAATTAGCACCTGGTGGGGGGATTTTTTGGGGATTTTCAAACCCCCCCACCACCAAAAAAAATAAAAATGGTGCATCAAGTTGAAATGCACCTACAATTGGTATCAAAGCAAAGTTAGGTCTTTGATCTTTGGTGCAGTTGAAGACAATGTATACAATCTGGAGAAAAATCATCATCACAATTGAGAAAAGCATCAACAAATTTTTTTTTTCTTTTCCGAAGGCAATCAAGAAATGATCGAGCTAAAGAAGAAAATGGTTGTAGAATTCTTGACTATAAATGTTTTATATTATTAAAATGATTTAAGGATTAAGTATGTTGTGTTATTATTCTAGTTGAAGTGTAGAGCATTATTACATTTGTTTTAGAAAAGTTTTGGTTGAAGAGGTAAAAGAATAGTTTCTAAGCTTTTATTTGTTGTTATTATTATTATTATTTTTTTGTGGTGGGGGGGGGAGGGGGGGGGGATAGGGGTTTTGTAAGACCCTAGCCAAC
>JAOXJP010000001.1:2606443-2624351 GCA_025762735.1 Platanus orientalis
GCACTGATGTGCCCTCCCCCTGACAGGGTGCAGAGAGGAGCAGATGATAAGAGGAGCAGATAAAATCCACTCTCTTCAATTATGAGGGGTTGAACAAGCTGATTTATGTTCATCTCTTCCTTTTCATGCTTTATTTTATTCCGATAATCTTTCTACGAGGGTGGTAGCTTAACTATAACCACTCTACACTTGGAAGATTTCATCTACTTTGATTCCTTGAGTGATAATCTGATCTGCGATGACTTGCAACTCAATAACTTGGTAAAGAATTGGTCTGTCATTTGTAATCTTAAAGTCGATATAATTATTTATAATACTTTTTTTATTATATGTATCTTCGGTTTTGTATTTATGTGCTGAGCTTCCTAGATTTCTTTTGATGTAGCAATATTTGTGTCAATGTCGAAAAGAGAATTTGAAAGTGCATTAAGGATGTGACTGCTTCTTTCCACTTCGCAACTACATCTGCTTCTTTATCTTCCACTGAACAAGGTTTTGAGAATATGTATGTGATCTTAAGAGTCGTCAATAGAAACTGTATTTTTTACTGCCATCTTTTGAAGCCCGAGCCATCGAACCGAACCAAGCACAATGGTTCTTGAACCGGTGCAGTGATTGTTGCCATGAACAACACAATCTCGATACAAAATAATGTCTTAAAAATGTTGAAATTTTTTAGGAAACGTCATAATCGAAGGCGCAGTATAGAAGTCGTTTTCTTTAAGATGTTAATTGTCTCCTCTCGCTACAACATGATTCTGACGATTATGTTTTCAGAATATAATCGAGCCACAGTGATTCGTTGTCTCATACCTAACTTGCACCCTCTTAATACGAATAACAACACTTCCACACAAATATGTTGAGAAAGAAAATTGATACACTAACATTACAAAATTCTTTCAAAGAAGATTACCCACAAAACTGTTTTTGTTTTCTTTTTTTCTTTCTTTATTATTATTTTTTTGGAAGAAAATGTTCTGACAAAGTGTTTATAATATTTATGATGAATTATAAATTGACACATATTGTCTTTGGGGTTTTAAAAAGTGTTCAAATGTAAATAAAAAAAGAAAAAAAGATACCAAATTCAAAAACACATCACGTGTCAATCAATACACCTACATTAGCCTGTGTCAACACATAATCATTCTCCTATTTATTTATTTTTTACATTTAAGCCCGTTTTCTTATTATGAAATATTTGATTAGAGCAATTTTTACTACAAGGGGTCTGTGCTCATGCATTGTGCACGGACCAGGGACCGGACACATCAGCACCCAAAAGTGATAAGAGCACACCCCACTTTTTGGCACTGATGTGTCTACCCCTGATCCATGCACACACATTGTGTACGGATTTTGAATGCACAAAAACCGGGCTCTATTCTGTCAAGACATTTCTAGGGCCACACCTAAGCCTCCAAACAATTATTAGGTATAATGAGAGAATACATCTGGATTTGGGCCAAATCCGGTGGAATCTAGATGAAGATTCCATTGATTAAACGGATCCCACACACCTGGTTCGCCGGATTAGAAAGCTATCGATTTCCATGCAAATCCAATGAAATCCATCTCTTTGTATTTTTTTTGTTTTCCTTTTCCATCTCAGAAAGTCAGATTTGTCACCAAATCTTCGCCGTTACGTTGACCATTGATCTCTTGTGGATTCCCAAAAAACTGTTTTTTATTTCATGGCAATCAAATACCAAATAGGATTATCGGATTGCATTTACTTCATTTTCTAGGCTTAGCTTTATTGCAAAGTACGAGCTGTTCTTGGATACTTACTGTCGTATCCAGGATGATTAAAATTGATAGCCGCAAAGCAACATGATGCTAAACACAGACCTAGAAGCCAAAGAAAAACCTAGTTCTTGTTAAACAAAGACTTACAAAGGCATACTTAAACCAATGGGAAGGATAGAAGGAGTACTGAAACTACTCAAACGGAAATCATGGTTCAAAGGTCACATTTCAAGGTTCGGCGAATGTAATTTAGTCATTGAATCATAAAGGATTTCCAGATCCAGGCTGATAATCCAATATCCAGGGATGAAAACCATACAAAAAGGATAAAACACACCCAACTTTTAAGGAAAATAGTCTAAAATATCCCAAATTGAACATGTTCAACTGCAATAAACTCAAAATTTTCTGCTCAAGAATTGGAAAATGAAGAACCTACGACTGAAATTCTGAGACTTGGACAACAACGAAAACACCAAATATGATAAGAGATCAACGGTAGCGACGGAGGGAGAGACTGTTGTTTCTCTTCCAGGTTGCCCTTCGTGATGGGCGTGCCTTGTGGTGCAAGTGCCCCTTTCCATGGAGACCCCTGTACTTCTTCCCAGCAGAAGTGAGCCCACGGAGCTCCCTGTGCTTGTGGACAGGCTTGCATATCCAGTTGATCCTTGGGTCATTGCGGATCGCATTGTGTGCAGCATCAACCAGGATTATCTCGTAATACTTGTAAGTTGAGTCCTACATGAAAATGACAGAACATTACACACACCAGATTGGATGATAGGACAACATAAGAACCGGGATTTACAAGAAGAATCAATAAAATTTATTCTACAAACCTCATTAAGCCAGTAAGAGTTGAGAACCTTCAAACCACCCAATTTGCGACCAGCACGTTCTTCTGCAACTGACCTCTTGTTGCGCTGGAACTTCAGCTGGGTGATACCTTGGTTTGTGGGCTTACCGTACACAATACCCTTGGGAACAGGCCTCTTACGACCACCACGTCTAACACGAACACGATAGATCACGTACCCCTGAAACAAGGATCACTATAGCCATTACGCATAAAAAAAAAATCCCAAGCACAGGAAGAGCAAATGAATTCTAAAACCACAAGCAGCCATAGCAGCATTAACATGGCTTACTGGTTTCTTAACATGTAACAATAACATGAAAGCATAATATGATCATTAATAGCAAAGCCAAAGAGAAACTTTGTTTGAATTTTAAAATCTTAAAACAGGCCAGCTTTATTAGCATAGTTCACATTTGGTACCACCACAGCGCCAACTAACAAAAAATATGCAAAGATATTTTTTTGCATAGTTTTTATTGATTTAAAGAAATTTATAAAGGAGCACATAGAGAGATCATTTGGTAGGGGTTTTGGAAAAGAAAGGAGTCTCAAGTAGATGTATTGACTTGGTTAAGGACATGCATAATGGAATGCAGGAATGGTAACTAGCCAGTGTTAGAACTCGGAGAGAGATGAGAGTTTTCAATAGCAACATGGAGTGAACATTTCTTTGCATATGTTATAAGTGAATTGGCTATAGGCATATACAGGAGGAGATCCCATGGATTATGGCATCAAAACTTGGCTAATACAATCCTGGGCATATAATTGATCGGGGCTTAGGATCAGAATGGCTGATCCCAGGATCGCACAATCAAGAATTGGGCAATACAGTAAAAACTCAGTGGGATCAACCGATCTTATTAAGGACCGACTGTAGATCATCCACATCCCAATCCCGAATTTAAATCCATCATGGGATATGTTGTTAAATGATAAGATGGTTTAATTATGTGCAAGAAAGACCAATGACTGAACCAGTGAGACAAAGAAATATGGTGCAAACTGAATTAGTTAAACCGAAAGGGGAAGGCCAAAAATGGTAAGAATTGAAATAGTGACAAAAGAAACGAGTGCTTATGATTTGTAGAAAGACTTAGCTCTACATAAGAGTGGAATGACAGAAGAGGACTTGCGTAGCCAACCCCAAGTAGCTCAGATAAGGCTTGAGTTGAAAGGAGTTGAGTAAAAATATGAAACCATGCCACCAGATTGAGAGCCATGCTAGCATGATTGCAGATTAATGATGTCATTGTCCACAAATTACAACAGTAAATACGTAGTATTGTCATGCAGCTCAGGACAAGGAAATCAAATGCACAAAACGAAAAAAAAAAATGGTACAGAGATCCACCAACAATAAAAATGTACAACCCCATATTGTGTTCAGTTGTATGATGGATACATCACATAGATGTGATCACAGGATAACCATCTCTAAAATAATGCAATACTGAGTATAAATGATCCTAGCCAACTGCAAGTACATAAAAATTCAATGTTTGGAACACAAAAAGGATGCTTTTGCAATCAATAAAAAGCAAAATGTTCTTGTCTATATAGAAGCCACAAACAGGTACTACAGATTTTTTTTTTGAATAAATGGTACTACAGATAACTTGTGATATGAAAGAGGTATGGCCCTAGATATAGAGTAGGGTTAGGGTTGAGCCTAGAACACTCTTTTTTTTTTTTTTTAAAAGAAGAAAAAGCTTTATTGAAAAAAGAAGGGGGATAAGGCATCCCCAAGATACAACAGACCAAGACAAAAACATAGATTACATTTCCCCACCCTTTCTTCATTTCAACAACTATGTAATCTCCCATGCCCGAGTCATTCAAACCCCAAAAACAAAAAAAAAGTCCTTTGCTCTTGCATATTTGTTTAGGGCCGGTTCATTATAGTCTAGGATATTGGGTTGAGCCTAGAACACTGGGTTGGGCTAGGATAGATTTCTCTCAACCTGATGTCAATTAGCTTGGGTCGGGTAGGTTGATGATATAATCCCTTGGTTTGAGTTGGGTTGATCTCCACCCCTACCAAGTTATATCCATACCATGTAGTTTGGATATTCATCACCCATTTTACAACAGATTAACAAGTTGGAAAACGTGATTGATTTTTTCATTGTAAAGAATTTAGGTAATGCTATTGATGCCAATAATCAGAAACCGACTGAAACCTAAATTGGGGAAACGTGATGCTCAAAAGGCAAAAAAAACCTAGAAACATTTTCCAACCAATGAAAAACGCCCCAAAGTCATAATAACTATAGGAAAAATAAAAATAAACAATAACCCAAGTAACTTTTCTATGAGGTTTGAGTCATCTAATGTAACCCCACTCATTTGTATTTTATACCAATAATGTTTTCCCTCTTAAGAAACAACCCATCTTTATAATTAGACATCATACGTAACTGGACTGATTGTTTTAAACGTCAGGAACCTCCTATAATTAAATGACCTAGATCCACATCAAACCCATCTGAAGAATACAACATAAAGATTTTCATTCGAAAAGGATTATACAGAATGTTAATTAATAGACATTAAACACAATAACCATATGAAGCTCAGGACCAATAAAAAAAAAAACCTATTTACCTGCTTTGCCTTGTAACCCAATCGGCGAGCCTTGTCCGGACGCGTCGGTCGGGTGACACGAACGATCGAAGGGTGCTGGCGGTACTCCCAGCACCTAACCCTCTGCAAGAACCTCATAACATCGGATTGCTTCTTCCTCCATAGCTCCGATACATACTTGTAAGCCCCTAATACGCCACCAAAACCAGAATTAAAACCTTGATTCCAAAACTTGACAATCAACAAAAGCAACCCAAAATGCCAAAAGAAAACAGAACTCAAAATAGCACTCAAGGGAGAAGAAATGAATCAAAAAACCTAATGTCAGATCCTCAAAATAAAATAAAAATAATAAAAAACAACAAACGCATAAACAAGATCACTCTTAAACCACCGTTCAATAGGGAAAACAGAACGATAGAAAAAGGTGAAATCATAGCAAATCGATCGATTCATCGATAGAAAAACCTTAACTTCGCGAATCAAAAAAGTTAAAACCTTTAGAAAATCTCTATTTCGATTCAAAAAAATACTTTCTTGGTTTTGTAGATTAGAATACAGAATCCTAAACAAGCTTCTATCATTTGACAAATTGAATAAAAAATTAAGAAATCACGAGCAGAAAATTGAAACAGAAGCTCTTCTAGAGAGAGATAAGGGGGAAGGGGGGAGGGGGAGAGAGTTTGCTCACCCATCGTTGTTCAGAGCTCGCACCGTCTCTAGGGTTTTGGCAGCCAGAGAGTTGGAGTTTGGAAGAGATGCCCTAGCATTATAAAAGACAGGATGCATTTAAGAACTAAGATCTTCGCCGTCCATTTACTAAAACTCTTGAAAATTACGAAAGAGGTCCTGAGATGATGTCTAATAACAAAGAGAACTCTTGATTATTAACATAAAAGTCCTGAGACTTTAAAGTATGACGAGAAAGTTCATCTATTTGAAATTTTGTTTTTACAAAAGGAAGCCTACTGGGGTTTGGTAACAAAGTTTGGTTTGTGGCGGGGTTCAGACTTGATCTGACCATCTTAGGGTAGAACGGATCCTATCCTGCCACCTTTGATCTGCTTAGCTCCTGTCTAACAGGTGGCAGGACACTATTGGAGAGAAAAATTAAATTACAATTTTTGAAATATGTAACTCACTTTTTCTCCACCAATCATCTCCCGTCATCTACTACCTTGGACCTTAACAGGTCATAGACCAGCAGGAAAAGATCCTTTGCAGTCTTAAGCGTGTTTTTTGGAAAAAGACCATCTTAAGGTTGAGTCTAGACATAAACATAGAGTACAATTTGATACGAACTTGACTTCAAAAGCTAAGCCCAGTGCTGTCAATGAGCTAAGCTGAGCTTTGATTAAGGTTCATTTCTTAAGTGAGCTTGAGCCGAGCTTCAAGGGGTCTAGTTTATAGTATGTTAGGCTAGGCCAGATTGACCATTGGGTACAGGGACTTGGGTTATTAATATTGAATCCTGTAGCGATCTTGGATGTCACATCACTTATATCAGTTGTCGAGTTCAGAAACTCAATAACATGTAATAAGGTAGATTTTAGGGTTTTTAGGGTATAGTTGTGTCATTGTTCTTCCCGTCTTCAAGTTGTCTACATACCCCTTTTCTAGGAGAATCAAGCCAGATGTAGTTCTATCAGACTGATCCGAGACATGAAGGTGTCGTTATCACATTTCTTAAAGATAGTCAAGATCTCCCACTTTATGTGCAAAGGATTGTAAGCCTGTTAACCCCGGGATACAATCAAGCTCAGATTATGTCTTGTCTCTCAACGAGGTGCACTCCGCAGAGGTACCCGTAACCTCTCATATAACTTATTGCCCATTCATGGTTAGGTACGCATAAAATCAAATGATAAAATATGTTCAAATTTTATGAAAATTTTGGTAAAATTTCGCCTTAAAAAGGTGAACATGATATGTCAAAATCAAGTCACAAAGACAAGGACCTCTAACACAATGTCATTTCAAAGGAACCACAGTGTGAAAATTTGAAATCCATGGACTTAAGCTGCCACCTCCTACAAGGGAGCGAGGTCATGTGCAAAACAGAGCTTTGGTCCTAGGATAGAAAGAGAAAAGGAGAGAGAGAGAGAGAGAAGCTCATTCGTAGGCTTGAAAGTCCATGGCCATTTGACCACTTCTTATAGGCTTGAAATCTCATGGCCATATGACCATTTCTTTTTTTCATATCTTCTTCCTCTTCCTTTCTTCCTTTTTATCTCCCATCTTGTTCTCCTTCATTCTCTTTTTCACTAGTGGGTTTTAGCCCACTTTGGCCCATTGTATGGGCCCTCAACTACCCCAAACATTTGTCCAAACTCCGGTGGCAATCAATCAGGCACGCATGGGTAAATGGGTATTTCTTGTGTTAGACACAATTCTGACATCGTTTTTGGCCGCCGCGAATGAGCCCAGTTCGTGGCAAATGGACTTTGTCATTGTCATTCATGCACTTGGGCCACTTATTTGCGGGCTTTGGTGCAACCTATTCACGTACTCCAGCCCATGGCGAATGGACTTGGTTCATCTCACTCGTGCACTCCAGCCCGTGACGAATGGACTTGATCCATCTCATTCACGCACTTTGGGCTAGTCATTCGTGCGCCTTTTCATTCACACACTTTTTTGGTTCATTTGCGCATTGGGTCATTCATATACTGGTCTAAGTTTGAACATTTTCCTACGACTAACCTGGTTCTATGAAAACCCATTTGAGACGTCAAAAAAGAATCTTGCGACCCTAATACGATTCGCGATGATGCACACGTGCGAAGTGCAAATGCACCTCAAGCGCTCAAAGCCCTTGCCCACACCCGAACCCGAACTCGTGTGCGCAAGGTGCTATGTTTTTTGCTACACCATAGTAAGAAACTAGATAGAGAGAGCTCAAGGTAGTGGGAGTGCGGCTCAAGATAGTGAAAGTGCTTAATCTTATATAGTGCAAATAGTTTCCTATGTGAGACTATTCTCAAAAGCAATTTTTTTTGAAAACATCAAAAAAAGAAATTCTTTAAAGGCTTTTAATGCATTCTGTTTTCAACAATTAACAACTCTACTTATGCGAAGAAGGATTTTGTTTGCTTCCCTTAATGAATGCTTGGTCTGCTAAGCATCAGGGGGCGGATACATCAGCACTGAAAAGTAATTTACACTTTTTTTTTTTTGGGGGGGGGCTTGGACACTTATCACTTTTTGGCGCTGATGTGCCCGCCCCCTAATGCTCTGCTGACCAAGCATCCGTTACGGGAGATGGACAAAATCCTTCTAGCACTTATGCAGCATAGTGGATTTCCTATAATGAAAAGGTGTGTGGTGACCCTCTTGAGCTAGGCACTAGGTGACACGAGTTTGGAACATCTAACCACCACATCTTGAGCCCACTACTGGGTGTTTTATTTTTGCCACGTATCACCCAATGCCTAGCGCAAGAGGGTCACCGCATGCTTTTTGGCTGTAGGAAATCCACTTTGCTTATGCGGTGATAATATCACCTTTTGTTTTTGTAAGTCTAAGATGCTATATAGAGGTGTGATACAATGTATTTTTTTTTGGTATGACCACTTGGACCCATAAACTGCCAAATCATATTCATAGTGCATGAGCTACAACACAAATGGGAGAGACAGGCATAAATGCAGTCATGATTTGTCAGAAGATCTGGACTGATGCATTCGATGCCAAGACACCTCTCTTGGAGAGACTATGCTGCAGCCTAAACCATCTTTTTTGATAGGTGTTGACACTGATACCAGGTAAGTTGCAAGCATTGACGAGATACGCCAAAACTGACTTGGCTTGAAGTAGTGAAAAAATGAGTGCTTCTAATTTAAGCATTCGGGATCTTCTGTTGCTCCCTTGAGTGTTGCTACTGTGTTGCTCTCACTACAGAGTGACGTGTGGTAAAAAAAAAACCAAACAAAAACAAAAGCGCTCAAATGTAATGAATTCATTCATTTTCACCCTCTTTTGCATTAAATGACTTTATTTCCTTTGTGCACCACGCATCATTCTGTGGTGAGAGCAACATGAGAACCACACTAAACAAAGTTAGAGAGGATCCCATCTCTAATTTTATGGATTAAATGGCCCTAGATACAGTGGAATGATAGAATAGAACTCATGTGGCCTACCCGAAGTACATTGAATTATGTGGGAATTTTATTGCTTAATGATGGTATTTCGACTGTTTTTTTTTTGATATGAAGGGTATCCCCGGGCCAGCTTGCGCGCACCACAAGACTAATCCCTCCACCCCGAACAAGGGTTCCGAAACAAGGCTTCGCCTTGCGGTCCGTGGCCACCGGCATATTTCAACTGTTTTTGTTTATAAACCTTATTGGTTACTTAAGTGCCGATTACATTCAGAGATCAACCTACTCTTTGATTTGTAATTAAATATGGAAGATTAACGGTGTTATCACAGAAACTATGATGAATCTTTGAGATCCAGTGGTAACTCTACATGCTAAAGACTCAATTGGAAATTTTTATTTGATATGTGATATCTAAGTGTATTTGCTGCATCATGGTGCACTATCCTTTGTAACCAAGGTGGCAGTTGACTTGTCCAATTTATATGATACTGGCAGTTAACCCCATGCTTGCGGCCAAAGCATGTGCCACTGTATATTTCAACCTACTACTGTGTTTTATCTCTGTAGTCTCAAATGTAGTTATAAGGTTTTTACAATCCACAGTACACATTCTAATTTCATTAGGACTCTCCTCCAAGTTGTTTCTCAAATAATTAGTTACTTCCATAGAATCTCCTTCCATGATGATTTGGTTATTTCCAAAGTTGTGGTCGTTCTTGATCCATATAGGATTGCCTCACATTCAGCTAATAGTGGTGTACACGTTATTCTTGCCTTTAATACCATTCCCTTTCCATCTCTGATTATCATGCCCTAATCAACTTGTTGATTGTTGAGTTGTTGTGGACAGTGCTCCATCAAAGTTAAGCTTGGTTTATCTAAATGGTTGAACACACAATTATTCCTCTCAGCCAGATAGCCGTAACCACCGTTATAGGAGCCAATCTCCATAAATTTTTTCCCAACTTAAAAAAGGTTGCAGACCTCCATCATTGAATGAGGTCTCAAAGGTCCCGAGGGATAACCTAGAATGATTGGATCAGTCTCAACAATGCTTGCCACACTTCTAATGAGTAATCAAATGCCACATCTTAACTAAAGCTTAAACTCAAGTGTTAAGAAAGAACAAAGATCTACCGCTTGTAACTTCTAATTATTTTTCCTGAAAGACTTCCTTTATCTGATCAAAGGGAAGTGTCTAAAAAAATTAGCGGGTTGCAAAAAAGAAAACCAGAACACGCATAATCATACTAGTATAACTATATCCATAACCAATCAACTAAGGATTTACCAGGCATCTTCAAACCGTCATGGCCTAGAGGAGTATTAACATGATAGTTACAGATGTAACTATTGAAAAACGCGTGTCTCCCAAAATAACACTTATTATAATTACTTCCTAAGACCCTGTATAATTGAAGTACTATACTTTGCACAAAACACAAACATCAATCTTCCACTACCAAGAAATTGCAATTATCTATGAAAGACTTCAATCGCAGGGAACTCCACCACCAACTAAATACAGTCCCACATTTGCAAACCCAAAACTTAGAATCTCCTGTCAAGTCCTCCAACAAGTAACAATCTAAAATGTACAAGAAGCCAACAACTAAAAAACTACCATATGATTGGTCATTCAGGCTTCTATGAGCCGCCATTAAGCTATGACCTGTCATTCCAGTCACTATGACCGGTCATTCATAAAATCTCAATTTTTTTCTTTCAGTTTTATCATCTTTTATGAAAATGACCATAAATTCATTTAGGAAACTCCAAATTGATTGCTAGTTATTGCATTGGATATTAGACTCTTAGAGATTTTCAATGGTGTATGATTCGCAAGCTAATTCCTACGGCATTAGTATAGGTTTATCCATGAATTTTTTTTCAAATACACTATTAGGACAACTTTAGAATTTGATAAGTCCATGACTTATTTTTGTTTCATTCACTTTTAATTCATTTTATTGGGTTCCAAACACCACAATAAACTTTCTATAATGTTTAAAAACAATTTTACCCTCCTACATGGTTATTTATTTATTTACCCTTCTAATGATTACGTGATACTGCATTCTCCCCTTTAAAAAATTCAGTTATCTGAATTGAAACATACTTCATTGCTAAAATAAATGTGAATACTTCTCTTTGATTTGACTTTTCTCTTTTTAAGTTGCTTCCTCAATTTCATGATTATGTCATAAAACTTTTACATAAAGAATAATCTTGTTATGTACTTGCTCATTTTTATCAAGAATCTCAACTGGTTACTCTTCATGAAATAAATCTTCCTACACTTGAAGTGGTTCGTAACTCAACACATGGGATGGGCCTCCCATGTACTTCCACAATATAAAAACATGAAATACATTGTGCACATGTGATAATTTTGGAGGTAGATCCAATTCATAAGCCTACACTTCAATCCTCTTTAAGATCTCAAAATGTCATATGAACCTTGATTCCAACTTACCCTTGTTTCCAAACTTTATTACACATTTTGTCAGAGATACCTTTCAAAACACCACCAATTTCAAATTTTAATTCTCTTATTCTTTTGTCAGCATAGCTATTTTGCATACTTTGAGCTATCGGTAGTCTATCCTAAATCAGTTTGATTTTTTCTGTAATCACTTGTACCAAATTTAGTCCCAAAATTTTTCGTTCACCTACCTCATCCCAACAAATAAAAGATCTACATCTTCTTCCATACAAAGCTTCAAATGAAGTCATTTGTATGCTACCTTAAAATTTTTTGTTATATGCAAAGTCAACCAATAATAGGTAAGTGTATGTCCCAACTACCCTTCAAATCCATCACACAAGTCTTCAACATATCTTCCAAGGTTTGTATGGTTCTTTCCAATTATATATTCATTATTTGTGGGTGAAAAACTATGTTGAATTTCAACTTGGTCTCCATTACTTGTTGCAAGTTATGCCAAAATCTAGAAATAAACCTTGGATCTTTGTTTGAAACAACAAAAACTAAAATACCATATAATTTCACAATCTCATCAACATATAACTACACCAACCTATCCATTGAATAAGTGATTTAAATCGGTAAGAAATGAGCATATTTTGTTAGTCTATCTACAATCACCCATATAGAGTCGGGTCTCTTGGCTGTCTTGGAAACCCAATTACAAAATTTGTTGTAATATGCTCTCATTTTCATTTCAGTATTTCAAGTGGTTGTAATGGTCCAACTAGCTTTTAATGTTCCACTTTTAATAGTTGGAAAACCAAACATTTAGACATAAATCAGTAATTTCCATTTTCATATTGTTCCACTAATTCGTCTCTTTAAGATCCTGATACATCTTGGTGCTTCTTACGTGAATAGTGTAAGCGGCTTCATGCGCTTCTTCCATTACTTCTCTCTTAAAATCCATATCATCTGAAATACATAATCGACTTCCAAAATGATGAATACTATCACTATCAATAACAAAGTCCATTCTCTTTCCCTTCTTCATTTCTTCCATGATTTTCAATAATAAAGGATCTGTAGATTGAGCTTCCTTGATTTTCTCAATAATTGTTAGTTGCACTCTCAAATTTGCTAAAAGTATTCTAGCTTTATCCATTTGAAGTGTCACCTCCATGCCCTTCAATTTTTCATTAATTAAGACTTCCGAACTGTCATACATGTCAAAGTACTAGATGATTTTCTACTCAAAGCATCTGCCACCACATTGGCCTTTCTGGGATGATAGTGAATTGAGCAATCATAATCTTTGATTAGTTCCATCCATCTTTTTTGTCTTAAGTTAAACTTCTTTTGTGTAAAGATGTATTTAAGGCTCTTATGATCGATATATATCTTACATGTCTCACCATAAAGATAATGTTCCCAAATCTTAAATGCAAACACTACTATTGTTGAAACCCAAAAAGTGTGCACGGATGTGAAATATATTCCTCACTCGTCACACTAATCACGACAAATGACAATTTGGATTCTTATTCGCCACGAATAAAATGATTTCAATTATTCACTTTCGCCCCAAAAGTGTGCATGAATGAATTGTTCACACTCGCTCACTATGGAAGCCAGAAACTGAAAACTGGTTTTATCTCCTCCTGGGAAGGTTGTTTTGGATAACCACGACTCTTGTGAGTCCCTTAACGGCCCAGAAGATGGAAAATAGTGGATTCTTTCATAGAAGAATCACCTAATTCTTTGGGATACGATTTGAAGAATTTCATTGCAATAGAAACGATATAGAAGAGATAGAGTTATTCTCAAACGATGACTCTTCTCTAAATTCATTTTTGTGGCCTATAAATACCTACATGCACAGAGATAGAGGGGACACACAAGAGATACGAGGAAGAACGAGAGAGAAAGTTGAAGAAGTGAAGGTTCATTGCAAGGCAAGCTATGTTCGTTTCTTAAAGTTCTGCAAGCTACCTCTCTTCCAAAAGAGGAGTGTGTATGTCTATTACACCTCTACAACCTCCCCAAAGAAGATATCATAGGGAGCTTAGAGATGAATCAAGTTTCAGATATGTAAATTTGTTGATGAATGAACAAGTGTAATCCATATACATATATTTGAAAGAGTCTCTCTACTTTCCCCTTTTTCTTCTCTTTTACATAATTGCAACTCTATTTTATGATACATAATTTAAAGATAATCCGAGGTTGGCTGTGCTAAACGGATGTAATTAACAAGTTTATTAAACTTGGAGTTTTAGCTCCCACTCATAAAAATAATAAACTAGGCCTCTAAAATGGCTAGGTAATTTGTCCAACGAATTTCGCCTCATACACAGCTCAAAATTTAGTGTTACAAATTTCTGGCACGCCCGGTTGGACAAAATTTTCCTATCATCTCTCTTTAAGTTCTTTGTATTAATGGCTGTTCTATGCCTTAATAGGTACCCCAATGGAGTTGCAACTGTGAAAACCTCTGTTGGTTTGCCACAAGTCATGAGGAAAATGTGGGTTTGAGGCTTTGGTTTCCCCACTACCATTCATCTACATGGTTGAGGTTTGGGTCTCCCAAAACCCACTTATGCTTGAGGCTTCGGTCTCCCAACATAAGGTTAAGGCTTCGGTCTCCCTTACTTCACCAGAGGTTGAGGCAATAGTCTCCCCCAGGGCTGTGACAGCACTGCATATCTCAGCCAAAAATGACAAATTTAATGCTAAATCAAGGGGATATGCCCCCCAAATCATTTCAAGTAAGTTAAGAAAATAATGAATACCTAAGTTTGAACCAAACAAATAGTCAAAAGCCATTGAAGCCTTTGAAAAAAGACAGATTGTTGTCTTGGACAAGGGCCCAAAATTTTAATTGCTGCAACAAATGTGTGCAAATAAACATGCACATTCACATTCGTTAGAGTCTGAGTCCACGAATGACAGACAATTCTCATTTGCAGGAAAGTGCTCATAGACACAGGAGTCATACAACAAAGAAAAGGGGAAAGGCTCGAATGTGTAAGTCTGAAATTAACTACACTCGCCAAAGGGAAGTCCTAGCCAGTGACACTGCATTACTCGTGCACAATTTAGTGCAAACACCTGTGGCGAATGAGGATGGAAGTTCATATTCACACACAATTATGCGCTCTCGGAAGAGAGGACGCTTGCGAAACATGGTCTCGACGAAGGAACAAGTAAATCCTCATTCGCAAAATAGGGTCTCGGTGAATGAACATGTAATTCCTCATTCGTGCACATCTTTAGGCCTGAGACAAGACTTCTATTCGCCACTTGAGAACCATGGTTTGACTACAGTCCATATCACTCTCATAGGAGTTCCCACAATGCTCAGGGACCAGATAAAACAACAAATTATCAATCAGGTTGGAGTATTCAAACCATTTGGACATGAGAAAAACTTGCGAAATAAGAAGGGACTTAAGACAAAGACCCCTAAAACCCATGCTTCACAAAAGGACCAGTCATAGGGCAGCATGACCATTTACACCCCTTCTATGAGGCATAATTGGCAAAACAATAAAGCAATGGTAAAATTCAGAAACCCAATGCTCTTAACCCAATTTGATCTCCTTAAGGGGGTGAAGGAGGTAAACCACAAAAAAAGAATAACTTTGCCCTCTGGACACAAGCAAGACGCCAGGGCACAAAAGTTCTTTTACATGCAATCAGAAATAGGGGATGTGCAGATCAATGTAATGCTACCATGGGTGTACCCATAAAGGAGTAATCCCTCTTTGCCTTCTCAGGCCAAAGATAGCCCAGGCTATGCACCCTATGTCAGCAAAGGTAAGAGATTCGGGCTTGCTCGCAACTCCTAGGTGACAGTAATGTTTGTCGGGATAAAGAAGGATGCTCTAATCAACACTCCCAGTCCTTCCGGGTCATGGCCACGAGCTTTTAATTCTGCAGGCATGATGACCAGAAGTCAACTAGGGGCAAGTGCTAGGACACCATGGACACCCCCAAGAGGGTTACCGACTATTGGAAGGTCCTTGGTTGCTTCTCCCATTATGTTTTACTAGGGGGATAACCCTTATATGATTGTCACAATGGTTAATGTTATCTCTACCTCACAAGGATCTGAGACGATAGCACCAGGATCAAGGGGAAGTCAAGATCTGCCTACCGACCTCACAACAAGTATAGAAAATGTAGATGTTAGGGACTACAGCTCTAATTCTGAAGGGGAACACACCATGATGGCTGAATGGCGAGCTTACGTAGAAAGTCGAGATCGTTGCTCGACTGCTTAAGATGCCACCATAACAAAACTAAAAGCCATGATTGAGTAGCTCACATTGGAAAGGTAGGGTACAATCCCATCAAATCCCAATTTCACCATGACGAAATTAGAAAGGTAGTTATCCCTAACCAAGTGTAAGGAGGGTATACTCATTACACACTCTAGTATGCTTTCACCACTCTGCCTGGGTCTGCCCCAAATATAAGTGTTGCGCACAATATACCCACACCACAAAGGCCACCTATACAGGGGCTACCACAAGGCCTACATCCGCAAGGGACCCACCAGGTCCTTCATCATTAACAAAAACTACCTTTGCATAGACCGACACCTCCCTGGACATATGGTTACAATGGTTATAATGCATATGCACAACCTCCTTTTATGCCACAGGGGCCATATGCGCATCAGGCCCCACCCATGATGGACCCTAACTACATGCGGACAATTATGAATGAGATGCTTAATGAATACAAAGAGCAAGAGAATGTGAGTACATACATTACCAGGAAGTCATACCCTCTGCATGTGGATGCGGCATCCTTTCCATCGAAATTTGTCCTGCCTCACTTCAACACATTTAATGGGACAACATATCTGAAGCAACATATTGCTCATTTTGAGTCTCGATGCGGTGCTATTGCCTAACAAGGTAACTTGTTATTAAAATTGTTTGTGCAATCCTTGGATGGGGCTGCTTTCACATGGTACTCAAATTTGAAACCCAACTCTATCCCAGACTGGGATTCAATGAAACGAGCGTTCGTACAATAATTTAAGGGTACATACAGGCCTATGAAGCTGTATGAGCTGACTAATTAGAGGTAACGAGATAATTAGTCAGAAATGGACTTATCAGAAATGGACTTATCAACAGATGAAAGAATATGTCCTATGTTTACGAGAATGCACCTCCGATTAAAACGCTTCTTGAGATGTGTCTGTAGATTATAGCCTTTGAGCTCTCTCTCCATCTTACAACTCAGAAGTACTCTAGGTTTAACAATCTGATATCCAAGGCGTCCGCCTTAGAAAGAAGGCTAGTACACCACAAACGTGAGAAGAGGGGAAAAATGGTGGTTAACAAGATGGAATCATCCATGGTTATCGCTAAAAAGTCACCCACTAAGTTGAAAGTCAGGCATGCCACAAAGATAACTAAGTCGGCAGAGTAGGAAGCTCCTCCCAAAAGGCCAAACATGAAAGAGCGATAAGAAAAAGCTTACATGTTCCATCTTGATGATTTGGAGAGTCTCTTTAAGTAAACAGTTAAATCGCAGGATATTATACTTTCCGAGTCAAAGAGACCAACGAAAGTTGATAAAGTCAATGACCTAAAATATTGCAAGTATCATCGCATTCTGGGTCATACATTACAAGACTGCTTTGTGTTTAAGGATAAGCTTTAAGAATTGATTGACAAAAACACTGTGGAATTGGACGCAGATATGAGAACCGCGACTGCTAATGCCATCTTCATCGATGAAGACATAGGCGACTTTGTTGACATCCAAGTTGGCGGGAACGATGGTGATGATGAGGGTAAAATAATACGGAAAAGAAAACTTCAGGTTATATCACACCAAAAGGAAAAAGTTCATAGAATCACAGACTCCACACCATGGCGCCTAGAGGGTGACTTGTTAAAACAACCTTTTCAGACCCTGGTTACATTAGAAGAATTTATGCCTGAAGATCCGTTCCAATCTTTAATAGCCTCTTGCAACATAATGTCAATTGCACATGAGGGTAACCCTCACCCACTCAGGGAACCACATCAGGTACTAACACCACATGAATCAATAATAGTGATCCATTGGTTATAGAATACCATAACATACCAAGATCACTCTAAAAGGGTAACTATTCCCATGGCGGTCTATAGATATAATGTCGGG
>JAOXJP010000001.1:2624451-2634474 GCA_025762735.1 Platanus orientalis
TAATAATAACATCAAGGAGAAAACTAGCATACTAGATAGCATAAGCAACAAAACTCGAAGTCAATTAAAGTAAGTAAGGACTACCAACTAGCAATAATGATATGAATAGGAATCTCATCTACGGGGAAATGAAGGCAAACATCAAACATAAGGAGTAGAAATCATTTTCCTTTTTTTACTTTCATATGAATTTAACCTCCTTACATTTAATTATAGAGAGAAACTTAGGATTTCAATGAATTCATGATGGTAGCAAAGTAGAAGAATTAAATCTTAACTAATACATGCACAAATTGGAATAGATTTAACCATTTACAAGTAGAGTCTAGAATTTCATGGAATCAATGTCCCTACCAAGGTATAATAGAAATAAACTACTTCATACAATGGTTGGAATCATCAAACTCACATAGATTTAACAAAAAGTAATGAAAAATTGTCATCTCACCTAAAATGACAACCAAAAATAGAGGAAATTGCAGAAAAATAGTAAGAGTAGAGTAATCAACTCAAGAACTCACTAATCCTTCATGGATTTAGTCTCTGGATAAAGAAAACTTACCAAAATTTCATCACAAGGCAGTCAAAATGAAGAAAAACTAAAATCTCACCCAAACTAAGGATTTTCAATTAATAAAATCACAAGAATTTGAAAGAATAGTATATCATGTGTAAAAACTCATAAAAATCTCATAGATCTTTAAATCAAATGATGTGGACCCACCAAAAATTAATAGATTAACAATCAAATAGTGAAGGAACTAAATACAAATCATCTTGAAGAATAGCCATGAAGAAAATGGTAGGAAATCAAAGAGAGTAGCACATCATGTATGAAAACTCACTATTTTTATCTTATTGTTTGTTCAAGCTCTCTAACCCTCAAAAACCTCATTCACTTTGCTCATATCCTCTATAAAAATGATGTAGAAAGAGTGTTAACTATGTATATAATAGAAATCTAGGAAGAAAATGAGCTAAACTAAAGGATTTCCAAAGTTTGGAGTGAAACTTACCTAATTTGGGGAAGAACTCCCACACTAAGCTCCTAAATCCTCTAAATCTCTAACACTTTTCCTTTTGGTGTAAATGAGACCATTAGGGTTTCTTTATCTTATTTATAAGGTTTCGGATCGAGTTGGAAGAGTCTCACACTCCCCAAAATCAATTTTTCCTCAAAAAATCGTATTCTGAGTCATTTGGATCGATCCAATACTATTCATGCACTTTTCTAAAACTAGAGAGACCCCATTTCAATCATGGATCAATCCAAATAAGTTGGATTGATCCAAAATAGAGTTATGTAGCTTTTACCCCCTCTCACGAAAATGCTCATAACTTTCTCTAAAAAACTTGGAATCAATCTTTGTTTATTAGGTTGGAAACTAGACTTAAATATATTTCTATGGGTATATGGCTCATCCCCCAATTCACTCGGGATTGGTATCAATGGACCCACAAAGTTACCCCAAATTTTCTGTGGGCCTGTCAACACAGACACCTCGTGGTAAAATGGGTACAACTTCTTCTAGGAAACTCGTAGTTGCAC
Source organism: Platanus orientalis (assembly GCA_025762735.1). Lineage (NCBI taxonomy): Eukaryota > Viridiplantae > Streptophyta > Magnoliopsida > Proteales > Platanaceae > Platanus > Platanus orientalis. Next base: position 2,626,001 of record JAOXJP010000001.1, read on the forward strand.
ACCATTTGTTCTTTTTATAGAAAACAGACTCTTAGATATTTCCATCAAGGTATGGCATGACTCTCAATTATCTCTGGATTTGTTTCAGTGGGCCCACAAAGGTACCTTAAAAGCAAAATTATGATAACTTTCGAACTTGACGGTTCGAGACCCAACTTGTGTCTACACTTCTAACTTGGTCCAATGGCTTTCTAACCCACTTTATGGTCTGTTTAAACATGTGAAAGGACAATTTTACCTTTATGGGATAAGATTACGATTTTACCCTTTAAGTGAAACATGGGGTGTTACACCTCATCACTCGTGATTATCAAGTGATCAAGGTCATCACACCACCACATGCAAATTCAGTGTTCACTCTCTTAAAGGCAGAAACATCATTTTTTGAAGATTGAAAGAGCATGGTTGTTGAACTAGGGTTTTTTGCATTGTTTTTTAGATGGATTTTGTATCCAAAATTGAACAGTAGTCTATCGATTATGGCTTAATGGTTATATTGAAGCTTAGAGTAAAAGATGACGGTTGCGGTGCAAACAACACTAATAATGCTGAGGAATGATTTATGTCTTTTGATCAGCTTTTGTCTGCACTCTTGCTATTAGAAACTAATTCCGAAGAGGCTTTGGTTTTTCTAATGGTGCCTATGAAGGGACTCTCTTGTAATGTATCCCAGCCTAGGCAAGTTATGCACATATCAGCAGCTGGGCAAGATTAGAATCCCACTTTTTTTGCATTTTAGTTTAGTCATTTTAAATAGTTGTTGAGTTCAATCATTATGGATGTCAATAAAAAAATGATCTTTTAGTTGAGTCAACGTTGTATGATTGTTTTTGTTTTTGAATAAGATGTAATCCCTAGTCTTTAGGAGTTGTTTAGGAAGAGTTTACTTATTTGAATTTGAATTGTAATCTAGTCTCCTCCTTATTCCAAGGAGAAAACTCTACTTATTTGAAAGTTTATCAATAGAATCTTATCTTTGCATTATGCAAACCAAACCTACGAGTTCCTAAGGAGGAAGGAGTCCCTTGAAGTACTCCAAATCATTTCCCTTCTTGGCAACGTCCCAGCTTGAAACGTTGCAACTAGTATCAGAGCCAAGCTTTCCTAAAATGGCATAGAAAACACGTGCCGCTAAGATCAAAGAGATACTGCACTCGTTGAAGTTGACCTTGGAGGACCATGGGCGGTTATTACACAAGCACGGCCAGATATTGGAAGAGCTGATCAGGAGAATGACTTTCGTCAACTTTAAGATAAATGCTCTCTCAAATAGGCCCTAATGCGATAGGGAGGAAACATCATCCACACCAGTAGCACATTAACTGAACTCCTCTAGATCCGGCGACACCAACCTCCACTTGCATACACGCACTACTCTGCTGGACTTTCCCAAATTTGACCGGGTTTGCTCTACCGTGTAGAACAGTTTTTCATCCATCAACAAACCTCAAACACCCAAAAACTCTTATTGGCCTCATTTCATCTTGAAGGGAAGGCACTCTAGTGGTTTCATTGTGTGAAAAGGATTGGTGCCATTTCTAATTGGGAGGATTTCTTAAGAGCTTTGCTCATGTGATTTGGGTCAAGCCCATTTGAAAATCTCACGGCCATGTTAACCAAATTTTGGCAATCATCCATGGTAAAGCACTATCAAACTCAATTTGAGGAGCTTGCTAATCACACAAAAGAACTTAATGAGTCATTCAAGACTTAATGAGTCCTTCATGATAAGATGTTTTGTGGGTAGCTTGAAGGAGGACATCAGGCTAAGTGTCCAAATGTTGAGATCAAGAACCTTAATAGATGCCATTGGGCTCGCCAGAATGCAAGAAGAGAAAGTCTACTCTTTCCGTAATCGATTGGATTACGACCATAATGGTATCAACCTTTCTCCAAAATCTTCTAATCCCATCATCAAGAAATTATCTCTCATAGAAATGAAGGAAATGAGAGAGAATGGCTAATGCTAAAATTGCGATGACAAGTTTTCGTTGGAACACAAGTGCCGCACACAAAATCTTTATCTGATGGAAGGACAGTGACCTGACAAAGATGACCTCTACGTGGCATATGACAATTCAGAAGAAGAGTCCAATATAAAATATCTCAACTCCCGGCTCAAAGGCGATCTAGAAACTTAGGGGAGGGGAATGTAACGTACCCCCGGCCCAGGCAAGCCATGCACGTGTTCACAAATGGGGTCAGCAGCTGGGTAAGATTAAAATTACACTTTCTTTGCATTTTAGTTTAGTCATTTTGATTAGTTGTCAGGTCCAGTCATTAGGGATGTCAATAAAATATATATATAGTCTTTAGAAGTTGTTTAGGAAGAGTTTACTTGAATTTGAATTATAACCGAGTCTCCTTATTCCAAAGAGAAAACTCTACTTAGTTGAAATTAGTTTATCAATAGAATCTTATCTTTAGATTGTACAAACCAAACTAGCGAATTCCTAAGGAGGAAGGAGTTCCTCAAAGTACTCCATATTATTTCCCTTCTTGGAAACGTCCCAGCCTGGAACATTGCATCTTCACACAACATATGGGCTCATGTTGAAGTTGGTCATGGCGTTCATGCCTCTGAAATTAGTTCATAGGCCTCAACTGTTTCCTCTTGGGTGTTTATGATATACTCCTGACTTGTGCAGAGATGAGGATGAGTGGAGAGATGGTATGTTTGTTTAGTGTGCGGATCATTGAGGTTCTGAGAGGAGGAAAAAGAGATGAAAAGCAATTTTGTTGTTAGGCTACCATGGATCTAGGCCTGAGACCATAGAAAACAGGGGGATGAGGCCACTTGATGGAGAAAACGCTTTAGTTTATAATTATAAGATTTTTAATCCAAGTGAAGGAGCGTAAGAGGAAACAAAAATAGTTGAAAATGATTAACTTACTCACTTTTTTATTGTTTTACCTTTTAGATACCAATTTTGTCAAATATTTAAAAGTACTTGATTATTTGGCTAATTCATCAAAATTCATATCCGATTTGACAAAATTCCCAAGATTATATAACCTAAACGATCTGTTGTGGCAAAATTTGTCGTGATTTTTTTGTAGCATGAACACAAAACCACGCAAAAAATAAAAACCATGCTTTTGTTCATGCAATAAATTGCCACAGCAGGTACATTCTCTTATGTAATTAGGGACTGGTGACTAGTTTGGTGTGGGTTTTGGATAAGCATAACTAAACATGATTATGGTTTATATTTGCTGGTTGTTTGGTAAATAAAACAGCTCATGTGCTAGTCAAGTGGGGTGGCGTAGAGGATTTCAGGCCAGTCAAGTGGGGTGTTCGCTTATCAATGGCTACAGCATGGATGCCCAATTGGTCTTTTGTGATTATCAAGGATATCGGATAAGGATGTCTTTGCCCCTCCTTCTCTAAACAGGGCTTTAAAATAAAAATAAAAATAAAAAAAGATTTGAATGGGTGAGTAAAAAACGAGAAAAGCTTGATAAAAGGACTATGAGACCTAAAAAGATATAGGCAAGAAACATGTCAGATCCTTTAAAAGAAAAGTAATGAGTAGTGCAACCCAAACCTTGCATGGGCCTATAATCTCATATTAAATATAATGCCAACCCTACTTAAATCAAATCCAACTCATGATCCATTGAGTATTGATACCATGTTTGCGAGGGTACCTACACCCTGGATTGTCTCCAGCTCTCATGTGTCCAGCATAAATTAAGCATCAATTTTGCACTGATACGTGGCAAAAAAAAAAAAAAAAGGCAAAGAGATGTTTTTTACCATGGGTTTAGGGATGGAATTCACTTTTTTCACCACCTGTCGGCATAAAAGTGATGCTTGATTAACTTTGGACACATCCAAGTGACGATCTGGGCTGGGGTACCCAATATAGAACTTGTACCTTTCAAGTATTGCAACAAATAGTGAAAGGTGCAACAAGGAACCATAGAGAATAATTTGGTACCATAATATAAAAGAATATTTCCATAGGCTCTTATAGCAAAGCCTTTCAAAAACCAAATATTAAATTCATACGCTAAAAGGGACAAAATTGTAGCTTAGCCAACAAAGTTGTGTTTGATTTGAATATTACAATTGGTTTTGAAGAATCAAAATAAAAAAAAATTGGCCTAATAATTAGGCTGGATTGAGACCCTTCTCTAAATTCCAAGAATCAAGTATGAAAAAATAATAAATGATGAACCCAACTTGGGCCATAACCATCAAAGCACACAGTTTACTATTGATACAAGCACTGGCTAGCCTACCGGAAGTCATTGACTTTGTTGCCAAAGGCAAGCTATATTTTTCTTTTACCCTTTCCGAAACAACCACCCCCCCCCCGAGATTTTGTGCACCCCCTTAAATAGCCCCTAATGTCCCCTCGCATGCAGGAGGACACATCAGGTCAAGAAGTGATTTACATCCCTCCCCAAAAAAGGTAAATCACTTTTCAACCTGATGTGTCTTCCCTGTATGCATACAGGGGTGACGTTAGGGACACTTTAAGGGGGCACACCAAATCCTGAGGGGCACAAATGGGGCTTCATGATCCATGGAAACCATTTATGTTCCATGCTATCGCCATAATTATTATCTCTAAACAAAATAATAAAAAATATATATTATTTTCGACGGAAATATCAATTTTCATAAATGATACATCCAAACAAGATTAGGATTTCCACAATTTGATTATGATAATCTATAATCACAACAGACACTGAATTCTAATAATTTAAACCAAACGTCTTCAAAGCCATTCTTCCACACTGATTTTTACAAGTAGAATACAATGAAATTCATAAAATTATAAGAAGGGAGAGAGACACTCTGTTCACAAAGATCCATACAAACTTTGGTCAAGCTTGAAGAAATGTTTTCACCCATTCCAAATTAAAAGACTCCTCACTTGAGAAATCAAAGAACTCTTCCACGTTAAAACTAGTCTCTAAACCCTCCCTACCCTCCTTACTTTCTTCATTCGCCTCTACTTTGTCCCAGGTCTCAGGCTCATAATCTTGTGTTATTGAACTTTGGGTTAATTTTTCTTGATTTATTTTCTTGCTCAAATGAGAATTCCAATAGTTCTTAATTTCATTATCTGTTCGACCTGGTAATCTTCCAGCTATCAATGACCACCTGCGAGAAATATCAGAGAGTCAAATTAAGAAACCCCTGTTAACAAGAATAGATGAATTAGAATAGAACTATAATTAATGGTTAAATTAATCACTAACCTGTTCCCTAGGAGTTTATGGAGCCTAACTATCAAGTCCTCCTCTTGGTCTGAGATACATCCCCGCTTGATGTTGGGTCTCAGATAATTCAACCATCTCAATCGACAACTCTTCCCACATCGATTCAAACCTACAAGAACAACGAACCCATTAAGTTAAAAGCCCAAGATCAAAATCAAAATCAAGCTAATATAACTAAGAAGCCAGAGTTCGTGCTGAGACTAAGATATGACCTGCGTTGACTGCAACAGACTTCCACCTCTTTGCCCCATGGATTTCAATATATTGAACCAGTTTTTGATCTTCTTCGGCTGTCCATGATCCCTTATTCACAACTCTTTTAGTGGACTGATCCTTCTTTGGAGCCATGAGAGAGAGAGAGAGAGAAACGGGATGTTTGTTGTTGGAGGGATGAGGCTCACAGCAGAGAAGTGTATAGCTTAAAAAGCTAGAGAGCTCTTCGTTGTTTAGAGAGTGAAATGGGTCCCTTCATCCATATATCTACCCTTCTTTTGTCGTGAAATGGGGTCCCTTCATCCATCCATCTACCCTTCTTTGTAGAGAAGAACCCAACTACCATTATAGAGATGAGTGAGAATGGAGTGTTGTTTGACGATTGTAGTCACCTAACAATAAAATATCTGGCAAACTTGTCTTCTGTCTAAAGCTGCGACAAAGCTTCAAAATCTAAATCACTAAATCTCTCTTATTTATTTATTTTTGGGTAAAGTAATCACTAAATCTTGCTTTTTATTGTTTTGGTAAAGGTAATCTCTAAATCTTGCTTAAGGACCCTATATCAAATACCGATGAATTTGGATCATCATAAACATCTAACACATCTCATTTATTCTAAAATAAGAAACCAGTATCATGAGTTTGATTAAAATTTATATATGTGAATAAATTTCCAAGCACCGATTCAGCATGAGCAAGAGTATGAACTAACCAGCTTTCGACCGTTTGATCAGAATCCAAACAGATTCATGCCAAAAAAGTGCAGTTCTGGCTGCTATGTGGATTCCAGTTTGATGGATGACAACTTGATACATAATCCCCACATTCCTTTTTTTTTGGATCTTTTCACATAATTTTATTGATGAACCCAAACTTACTTAAGAGCTTGATGACACTAAAGAATAAGCATGCCAAGACAAGAAACATCTCTCTCTCATGTCAAACAAGCACGGTAATAAAAACAAGAATCCCAAGCCGATCGACACCATGAAAAGTCAGAGTATGTATTGATTATTTTTCAACTTAATCTCTTCTGCTAGTGCATCCTCAGTCCTCAATATTGAGAGATTGATGCCTAGTCTTGTAGAGCCATACAACCCTTATCTTATCTTCCATTGTTTTTGGGAGACAGTTCTTTGGTAATGAGCTGTTTCATAATTCTCATACAAAGCTAAAATGGCAGTTCTTGACCTGACCCACCAACCCTGGTTCTTGTTCCTCCATGGATTGGCCAATTCCTATATTGGTCTGACCCAATACCAAATCTGCAGTGGACCAATGGAATATTTAACCGGATGGTTAAGATCAAACAGTTTATGCTTTATATAGACCATCCAAGAGCGGGCTCTAAGATACAATCAGCCCATCCCATGGAAAATCCAAAATATCATTTAAGATTGTCGGGTTTTTCTGCAAGCTCTAGACAATATCCATAATTCGTGGATATTCGAAAAGTCTGCAACAAGGCTACTCACACTTTGACAGCCAATGCGACAAAGAAGCATCTCATTCGAGTTTGGAATTGTAATCATCTTCGTGAAGAATTATCTTCTATTATTCCTATAATCTCATGTAATCATGAGAATTTTTGAAGTTGAAAGAGTTGAGCTTAAGTTCACTCCCCCCTCACCCCCTCCCAAAAAAAAAATTATTATTATTGTTATTATTATTATTATTATACAAGTCTTACATGGAGAGTTTCCCTATCTTCAACTACTCGTTAAATAGTCGACAGCGGTGCCGTGCCGTGAGAATGGGGGAAATTAAAGTTTAATTTAAAAGTTTGAAATTTGCTTGTGAAAAGGTGTTAAATCTTTGATTTATTTATAATAAATGGATTATGTAAAAAGTAAGTCTTGTTATTGGTTTCTTAAAAGTTGTGATTTTGACTATAGCCTTCCTCTTGATCTTTGACTTTGCGTGCTGGAGATTGCATCCATAGATGATCTTAACCATCCGATTATGATGGATTCCATCATTTGGTTCATTGGTCAGTTTGCTAGAATCATCTGGCCATTTCCAATTCTCCATTTTCTAATTGTGAGGTCACCCTCAAGAGTTTGGTAGAATCGTAGAATGAGTGTGTCAGAGAAAGATGAAAAGCGTAAGAAAACAAAGATTCCCATTGAAGGATAAATTTAAAATTTGGCTGACGAAAAAGAAAAATCCATTCAGAACGGATATTCTCTTACAAAAAAGCGTCGGACGATCCTTATCCCGCGTTATGTGACAAAAAAAAAGCTCAACAGGTGGTGCCACAGGCTGACACGTTATGGTTTATTGAATTTGATGTCTCTTTTAAATGAGTAAATATTCATTTGAACACTTTTTTTTCTGTTTTAAACCTACATACCCCATTTTGATTGGTACCTATTTTTTCATTTGAAAATTGTTTTTACAGTTTTAACCCTATGCACCTAGCCTTTGTACTTAGGGCAGGTAGGACATATAAAATCCCGAACATGACATTTTTCCTCTTAGGAAAACTAATATATGTTTAGTTGGAAGATATTTTATTTTTTGATATTTTGTACTCTCCGATTTTGAACAAAAAAATTTATTGATAATTAATTGATTAAAAATAATAATAGCAATGATATCCATATCACAAGATAAAAGCTATCATAATCGTGAATCTATATAGACTAATCAATCCTCCCTTTTATAAAAATAAATCTTACAAAAATACATATATGTGTATGTACATGTACATGCATGCCCCTAACATCACATAGCTTATCTGAGTTTGATCTCAAATTTTTTTCTTCACAAGTTTAGCTTAAAATTCAAGCCCAATTTGTTGCACTAAATAAGTACAAAGCAAATTATACTGGGTTGGGTTCATATAAGCTCAGACTATTTAGATAATTATATTTTATATAATTAAAAATAATAATTTAGTAAACCTTAATACTAAGTTTCTTTTTAATTTTAATAATTTTATATTATGGTATTTGTGGGATTGCAAATTTGACTTATATAGCTTCATATTACAATTTGGGTTTAAGTGAGTAAAG
>JAOXJP010000001.1:2642368-2655995 GCA_025762735.1 Platanus orientalis
ATATATATATATATATATATATATATATATATATATATATATATATATTCTTATTAGAAAGAATCAAATATTTTTTTTTATTATAGCAGGAATGAGATGAAAAAAGAAAAAGAAATTAGAGAAAATGGGCAATTAGGTTCTAAGATTTGGAGTTAAAAAAGTAAGATTGAGTTTAAAAAACCGAGCTAAGCTCACCTTCATCTTAATAAGCTGAGCCTAAGCTCAGCACCTCAAGCTTGTGACAAGCCTAAGCCTAAATTAGAAAAAGTTCTATTTATTAACACCCTTAACATAACCTATATACGTCTCCACATTTTTTAGTATAATAGTGATTTTCTTGAGAATAATAAGAATTTCTTCTTCTTCCTTTTTTATGATAGCAAATTCATTAAGAAAAGAATAATAAGAATCTCTTGATATGAATATACTGAATAAACTCCCATCTAAAATATTTTTTTAAGAGATTGTAAGTCTAGCAAAAAAATAAATTTCTTACCCCCTCATACTTAGAACCGAGATTAGGTAATTTATCCCTACTGACTTGACAAAGGTAACTCCGTATAAAGAGCCCATGTATAGGTTGTTGAATACCATGACACATTTCCACAAGGTGCTTATATATATGGGACTAAATTTTGTCTAGGATTTTGTATGTCCTACGGTGTCTTACACACAAAGGCTAGGTGCATAGGGTTAAAACAGTAATAACAGTTTCAAACGAAAAAATAAGTACCCATTAGATTAATATTTTATGATTTTATTATGTTTTTATAAAGCAAGTAAACTTATGTAATGTAGTTGGTTAAAGTGCTTGCTTTGTAAGTAAGAAGTTTTGAGTTTGATTCTTATTGCAAAAAAAAACTTTTTTCCCCAAATTGATGGGCGGGCCCGAGGTCCGATAAAATTATTAGGGATGGTTTTGGGCCTTAATATTTAAAAATTTTATGGGCCCAGGCCCAACCCAAGCCTGAAGTGTAATGAGCAGGCTTGGACTTGGGCCTACCATGGCATGGCTCGAGCCCGGCCTATGCCCACCCCTAGTCCCTAGCTTTAACACAATTAGTAAATGGATCTTGTTTTGGTTGACCCATATAGTTGTATACCCTTAACTTGACGTGGCATGAACTTGATCTGCCAGCACAAATTGCCACCCCTAGTTTGTTGTTTTCAAAAATTTTGCTTTATTTGTTTAGTTCCAAATTGGCTAGGGAGAAAAACTAAACCAACATATATGTAATCATTCTCCCCTATCTCTTGTAGTTTGATGGAACTCTCTCCTGTGTAGCAGTGACACAACGAGGTGTTCACACATATGTGCACATGTACATGCATGAACTCGAGTACATGTGGAAGTACAAGCAAGGGCTTGGACGTAAGGGTGCTTGAGGTACATTTTGCACTTCACATGTGCACATCATTGCAAAGTCGCATTAGGGATCACAAGATTCCTTTTCAATGTTCCAAAGATTTCTCATTGAATCTAGGTTAGTCATGGTCGATGGGTATGTTACAGGACTAGTCCGCGACTGAACTTGGATTGGCAACTAAACTTGGGACAAGTGGTCCATGATTGAATGTGGCCGAGTTAAGCGGGTTTGCAACTGAACAAAATGGACCGCCTCGATATGGGATCCGAGACTAAGATGGATCCGCAACTCTGATCTATGAATGAGTAAAGTCATAGATGGGTTAGGCTTAGTCACAGATGGCCCAAAATATCTTAAACGAAACTTGCAACACAAGCTAGCCGGTACAAGCTTGTTAACTTACCTTGGAAAAGGCCCAGTTGCAGATGAGAGGCCAAATTGATATCCAGCAAAATGTGGATGTGTAGGGGAAAGCCATTATAGAAGGCCCATAAGAGGGTTTAAAGGCAAAGACGGTGAATGAAAAAGGAGCCAGAAAAGAAAGGAAGGAAAAGAAAAGGAAATGAAGAAGGCCAAGAGATCCATGGACATCCACTATAACAACTCTCTCACTCTCTCTTTCTTGTCTATTTTGGACCTAGGGTCCATTAAGCACTGGATTCAGTATCCTTGTAGGAGGGAACAATTGTAATCTTTGGGATCAGTGCTTCCTTTTAGAAAAGACACTAAGTAAGAGATGTTAACCTTGTTTTCGTGACTTGGTTTTGGCATATGATATTCATCTTTCTAAAAGGAAACTCTGCCGAATTTTTTTGGACAAGTTTTATTACTTGTTTTGAACACTCAACAATAAGTTTGTAGGGATGGTATCATAGTCTCTTTAAGGAGTGCACTATCTTGGAGTTAGATTAGCTATGGTTCCTTGCACATAAAAATAGGAGGCCTTGACTATCTTTAAGAAACACGATAACGGCACCTCTTTGTCTCGAATTAGTCTGATAGAATTAAGTTTATATTTATTTTCTTTTAAAAAGGTATGTAGGCAACTTGAGGATATGAAGCCCGATGGTTCAGCCCTAACTTAAAGACTATGAAATTCACTCATATTATGTGAATAAGTTTGATCAACTCTACAGCTCTTGCAGGTGATGTGTGACATCTAGGACTCATGCCAGAATCCAACAAAACCTTTCAAAAAGATTCTCACAAATAATACATTTTACTAACCTAGGGTACTTGGCTAAATCATGAGATACAACTTCAAAGCTATCACCTTTTAGGATCACGTCTTTCCTTTTTTTTGGAGAGTATTACGTCTTTCAACCCATAATCAAGGGCTTTTGAAAGACCAGCGCAAACAGCCAAAGATCCAGTCATTAAAGCTGAAGTAGTAGTACTCGTCTCCGCCAAAGCACAAAAAACACAACTTCCCTAACATTTGATTGATAGATAGCCCACAGCATTCATAGGAGCCGTCAAAACTGATCTTAGCCACAACCGGCAAAAAGGAGAATCATTTTCTATTATCAAGTATCGAGTGTCACTATCCTAGGAGACCCATCAAAAATCCAAAGAGGATTGTGTCTGCTCCCCTTGTGTCTCCTCCCCTTAACTAATCCCCTTAACTAATGCTAACCTCTGCTCGGCGTCAAGGGGTGGGTACATCAGTGCCGAAAAGTGATACGCCTCTCTCCCCCCCCCCCCCCACAAAAAAAAAGTGCAAATCACTTTTCAGTGCTGATGTGTCCAGCCCTTGACACCTAGCAGATGCCATGCATTTCAGCTTCCAAAACAGAAAGACCATCTTTTTTTCGTTAGGTAGGTTTCCAAGTGAACCAGAAAAAGATAAATTTAGCATTTAGTAATATAACAACAGCAACAACAAATGCACTAAAGCTAAAAAATCCAAATCTATCATATACAAAAAATGAAACCCTAAATTTAGGTTGACTTTGAATGGAAAATAAAATAAAAATACAAAGAAATAAATTTCTTTAGAAAATCTTTTCATGTGCAAACTTCTTTAAATCAGCCCCATACGGGTGGCAACAAGCCCAGCTAGTTTGGCTCAGATCGGAGTTTGGCTCATAATGAACCGAGGCTGTGCCTCAGAACATTAGGCTGTTGGATCTGTGTTTTTTTATTTTTTGGCAGGCTAGCCAAACTTACTTCTACAAGCCTGAACTTGGCAAGCCCTTCATTATGGGTTGAGAGACATGAATGTCACTCCGGATATGAGTGTTCTCAGCCCCCAACATGCATTGTACACGGATTCTATGCTCACAGAAGCCAAGCAGCATGAATGTAGATTCTGTCGTATGAGCTGGTCTCTCAAAGTCAAACTAAATTTTATGGTTTCATTTTTTCATATTTGATAAATTAAAAGGTAAAAATATCGCAAAAAAAAATGGTCTTTTTGTTTTGGAAGCTGAAATGCATGTCATTTTGATGAATGCGGATTTCCTGTAGCACTTTTTTCTGTAGTGAGACTTGAGCACCAGGGTGCTGAGTGACACATGGGTGGACAAAGTGAAGCACCCAGCAGTGGTTCATTTTTTATGGTGGTTCACTTTTTCCACCCACATGTCACCTGCCACCTTGGTGCTTCAGTCTCATCTCACTACAGAAAAAGCGCTCCAAGAAATCCGCTCTACATTTTGATGGGTCTTCTCCCAGGACGGCAATAATCGACCAACAACTTGATAATAGAAAGTGATTCTCTTTTATCAATTAATGCTCTCAAAAGTCCAATCTCTCCATGACCATGGAATATCAAATACACTATTTTGAAATGTCAACATTTAGCTGCTTCTTTCTCTCATTGCAAGTTTATGAATGTTCCTAGAGCAGCAAATTGCAGAGCTCATAATATTGCTAACACGGCTTTGACTGTTCTGGATCTAGTGCTTGAAACTATCAGATACCAATCCGTTGATCCTTTCGTTGTCTAATGAAATGTCATTTCGAGGGAGAGAGATTACTTCCTTTTTTCTTACATTGATAACAAATCAAGGGAGAAAAAATAAAAATAAGATCCATAAACCACCGTCTAGGTTCTTAACAAACTGTGATATCGTTGGTTAAAAGAGGTCCTACAAGGTTTCTCTCCTACTTTTACCTACAGAAAATTAAAAATCATTTATGAAGAAACCTAACTAGTGGCGGGCCTAGAAACCACTAAATGTAAGACCTTCCGAATAATTTTCTACCCTACTTTCAACGTTCCAAGTTGGTTTAGATTGAAGCAGACATTGTGTATAGGCTCTACACATGATAAAGGGTGAAAACAAGCAAGTGGAATGTACATACTCGTCTCTGAACGACATATCCACTAAGAATAGTATAGGATACATCAATCAAAGAAAAATACCAAACCAAATGGGAATTCTACCCTCTCACGGGTCCCAATTGAGCCATGTGGAGAAAAAGGTCCAGCAGCTTTCCATTATTCCCTCTTTCTTCTATGAGGTAGGGGCAAACAAGTGTTCAAAAAAAAAAAGATTGGGGGGGGTTGAAATCCTGTCTTGTTCGCCTGGCACTGGATAGCTCGACTCTGAACAAATCCACCATGTTCTCGGACAGTCACTGTTACCGAAATGCCAGCTGCTACCTGCAAAGATCTCAACATGATCCATCGAAGAATCATTCAATGTTTAATGCCATGCCTGTGACTAATAGAGTTAAGAAGAAAAACACTTTTAAGGCAAGGATTATGTTAAATGTGATCTGTTACTGACTGAATGCCCTGCACCAAGTAACTGAATAATGTCTAATCTAAATTTAATTGCTCCTATCACTACCACTGCTCAATTCTCCATCACCATTGGCTGCAACTATCCCCACCCACCATAGTATCCTTCCTGAACGTCAAGGCTTTAGGAATGAAAACAAAGACAGTGAACAATATGGGTTTCAAGAGAAATGTCTGCCTTAAGGTTGCACAGAGAGAGAGAGAGAGAGAGAGAGATGGTCCCGCGGTGACCTTGATTTAGAGAAAAAATGGATTTTGTGTAGAAGAAGATAAATGGAGGAGCTGGCGAAGGTTGTTAGCAGTTACTCCCTCCACCGCACGTTGTAGTTTCATTGTGAGGGGGCCTTTGTGGGGATGCAATCATGTTTCCAGCTAAGCTTAAGCATTTCCTGAAATGTACCAATGGTAACAAATAACTCAGGACTGTCAGCAGTAAACCCTTCAAAAAATTTATCATGCTATAGGTCCTCACTGAAATGAGACTCTAGACAGCCATTGGAACTGCTCAATGCTTCATGTTAGGAGCCTTAAGATAAGGGTCAAACGAAAACAAAAAAATGGTGCCACAAGGTTGACGCTTGTCATGTCTGGTCCCTTGCATCAGAAAAGGGAGATTATTACCCAAATAGGACTGCAACCCTGAGAGTGTTCCATGTACTTGTGAGGGATTTTACCCCAATAGGAATGAAACCCTGAGAGTATTCCAATACGTGAGAATTAAAAATTTTGGAAAATGTAACATATATATATATATATATATATATATATATATGGTCAAGGCAAAATGCAAACGTCTGAAAAATATGAATAAGGGTTGGTAATGTTAACACTACTGAATAATGCAAAAGTCTAATCCATATATATAAGGGTTAGCAAACTGCAGCTTTTAAGCTTCTGAAAGTTGGGTTTTTTTTTTTTTTTTGGGTGGGGGGAGCTAGAAGCCACTAAAAGCATCTATGGTTAAATGAGTTTCTATAAAAATATCCTCTGGGAGTTAGTAACTTGTTAGAAATTAAAAAAATGAGAGAGAGAGATGAAAACCAAATTGCAAGCAAAAGGTAACAATCACGTATCGTGTCCTCTTACCTGCCATATAAGAACTGGAAATACACATTAGGCTAAAATTGCAAAGATCAGCAGAAAACCAAGGCTAATGAAAACCATGGACATACTATAGAAATAGCTTGCACATACCCCCATATGGCGCGAGTATAATAAGACATGAACGACTTCCACTCTGGCAATGAAGGGGCATGCATCAGGCAGCTTCTGGAGCGTTGTAACCAGGATATATAGAGATCATCACAATGGACACCACTTTTACCATTAAAAACAGACATTAAAGAAAATAGTTAACCAACCCAATAAAAAGAGTGCACCAACATCATATCAAATGAGATATAACAACACAAAATTGTCAGTATAGCTCTTCAATAAAGTCCAAATAAAACTCCAAACAAAAATATTAGCATTCAGACGCTGGCAATAACCATCCACAATAGAGCGAAGTCCTGTCCCACACAGCTACTCCAATATGATACGATATGAACCAAACATTTGGCCTCAAGTCTCTGCAATTGTCATAACAGTACAGCAAGGTTAAAGTATGAGTCCCAAACTTCCAACAAGTTGAAGTCATAGCAACAGGAAAGAAATCAGGTTCACAAGAGCTCCAAGAAACCTCAAGCCTGTAAAAAAGTACAATCATGAGCAGAAGAATTGTTAAGAACAAAAAACAATAAATACATGCTGGGAAGAGGAAACAATTAGGGTAAAAATAAATCCACGCAGCATTATGTTGGTCTCTCCATATCTTAATCTCTAGCTGAAAGTGCCTCTGCCTAATTAAACATATCAAAGGGTTTAAATGCCAAAATGCAATATATTAAAATTACTAAGTGAATATCTGTGCAGAAGTAATAACAAAGGATAATGATTGTCTGTGATGAAAAAACCTCAATGTGTGCCACAAATTGACACATGACGTGTTTTCGAATTTGATGCCTCTTTTTGGACAGCTACTTTTTCAACTGAGCACCTTCTTTGGATGTTTTTAACCCCAACAAACCACATGTCAGCTTATAGTTCATCACAGAGACTCACAGACTTTTTCATCACAGAACATTTGTTTCTACAAACAAATCCTCGTTTTCTCCATGACTACCACAATATATGGAGGAATAAAACGAAACGTGGCAGCACTAGCTTCTACAATTCTAGAATTCAAAGAATCATCACTTTTAATATCTACAACATAATGATACAATAATAACAGCAAAAGAATGTGGCATGCTTACTTTTCAACCTGGAAACAGAATGGGAAACCGAAGCCATGTCATTTCATTTCTGCCATAAACTTCTCATATTCTGAGTCAGCACCATATGTTGTCTTTTCTGCAGAAGATACAGGTGGAGGCACTGGATTTGAAGCCCAAGGAGCACTTCCTACGTTCTGTGAATGGTCTACCGTCGAATGAGGTGCAGGAGGAGGAAGAACTGCACCATAATAGGATGGGTAGCCTAATGAAGATGGGGGATATGTAGGTTGAACATTTGGTGGCATTCCAGCAAATGAATTCCCATAGAAGTTGTTAGGTACAGATTGTACAGATGAATTATTTTGAGATTGCACTCCAGGTGGGAAATTTTGTTGTGCTTCACTAGAAGGCACACTCTGAGATGGAGCACCAGGGGGAATGGTCTGCATTGATGGAGGAGGATACTGTACCCCATAAGTGGGCATAGATTGACCTTGGACAGGGGTATACATACTTGAGCCAGGAGGAGGGGGGGTGTAAGGAGCATAAGGAGGAGGAACAGGAGGTCCCCATGGTACCGGCGCTCCCATGTAATTCCCAGGTGGCATGTTACCAATAGGCCCACCTGGCGTATATTGCTGAGATGGGTATCCACCAGCAGCCTGATCTGAACCAGGGTAAGTAGGCATTGTTGGAGCTGGAGGCCCAGGAGGTACAGCAGGCTGAGGTGGTTTACCTGCAACTCTTACAGCCATTACTCTTCCCTCCAGACGATAACCATTCATTGCGGCTATAGCCTCATTGGCCTGAGCAACATCAGAGTACTTGACAAAACCATAACCTTTGCTTAATCCAGTCACCCGATCTTTAATAACCTTAGCCATTACAATATCACCATAAGGTGAAAACAATCGAATGAGGGAATCATCATCAAAATTAGGTGGCAAGTACCCAATGTACAAATTTGTATCGTCATATTCCTTTCCAGTCTTCGCTCCATTCATTGCCATCCCAGCTTGTGATGCGCTCCCAATACCCCCAGCATTGTTATTACTGGCCCAAGGAGGATTGCTTCCTGAATTATTTGAACCCATAATTGGCAATGACGGGTTGTGTCTGGTCAGTGATTCAGGGCCAGTCCCTCCTAGTTCTGCCAAAAAGTTTTGATACTCATCATCCATTTTCTTGCCGGTTGTACCCTTCATAGGACAATCGATAGTGGGGTGCCCTCCGTCACCGCATATTTTACAGAGTACATCACTCTTAAATGTTGAAGTACGAGCAGGACAAGCATATTGACGGTGACCAGGCTCACCACACAACCTACAAAATTCATCATCTCTAATAGTACCATTCAAAGCAGCAAGTTCCCTGAGCTGTTGCCGCTTATGCTCGTTGAGTCCTTCATCAACAGGCTGCAAAAGTTTCTCCACCATCCCTGCAGCAGCCTCAAGTGCTTCCTGTGTCTCAGCCTCTACCAAAACATGCAAATCCTCATTCTCTGAAGGATCAGGTTTCATCAAGTCACGCTTCTGTTGCAACCTCCCTTCTTTAATTGACCCCTTACCCCGAATCACAATTTTTGCCCCAGTTTCCTTCTCCATTCTCTTCTGTGTGTTTCCCCTTGGTCCAATTATAAGCCCTATAAAATTGTAACCTGGGTATTCTTTCATGGGAATGTAAAGCTTCTTCTGAAGCTTAGGAGGCCGGTAATCCGCTGGGGGTTTGAATGCAGGATTCCGTTTGATCATTTGAGATATAATTTCCGTCCTCTCACGGGTAAGTCTTTCACGAGCTCGGTATTCTCGTGTGTTTATACGAATACCCATGTTATCATATATGGGTTCAGGAGAAGGTGAACGAGCACCTTCAGGGCGATCATCTAAGGGTAGACCAGACTGTAACATACGATTTATCTCCATAAGCCTAATATTCAGAGCTTGGATTTCGGGGTCAAGATCAATACCTCCAGCAAAATCCTTCATAAAGTCTGGTAGTTGGATTACAGGCTTCGGGTCGTCAGCCCATCGTGACTTCCTCTTACGAGTGCCGCTACCAGTATCACCGTTTTGGTTTTCAGATTCCGTTGGAGGATCCCACCTGCTTCGGCGCCTGCGTCTGCTAGTAGTTTCTTCTTCCCCTCCAGAACAGTCCTTGTCGGTGCCGCTATGTGTATTGTTGACACCGTTTTCAGACAACAAAGGCTTCTGGATCTCTAACTTTGGTGCGTTCTGGAACTGATCATTGCTTCCATCGGCATTCAGATCCGCCGATGTTTTCTCCGCACCAACCAACGGTCCGGTTTCGGGATTTTCCACAGAAGAAGGCGGATTCGGGGTTTCCGAAGAAAAAAATGGATTTTGATCATTCGAAGGTAGGGTTCCCGAAGGAAAAAATGGATTTTGATCATTCAAAGGTAGGGTTTCCGAAGGAGGCATCGGGGTTTCATTGTACTCAAAAGTTTCTGGAGGTGGTGGTGGATATTCATCATACGAAGCTACTGTTTCTGGAGGAGGAGGAGGGTTTTGATCATACGAACCTAGGGCTTCGGGAGGAGGAGGCATACCTTGATCTTGATCATACGAAGCTAAGGTCTGCAACGAAGAGAGTGGATTCTGAGCAGAATAATCTAAGACTTCTGAAAATTGGTATGAATTCTGAGCTAGGGTTTCCGAGGATGAAAACGGTGAGGCTTGGGAAGCCAGGCTTACAGACGAAGAGGAGTTTGGCTGAGGAGAATCCATGGCTTCCAAAGAAGATTGAAGATTTCGATAAGAGGAAGTAAGTAGTCGCTGAGAATCACGGAGATCTGCAAAAGCAAAGGCGATCGAAATCTTCCGTTCGAGGAAACTACGGATTCCTCTGACTTCTCCGTTTGGGGTAGCCGGGTAGGGTTCTATGGAGTTTCCTGATTGGTTAAATATTTAAGCAAATAATTAAAAAAAGTCGCGATTCTTTATAAAAGGGTTTCGTCACGGGATTTATGACGACATGAGGAGGGAAAGGTATCTATCAATTAGATTCTAATCGGACGTCAATAAAAGCTCGCACATGTGTTTTACACAAGTCACAGTAGCATGCGACATGATACCTTTTTATGAGAATGATTACCTGTGTTGACACAGGTCTATGTAGGCGTTCTTTGGATTGACACATAATGTGTTTCTAATTAAGTGTCTCTTTATTTACACCTGAACGCTTTTTTGAACCAAAACACTTCATGTGTCACCTTATAATTGACCGTGAACACTACAGACACTGTCATCACAAAACATTTTTTTCCAAAAAATACCTACTACGTGTATTTACTATAACACCCTCTCTCATTATTCTTTCTGGTGTTATCTTATTTTAGTTTTTGATAATAAAACATCAGTGTAACGTGGGAGCTAGCTCAGCTCTCGTTATGAGCCAAGCCTGAGTCTGAGCCTGTTTCCTAAGCGAGTCTTAGTCGATCTTTACTAAACTCAATTACAGATTGGTTAATGGGTTATTAGGTTGTTGGGCTTTTTTTCGGGCTGATGAGTTATGGATATCAGCGACTGGGGGATTCGGATTCCCCCACCCGTCCATGATTTTTAGACCCATTCTTCGATGTACAATATTGATACATGGAGGTTGTTAACCCTTGTTAAAATTTAAATGCTAACATGAGCCGAATCAAGCTTGCCTTTATGAGCCAAGTCAAGCCTGAGCTCTGCACCAAATGCTTGTCACAAGCTCAGGCTTTGCCTTCATGTGACAAGTCCAAGCTAAGCAGGGTAAAGCTCAGCTGTTGACACCCCTAGCAGAACACAGAGGATTTGGTAGGACAACTTAGAGAGTGGCTAAAGTTGGAATAACATTAGGGCTGACACATCAATGCCAAAAAGTGAAAAACATCCCAAAAAAAGTGTATATCACTTTTTCGATGCTGATGTGTCAGTTCTCTTGTCATTCCAACTTTAGCCACTTTCTAAGTTGTCGTACCTAATCCAATCCTAGTAGAAGGGCATACCCTCATGAGCTGGCTAGGATTTGGAGTGCCTTAAAGAATGCCTAAGGTTTGCCCTGCATCAGGGGTGGACACATTAGTGTCGAAAAAGTGATTTACACTTCTTAGGGGTACTTTTCACTTTTCTGCTTTGATGTGTTCGCCCCTGATGCAAGGCGGGCCTTAAGCATTCTTTAAGGGGGCCAACAAATCCTAATGGTTCATGAACCTATACAATCAGAGGGAGGATTGTGTCTGTTTTCCCTCTTGTATGCTAACCTTTGTTGGGGGTGAAGGGGGCAAGCCAAAAGTGATTTACACATTTTATTTTTTTATTTATTTATTTTTTTTGGGGGGGGGGTGACGGGGTGAGGGGGGTATGTAAATCATCACTTAAGGCATTGATGTGCCCACTCCCCTGACCCCAGTGGGTGTACGGGTGAGCATGGGCTGGCCCAAGCTCGGTTTAAAAGGTTTAGCTCTGTCAAACCTGGACCCAGCCCAAGGCCCAAACTTTTATCTATATAATATATATGTATTATATGTAAAATGTTATTTATTTTAAAATTATTAATATTACATAGTTTAGTTGGTAAAATGTTTTTTTACAACTGGTCTTGGGTTTAAGTCACAGTGAAATTAATGATTTTTTATAGAAATAATCCTTAAAATTTAAATACATAGTTTTCTAAGCTTTTAAAAATTAATAAAATATTGTTGTCCAACCAATCAAAGTTCAAACCTAAGTCTCAACATTCTATTTTTTTTTTTTACTGTCCCAAGGCCTAAAAAAGTATTAGGCTGGGCCCGGGCCTAAATTTATTAATCTTTAATTATAGAATTGGGCCTACCATTGCCTAGCCTGAGCCTGGCCCATGCCCACCCCTACAGAGGTTAGTGTACAAGGGGAAAGCAAACACAATTCACCTTGATGCAATCACATTTGTACAACCCCCCCCCCCCCGCCGTAAGCCACAAGTGAGCCAAGACACAAAGGGGGGTGAGGCCCAAACAAAAGTGTATGGGCCCCACCTCCTTTGTGTCTAGGCTGAGGCGTCGCAGAGGATACGAGTCTCCCCCAAACACCCCACCAAAAAAAAAGACAAGTATTACCAATAAAATGAAAAATTAGCTTTATTAGGGAAGTGTTTGGTTGGGATTCTCCTGTATTGAATTTGGGTCATTTTCCAATCTAGGTTATGATATCGATATGTCTTACTAAAAAAAAAAATGAAAAACATCTCCTACACCCAAATTTGTTTGTCCCCAAACCACAGGTTGACATGTGATGGTTTTTTTGAATTTGGTGTTTCTTTAAAATAGGGAGCAAATGTTCATTTAAACACTTTTTTATGGCTTTAACCCTATACACCCATTTGTATGGGTACTTACATTTTCTTTGACCATTGTTTTAACCTCATACACCCCCACCTGCACCCTGTGTGTGTGTAGGGACACGGTGGGATGAATAGGTTAGGTGTAGGATGTCCTTCTCCAAAAATAAAAAATAACAAGAACAACAAGATTATCAGTTCAAATGTTGACGATTGGATATAATTCCAATAATTTGGTTGAGTTCCTTCATAATGAATTGTAAATTAACAAACCAACATCAATGGGCCTCTTCAACATGATACTGAATGCAATATCATCATTTTTTACAATTTAGATGGTAACTGTTGAAAAATGAAGTTTTTAAAGCATTTAACGGAGGCTTTGTTTTTCATTTTGCAACGGTTTTGTTTTTAAAAAATGTCTTTCTTATTTTTAGTCCCACCTCGGTTGGAACCAAAATGTTTTGCAAAAAATAAGTAATTCCTCCCCATGCCGTGTATATTTTGGAAAACACTCTCCTGTGTAGCTGCGGCACAATGAGGTATTATGCACCTTACCTGCATACACACACATGTGCACGGGCACGGGCATGGGCTCAAGCATGGGTATGGGTGCAGGAAGGGGCTTGGGTGCTTGAGGCACACTTTACACTAGAGGTGGGCATGGGTCGGGCTCTGGCCAAGTCATGGTAGGCCCAAGACTACCCCTATAATTATAGACCAGGCTCAGGCTGGGTTTGGGCCCGGCCCTAATTAATTGACCGGGCCTTGGGCCGGCCATGAATTTTTTAAAAATTAACGTTAGAGATGTAGGTTTGAACTCTAGGCCCATCCAAGGTTCAAAATTTTGATTTTGATGGATTTTTCGTCATGAGGATTAATGAAAATTTCACTAGAATGTTTCGAAATATTATAAAATTTATGAAAATTTCGATGTGAACTGT
>JAOXJP010000001.1:2656095-2672858 GCA_025762735.1 Platanus orientalis
CAAAAAATTCCTCCCCCCCCCCCCCCCCAACACCTAAGTGTAAATCATTTTTCGGCATTGATGTATCCGCCTCCTACCAGGGAGCTTACTAGGGGAGCGGACACAATCCTCCCTCCATTTTGTCTGTTGCCCCTTTTCCCCACTCCCAAGGTGAGGTGTGTTGGGTTAAGACTGTAAAAAATGTTTTGAAATAAAAAATAGGCACCCAACAATCATTCAAACCATAAAAAGTGATAAAATTAACATTTTCTTCCTCTATAAAAGAGGGCACCAAATTTAAAAAAAAAACCACTACGTGCCAGCCTGTGATGTGGGGACACACAGGAACTTACTGTTTTAGGTGTAGCAGATCCTTTCCCAGGTGACTATACAGTTGCTCCCAAACCTTACCTTCACAAGAATCTTGCAAGACACTGGTGTCATACAACATGATGAGAGACGGGTTATTGCTTTTGCAAGAACTAATGAATTATCTGCTTACCACCAAATGAAGATGTCTATTAAAGATCATAGAAGGGAAAAAGAAGAAACTTTCACCTAGTGGCACGACGTCCTTATGTGTCTATTGAGATAACAGAATGCACAGGTGTAAAAGGATTACTCCAACTGAACCACAACACTATTGAAATGATCCTATCAATAACTCCAAGAATCCTGTACATCTAACACTACTCTTGGTGTCCCATTCCTCTTCTACCTCCCTATCCTAATGGTTCCATACCGCGATCAGGTAGCAGGTGGAACTGTACAACACTAGATTTGGTGCCCCACACACCCATCCTAATGGATTGTTCACTACTATACATTTATGTAATAAGCAAATACAGTACTTTTGGCATCTAAAAGAACAAGTAAGAGGCCATAGTGCAAAAAAGAAAAAAAATATTGAGACAAACAGTATACAAAAACATTTTTTCTAGTAAAGTTAAGACCACATAAAAACTTGAAATTCTCTTTCTGATATTTTGAGCCAAGTTGACATGAACCTGTTTTGACCATTCAATACGTCTCTAAAAATTTAAGCTTTCCAATAAATAAATAAATCTATGCTTTTATAGATGTCTAACCTGTAATCCTGCCCTAAACATGTAAATTCTATGGCAACTATTTAAGTGGAATTATGCTGTTCAAACCATGCAGCCTGTTCTAGAATAAGGACCAGGTGACATCAAATTTGATCCACGAGATAACCTCTAGAAGGTGTTAATTGAAGAGAACAGGAATTACGTTAGTAATAGGACAAGGAAAGAAAGTGTTATATGGCATCACAGCTGTTTCAATCTTCAACCCCAGGAATCTGAGTGCAGGTACAGTGCTCAATGTAAGGCTTTGTACCTCTATAAGTCTAACCAGAGGTGCAAGGCCTATAGCAGGAGCTTAATGAAATTTTTATTTTTCATTTTTTATGGAGCTTAATGAATCTAAAACAGGGAGGAGAATTTTGTATCTAATAGTCACAAAGTGGAAGACCTAGCAGTAATTGTGGCTCCCAGCAAAACAAAAGCTCCATTTTTTTGTTTTTTTGTTTTTAATAGGCAAAGGTGATTGATTTTCATAGATAGGATGGGATTAAACAAATTTTTATTACAAAAGAAATGAAAAGAAGGGTTTAGACAAGAGGATTAGCTATTGATGGGCCGATAAATGCGACATACCGTATAAAACTCCAGCTGGCACTACCCAACAGGTCAGAAACTTCTGTAACTAAAAATTAGAACAAGATACTGCTAGGAATATAACAAATACTACAATGTCTCACACCATGAAAGTAGGTCTAGATAGCAAGAATGACAAGCTGGCATACAAGGAACATGATATTGGGTCAATTTGGCCATCAGAGGGAGCATAATCTGGAACGTATCTTAATTTATATGACAATTCTACCCATTCACTGAATGGACTTAGCAAACATTTGAACCAAAGTAGCCACCACTCCAGTTGGACTGGCTCAAAACTGATTCACACCACCCCACTTAAGCCAAAAAAGACCAGAAATTCATTAAACTAACATGAAAAAATAAAACCATAAGAATAAGGTAACTATTTAAGGAAAACAAAAAAGTACAACGATATCTATTTCAGAGAGACTCATTCTTTTTGCAAAATGATATTGCCAAAGATGTTTTAGCATTCCAGAGCAAGATTTGACTTTGATGGTGATTGATAAACTTTTATGCCCGCAAAATAAAATCTCTGCTCTGGTACCAAAAACAGCTTGGACTATCATTTCCTTTCCTTTCTCTTAAACGTGATTTACTAATTTAAAAGAACATTCAAGGGGAAAAAGAAAGAAAACAACCACCAATTTTGTCAATACAAAATTAGTTACTAGGAAAGTTTATTAAGCTTTCTAATCACTTATTAAATAACAAAATTTAATAACTTGTCTGAGAAAAACCTGAAATGTATAGAAAACAGTTGTATCACTGTGCTCCATTTAGTCTGATCATAAAGGGATGGTGATCAGCTGTCAAGCCCAAAATCCTTCTCAAGGTAGGACCTTCCTGATGCGTTTCAACCCTCCTTGGCAGTCAAGAATTAACATTAAAACAATCATGCCCATCACTCATAAATTAATATTTCATTAACCAAATAATCAGATAAGGATGTACTAGGCTCCTTTTGCAGAAAACAGAAACTTTGATTCAGGCACTTTGCGAAATTGTAACCCAACAAGTTTTTCTTCACTCACTCAAAAAGAACAGTTCAGTGCCCAAAAAGCCACAAAAGTAACTATGAGAGCCAAACCAACCTGTCCAACTGAAAATTCAGTCAAACCATACAAAATAGCCAGTGTGGTCTGGATCTATACACCAGTCTAAGTACATATAAGATGAAACCAAGAAATAAGGAAAACATAAGACTACTCTTCCAAGAAAGTCTCTGGGCGACATCCAAAGGACCTACCATAGGACACATCCATCAAAGAAAAGATACCACATGGTAATTCTTACAACCAAAACCTTGTCAGAACAGTTAAGTTTAGTCATAGCCTGAAACATACCAATTGTAATAAAACTCACCCAGTCGTCAGCAAAACCTTCAGAATATTTGTCATGCTACAAGGACCCACTGAAGAGAACTTGTGGACTGCCATTGGAACTGCTCAATGGTTAAAGTTAGCAACCTTATAATAGAAGTTGAAGTAGAATAACCAAGACACCGAATGTAGAAAGACTATACATAAATCAGAAGATTCACAGAGATTATTTTTTTTCAGATCTCATAATAATTCCAATGGAATTACTTACAAGTAATAATTTCCTTCTAAAAAAATTCCAATGAACTGAATAGTATTTGAATGTCATTAGAAGCTCTTTCCAACAGAAACTAGAACAAAAATAAGAAGGGGAATACTTTTTTTGGATCGACTACCAAAATAGTCAAAATTGTATTGGTCAACCTCCATTCACCAGGTACACTAACTAATACAAGGTTGACTGCAGGATGTACACTCCCTTGAGTCAGACTTGGGATAGCATTACCCGTATAGGTACACAACCATAAAATCCTTCTAAGGGAGAAAGTGAGAATGTTTCATGTACTTGTCTGTATTGAAAACTTATAAAAAGATATGATTAAAGGTGAAGCTATGCCAACACTTCA
The DNA here is from genome assembly GCA_025762735.1 of Platanus orientalis. NCBI lineage: Eukaryota > Viridiplantae > Streptophyta > Magnoliopsida > Proteales > Platanaceae > Platanus > Platanus orientalis. The sequence goes on from JAOXJP010000001.1 coordinate 2,659,702, forward strand.
GAAAAAAAAAACTAGGCCACACCAATTCTGTAGGGTACTAGATAAGTACCGTTGAGGGTTAGGTAGAAGAATTGGTAACCACAGAAGGCATGATAATGCAGACATTAGAGACACGTGGGGCCCACACATGGCCTTGGTGGAGTCCACACATTAAGGTATACAAGAAGACACATGGAAGATGTTCATGGCTACTTAATTAGAGTTCAAGTTGCTGATTTTAGTACCTTTTATCAGAGGGATTAGAATTATTGTTTTTGGCCAGGGTTGTCATTAGTCCTTTTTTTAGCCAAAAAAGGGCTGGTCGACCTCATGGGTTGGGATCACCCAAATTAGACTAGTTTCTAATTTATGTTGCTTTCTTTTATTTGAATTTGAAAGGTGTAAAGGGGAAACCCTAGAGGTGGTCAGTGGGTTATAAAATAAACCATACCCTTCTTTATTTTTCAATGAATGAATATTATAATAAAAAACTTGGTGTTTTTCTTCTCCCACGTGATGGGGCCTTTTCTTCAAGCTTCTTGATACCAAGCTTGATAGCATGGATGGTGAGATCCAAGGTTTGAGTGGTAGGTGATTACCTCACTAGTATCTCTTTCTCCTATCTCCCTTCTTTTATTTTTCTCTCTTTTTTCCATTTTCTGTTATGGTTCTCTGCAACACATAATATTCTCATCTTCTTCTTCACCTTCCCATACATCCACCCCAAATTTCTTCATCCCAATTCCATTGGCCAGGTATCCAAACTATTCCCTATGAATACTCTTCATTCAAACTCATTCCCATTCACCCCTTATACCTGCAGCACCTTATACAGTCCATTCCATTTATTATTTTCACCCAGAAGTTAACCCAGTTCCAATGATGTCTATGGCTGGATTTTCTCCTCAAATACCTTGCTGTAAACAGTCGTTAGACAGCAGCCAAAGCCTGCCTGAATATCCACTGATATAACCCATAACTACCTTGATGTTGATTCCCTGAACAGAGGCCAATTAATCCTCATGCCCACTCATTGTTTGATTTCTGTTCTGAACCAAAGTACAAATTCACAGGCCCTTATTTGCTGCTTAACTTTATTCGAGTGACAGTCCCTACTGGGGTGTTCAAGTGGTCATCACTATAAGACTAACATCATCTTTAGATTACTTCTGCTGTTTTGACCATTTGATCTTGTTCTGCCCAGCCATTTTTTCGACACACATATATCTACAGTTCCTACCCAGATGCTGTCTCATATTGGCCTCTGTTCTTCACATCTTAACCCTTATGATTACCTATTGTTTTAAGTCTGGCTTGAACCTGATTGTCAAATTTCAATCCACATATCATCCTTTGATATTTCTGCCAACCTGAAGCCAAATCTGTCCACCCATTGTCCCTGTATACTCTGTTATCTGTGACTTAGTCCTATATCTAATAATCAGTGTTTCAGCCAACCTAAACCACCCATAAACCATCTTATATCATACTGTTTTAACCAAACAGACCCTGCTTGGATCCATTATCTGAGCCACAAAACCTACCAGAAGTCATACTTTACTACTCCTTTCATTAACTTCTAAATGTGTGTTCTGTTTTCCCTGGATTATTAATCTATTAAACTTTGTGCTGCACCACGAGTTTCTAAAGAAATAACCACTGGGGGTTAGTAACTTGTTATATTTAGAAGTATATATAAAAGAAAAGAAAGGAAAAGAAAATTGCAAGCATAAATAATGTACTCAAGGAAATCAGAAAAATTGACACTGAAAGAACCACTGACAACAATACAGGTAACGAGTCCTCCAACCTGCCACATAAGAACTAGAAAACAAATTAGGCTAATATTGCAAAGACCAGCAGAAAAGCAAGGTACATGAAAAGCATGGCCATACTGCGTAAGTTACTTGCACATACCCCATATAGCACAGCTATGCTAAGACATTGAACACCTTCCACTCTGGATGAAGGGGCATGCATCATGCAACTTCAGGAGCGTTGTAACCAGGATAATTTGAAGAGCCTCACAATGAAAATGAGTTTTATCATAAAAACAAAAGTTAAGCCATAAAAAAATAAAAAGTTAACCAACTCAAGAAAAAGCACCGCAGTCATCTCAAATGCTACATAACAGCACAAAATCGTCAGTATAGCTCTTCAAGAAATTCTAAACAAAACTACTAATGAAAATATTAGCATTTAGATGCTTTATACGCAGCTATAACCATCCAACAGAGAATGCAGTCCTGTTCCACAGTAAAAGGAGCTGAGCTAAGCTAATGAGAAGCTCTGTGCACAGATACTCTGATAATACTAAAGATCTGTACATTTGGTCCTCAAGTCTCTGCAATTGTCATAATAGTACAGCAAGGTTAAAGATATGAGTCCCAAACCAACAGGTAAGAAATCAGGTTCACAAGAGCTCCAAGAAACCTCAAGCCTGTCAAAAAAATACAATCATAACCAGAACAAAAATTAAGAAAAGAAAAGGAAAAAAAAATACAAGGCAAAAAAGTGGAAATAATTTGGGTAAAAATAAATCCAGTAAGCATTAAGCTTGTCTCCCCATTAATCTTTAGCTGAGAATGCCTCTGCTAAATGAATAGATCAAAGAGTTCAATACCACAATGCAACATAATAAACCACCCAAGTCAGTATTTCTGTCGAAGTGATAACAGAAGTTTCTTTCTCCAAGACTACCACCATGTATGGTAGAGTGAAAAGAGATCTAGCAATAATAGCTCCTATAAATTTAGAATTTGTAAATTATCATATTTAACAATAAAAACATAATAATGAAACAGAAAGAAGCAAAAGGATGTGGCATACTTACTTTTCAACATGGAAAAGAATGAGAAACTGAGCCATGTCATTTCATTTCTGACATGAACTTCTCATATTCTGAGTCAGTGCCATAAGTTGTCTGTTCTGCAGAGGAAACAGGTGGAGGGGCTGGATTTGAAGCCCAAGGCACACTCCCTACGCTCTGTGAATGGTCCACTGTTGAATGAGATACAGGAGGAGGAACTGCACCATAAAAGGATGGGTAACCTAATGAAGATGGAGGATATGTAGGTTGAACATTTGGAGGCATTCCAGCTAATGAGTTTCCATAGATGTTGTTAGGTCCAGATTGCAAAGATGAATTATTTTGCGATTGCACTCCAGGGGGGAAACTTTGTTGTGATTCACTAGAGGGCACACTCTGAGATGGGGCACCAGGGGGAGCAGTCTGTACTGATGGAGGATATTGCATACCATAAGGGGGCAAAGGGTGACTTTGGACAGGGGTGTACATATTTGAGCCAGGAGGAGGTGGGGTGTAAGCTGCATAAGGAGGAGGAACAGGTGGTCCCCAAGGAACTGGCATGCCCATGTAACTCCCAGGTGGCACATTCCCAAAAGGCCCACCTGGTGTAAATTGCTGAGATGGGTATCCACCACCAGCCTTATCTGAACCAGGGTAAGTGGGCATTGTTGGAGCTGGAGGCCCAGGAGGTACAGCAGGCTGAGGTGGTTTACCTGCAACTCTTACAGCAATTACTCTTCCCTCCAGACGATATCCATTCATACTACATATAGCCTGATTGGCCTGAGCAACATCAGAATACTTCACAAAACCATAACCTTTGCTCAATCCAGTCACACGATCTTTAATAACCTTAGCCATTACAATATCACCAAAAGGTGAAAACAAACGGATCAGGGCATCATCATCAAAATTTGGTGGCAAGTACCCAATGTACAAATTTGTATCATCATATTCCTTTCCAGTCTTAGCTCCCGTCATTGCCAAACCTGCTTGAGATGTGCTCCCAATACCTCCAGCATTGTTACCACTGGCCCAAGGAGGATTGCTTCCTGAACTATTTGAACCAAGAATTGGCAATGGCTGGTTTTGCCTAGTCAGTGACTCAGGGCCAGTCCCCCCTAGTTCTGCCAAGAAATTCTGATACTCATCATCCATTTTCTTCCCAGTTGTTCCTTTCATAGGACAATCAATAGTGGGGTGCCCTCCATCACCACAAATTTTACATAATACATCACTCTTAAACGTTGACGTACGAGCAGGACAAGCATACTGACGATGACCAGGCTCACCACACAACCTACAAAACTCATCGTCTCTTATAGTTCCATTCAAAGCAGCAAGTTCCCTGAGCTGCTGGCGCTTATGCTCGTTGAGTCCTTCATCAACAGGCCGTAAGAGCTTTTCTACCATCCCTGCAGCTGCATCAAGTGCATCCTGTGTTTCGGCTTCTACCAAGACATGCAAATCCTCATTCTCTGCAGGATCAGGTTTCAAGTCACGCTTCTGTTGCAACCTCCCCTCTTTAACTGATCCCTTACCCCGAATCACAATTTTCGCTCCTGTCTCCTTCTCCATTCTCTTCTGTGTGTTTCCCCTTGGTCCAATGATAAGCCCTATAAAATTGTAACCTGGGTATTCTTTCATGGGAATGTAAAGCTTCTTCTGAAGCTTGGGAGGCCGGTAGTCTGCTGGGGGTTTGAATGCAGGATTCCGTTTGATCATTTGAGAGATAATTTCCGTCCTCTCTCGGGTAAGCCTTTCACGGGCCCGGTATTCTCTTGTGTTTATACGAATCCCCAAGTTATCGTATATGGGTTCAGGAGAAGGAGAACGGGCACCTTCAGGGCGATCATCTAAAGGTAGACCAGACTGTAGCATACGATTTATATCCATAAGCCTAATATTGAGAGTTTGGATTTCAGGATCAAGATCAATACCTCCAGCAAAATCCTTCATGAAATCTGGCAGCTGGATTATAGGCTTCGGTTCGTCAGCCCATCGAGACTTCCTCTTCCTGGTTCCATTCCCAGCATCACCGTTTTGGTTGTCAGATTCGGACGGAGGATCCCATCTGCTGCGGCGCCTGCGTCGGCTAGTCGTTTCTTCTTCCCCTCCAGAGCAATCCTTGTCGGTGCCGCTATGTGTGTTGTTGATACCGTTTTCTGACAACAGAGGCTTCTGGATCTCTGGTTTTGGCATGCTCGAGATCTGACCACTCATTTCATCAGTATTAAGATCCGCCGACGATTTCTCAGCAGAAACCGAAGGTCCGGTCTCGGGATATTCCATTGAAGGAGGAGGATTTGGAGGTTCCGCAGCAAAAATGGAATTTTGATCATCAGAAGTTAGGGTTTCTGAAGGAGGCACCGGGGCTTCACTGTACCCAAGGGCATCCGAAGGCAGCGGTGGATATTGATCGTACGAGGCTCCGTTTTCCGGAGGCGGCGGAGGGTTTTGATCATACGAGCCTAGGGTTTCCGGAGGTGGAGGGAAACCTTGATTTTGATCATAGGAAGCAGAGGTTTCAAAACAAGAGTATGAATTCTTAGCAGAATAAGCTAGGGTTTCTGAAGCAAGATATGGATTCTGAGCCATTCCTTCCGACGACGATGGCGGCGTGACTTGGGAAGCTAGGGTTTCGAAAGATGAAGGGAGATTCGCTTGCAGAGAATCCATAACTTCTGTGAAGATTGAAAGATTTCGAAACGAGGAAGCAAAATAGAGGATGGTTGAGTAGAGAGATTGTATTTTGTAAGGAGCCACGGGCCACCACCGCTCCTGCTATGCGGTGGGCAATGATTATATCAACTCTAGCAGGTAATGGATGCCCTTTTCAAAACAGTTGGATTGGAATCTTTTCTCTCTCAAACTTGAGCTCTTTGTTTGGCCAAAATTATAGTTCCGGTATGGAAAACCGTTTGATTCGAATCTTTTGTTCACATACACAATTGTTAGAGTCTCAGTTATTCTATCAAACACGTATACAAAAGGATCCAATCAAACGATTTTGATACAAGGAGAGAACACGAGAATACGTTGATATTTGACCAAGGGTACCCTAACCATTGCCACCCCAAAGTGGGCAAATAATTTGCTCCATCTTGAGGACACATTGCAAAAAAGATGGGTAAAGTAGGTATTAAAACATATAAATTTAAAAACCCCAGTATACCCCGTTTATCTCAATTTTCAGTCATCATCATCTCCATGCCCCTTGTCTATATCCTAAAGAAACCCTCACTGACTTGTCCCATTTCCATGGTTCTGGTCAGAGTTTCTCTTGTAAGGGCTTTTGTGTGAGCAGCATTGTCACCGTCATCATTGTTGTTTCGCCATCGCCACCAACATCATTTAGGTTTCTTTAGTTAAATAAAACACCCCAATGATTGGTTCTATAGTCAAAGCTTCAAAGATTTGATAATGGCACCTTCGCAAAATGCATTTTCACTCATGTAATCGTAGTTTTATTTTGTATTTAAGAAGCAATCATTTTGTTTGGGATTTTATTTCCCCCTTTTGAAGCTAGACCGGAAAATCCTCTCTAAGGTCTCTAACACTGGTGTTAGTGGGTGTATTAGGTAGTCAGAGGAGATAATTGTAGATGATGTGAAATCTTTCGTCTTTTTGCTCAAGTTTTATTTGAGTCTGTTGATTTAAAGAAGAGAGAGAGCGAGAGAGAGAAAGAGAGAATATCATCGCTAGAGAGTTTCCTTGCTAAATAATCAATGGACGGTCGTCACGGTCCTGACTATCCTCTTTAGATTACCGATGATTGATAGAATATAGACATTGCATATGACACCATGCATATCTATGATATCTCATTTGAACGGCTTTTGTAAAGAGGCTATCATCTAGTGGAGCAACAATGGTGTCAGTGACGATGACCATTGCCTGATGGGAGGAACATGAAAACGAGGTAGGAAAGTAGAATGTTGCAGCCAAATCTAATAGAAAATTCAAATCCTCACTTAGCCTCTTGTCTAAATCTTATGATTTGAGAATGGATTTTGGTGGAAAGGTGATCCAAAATATCAATCTTAAAGAGGGCCCAAAAAAATCCTCTACTTCAATGGATAGAGAAGGAGAAGGTGAGGGCAGTAGTTTACTTTCCCACTCACGCAAGAGTTGATGGCAGCTTTTCTTGCCCTCACCAGTGACACCATTGCCCAACTTAGCACTTGATGGAGGGCTCTCCATTGACCCAATTCCAACAAGAAGGTAAGTGAGTTCGGTTTTCCTCTTCCCTCGATCACTCAAATGTCTGAAACATTTAGAAAAAAAATCTAGTATTCTTAGTTATATTCATTTTGTTGAATGATAGACAAAAACCAATAAGGTACTCTCTTAGTGTGCCATTTCTCGATGGATTGGCTTGGTTTTTGATTAGGGTGGAAAAGAAAGAGATGGGGGTATTTTGGGGTTTTAATATTTTATTTTTTAATGCTTGTTTTGCCCATTTACGTGTCTTCACCTAACCTTGAACCGGATAAAATAGGGGCATAATGAAAATGAGCAAATTATTTGCCAATTGTGGGCAAATAATTTGTTCCATCTTGAAGTGCACTGGTATACTACAGTTGAAGGTTGTAGAAGACACATTGCAAAAAGGATGGGTAAAGTAGGTATTAAAACATATAAAATTTAAAACCCCAATATACCTTGTCTATCTCAGTTTTCAGTCTTCATCATCTCCACGCCTCTTCTCCATGTCCTAAAGAAACCTTTGCTGGCTTGTCCCATTTCCATGGTTCTAGGTCAAAGTCTCTCTTGTAAGGGCTTTTGTTAGACGGCATGTGAGCAGCATTGTCACCGTCACCATTGTTGTTCCGCCGTCGCCACCGGCATCATTTAGGTTTCCTTAGTTAAGTAAAGCACCCCAATGGTTGGTTCTACAATCAAAGCTTCAAAGATTTGAAAATGGCACCTCTGCAAAATGCATTTTCACTCCTGTAATCGTAAATTTATTTTGTATCTAAGAAGCAATCATTCTGTTTGGGATTTTATTTTCCCCTTTTGAAGCTAGACCGGAAAGTCCTCTCAAGAATCTCAAACACAGATGCTAGTGGGTGTATCAGGTAATCGAAGGAGATAATTGTAGCTGATCTGAAATCTTTGGTCTCTCTGCTCAAGTTTTATTTGAGTATGTTGATTTAAAGAAGAGAGAGAGAGAGAGAGAGAGAGAGAGAGAGAGAGAGAGAGAGAGAGAGAGAGAGAGAATACTATCACTAGTGACTTTCCTTGCCAAATAATTAATGGACGGCCATCATGGCCCTGGCTATCCTCTTTAGATTACTGGTGATTGATAGAATATAGAGAGATGTTGCAGATGGAACCATGCGTATCTACGATATCTCATTCGAGCAGCTTTTGTAAAGAGGCTATCATCTGGTGGAGCAACAATGGTGTCTGTGACAATGACCACTGCTTGATGGGAAGAGCACGAAGAGGAGGTAGGAAAATAGAATGTTGCAGCCAAATCTAATAGAAAATTCAAATCCTCACTTAGCTTCTTGTCTAAATCTTATGATTTGTGAATGACAATGGCTGTTTTTGGTGGAAAGGTGATCCAAAAGATCAATCTTAGAGAGGGCCCAAAAAAAAATCCTCTGATTCAATGGACAAAGGAGAAGGTGGAGACAATAGTTTACTTTCCCATTCACGCAAGAGATGATGGCAACTTCTATTGCCCTCACCGGTGACACCATTGCCCAACTTAGCACCCGATGGAGGGCTCTCCATTGACCTAGTTCCAACAAGAAGGTAAGTGGGTTCGGTTTTCCTCCTCCCTCGATCACTCAAATGCCTAAAACATTTGGAAAAGAAACAAAAATTGGGCATTCTTAGTTATATTCATTCTGTTGAATGAGAGACAAAAACCAGTAAGGTACTCTCTTAGTGTTCCATTTCTTAACTAATTGGCCTAGTTTCTTATTAGGGTTGTAAAGAAAGTGATGGCGGTATTTTGATGTTTTAATATTTTAAATTTCAATGTTTGTTTTTCCCATTTATGTGTCTTCGCCTAACCTTGAACCGGATAAAACAAGGGTGTAACGAAAAGGAGCAAATTATTTGCCCACAAAGTGGAGTGGTGATTGGTAACTCCACATAAACGTTCTTCCATCTATGTCATGAGCTAATGTCCCTATTTTGGTGGTTGCAACATCACTTGCCTAGGAGAGGTTAAATGTTTAATCATTGTCTATTAGCCTTTCCTAATGTGTGCATTTGTGGACCTAGTTCATGTTATAAAATTTATGCTGAGGAAGATATGATAATGCCCGAGTCATGGTACATGTTATTCTTAAGAGAGTATTTGCCCTCTATTATTGTTTTTGTTGAAGAAGATAGAAATTGCAATGGTCAGCAAATCCATCTTTAAGGATAAAACGGGTCCAACCCTTTTGGTTGTCTGTTGATATATTAATAAAAAAATATTTTTTCGAGAAAAAATAGAGCATAAAAGAATTTTTTTTAATATAAAACTAGGGTAAGAAAAAGTTTTTTGAATGATCATTTTTTTATGAGTAATGGATTCATCTATTTACAAATTTAGATTAGTGTTTTTTTATTTATTTATAAAGAATTGTTACTGTTTAAATGACTTATAAAGCCACCATAATTGTGTCTATAGACACTCAAGGCATCCCTACATGTCACAACTCTTAAGAATATTTTTTTTAAAATAAATTATAATTCTTTTTGAAGAATTGTAACTTTTCATACGACTTCAATGTAAGGGACATAATCTTTGAAAATTTTGGAAATATCCAACAACCCTAAACTATTGCTAAAATTTCAAATAATCCCCTCTAATTAAAAAAAATAAAAATATAATGCATACAAAAATAGATACATTTATGTGTAATCAGTAAGTTATGCATAGATGAAGGTATCACCTAACTTGAACCTCTACTTAGTTCAAATACATTAAAGTTTGTCGAGGCACATAGTAACTATAGTTTGAATTAAGGACCTCATTTTGACAAACCAACATATTGAACATATAAATTACCTAGGTAATGTTCATGCATAGCCAACACATTAACACTCCTATGCTATTATCCTGTTTAGTAATTGTTCTAGTAGACAAGCCTGATTACTTATAGGAAGTGGCCTTACTTTCACACTTACATAAGTGAATTTATCTTAAATATATATTTATGACTTGCACTTCTCTATACAAATATAGATTCATTAAGAGCGTTAATATTCACCCTTCCTTATCCATATAGATATGTACTAATGTGGACGGATTAGATTTATTAGTATCTCCATGTTTAGTGAATAAAGTTGATTTATATGATTTATTTATCAGATTGAACTTGAATGCAGGTTGGGTTTCCATCATAGTCAATAAGCTTTAATCCCTTCTCCTTGAATGATTTCCAAATTAATTTTTTTTTACAAGGCCTTTTGAAAGGGTTTAGATAAATTTCCTTTCAATCGAACATACTTAATTATGATCAGTACCTTACACCAACATGTTTAAATTCACCATTACGCATATAATTTTACACTCACAAAAATATAGTTTTACATTCATGGTGCAAAGATACTGTAAGCATTTATTAAGCGATTTTCATATATAGTAAACTCCTTAACTACTCTATCTCTTTGCCAACAACCGCTAATGCTTTAAACTTAGTTTCCATTATGAATAATCTATGGAAACTTGTTTCTTGAAATCTCAAGATACTGCCATGTTACCAGGGATAAATACCCATTTTCTTATGGATTCATCATTATCAGATGCCCAACAAGTATCAATGTACATTTTAAGAATATCTTGATATCATTGATATTATAAACCAGTGTTTATAATTTTCTCAATTATCTAAATATACGAGAGATAACATTAGAATGCAAATAATTAGGGTTATATAAACCTACAAGACCCCAACAACCTAATGTGTTCAGTTTTTACAAAGCAAGGCATAAATGATATTCACACTCTAAACCCTCACATTTTTCATTTATAAATGAAAATATTTGTTCCATCTCAAACAATAGAACTTTTCATAAATATTTGTGGATAGTCAACAATCTTACCTTTTCTTGGATCAAAAATCTATTGGTGAGAAAACCCAACTAAGATAGAAACCTCTATTGGGAATGAATGTATCCTTTCAAACTAGTTGATTTGTATAATTAATCACTAAGTTTATGGACCAACTTAATTGATATAACATGGTTTATTTTGAACACGTGTGAAGTATCAATCTATGTGAGCATTATTTGATTGTAACCACACATGAGTAGATGTCAAAATACAATTTCAAAATTGGGCAAAATAAAGTTCTTAAATTAATTAATTTATTTCATAAAAGCCTAATAACATGATCAAAATGAAGATCCTAATGATGATACAAAAAAGTAGGTCAAATTAACTTTACTGCTATGCGCTACTTATGCATAAAAAAGGGTTACAATATCCAAAGAAAACACTCAAGCATCTACTTTCAATAAAGGTTGCAACATTTCCTTGTAACAAAGTTTGGTAACTCATTTTGTAAGTAATGTAAGTTGCCGCCATAGGTGTCCCTCACACATTTTCATCTCAATAGAATTTTGACACTTGGTACGATCAGATCAGACATGGTGTGACTGAGTTAGGTCCACTCAAACTAAATGTTCTTACCATGTAAACATGGGAAAAATCCCATAAGTGACATATTTACCAAAATACCCATACTACGAATGAAAGCTTAGGGCCGTGCTTGAAGTGGTTCAATCGCGACTTGGTAAGGTTCAGTTGTGATCCATAGCTCATTTGTGACTAATGAAAACCTAAAACGCTTATATTTCATATGTTGACATCTAGCAATCAAGGCCAAGTTGGTTTTAGACTTCGTATACATCTAGAAGACTAATGGAAGTGTTCAACTCATACATAGGTCTTCTAATTTGTTCAAGTATGTGAAAGAGTATAATCCCATTCCAATAGTGATTCTGCTAGGAGTAAGTCTAAAATGTCTCATCAAATATCAAACTCTACAAATAAGGGATCAAATAAGAGAAATATTGTAATCCTTTAAGGAAAAGGAGTCTAATTACAACCGTGAACTTTGTATCAAGATTGGATGAGGATACCTAAGTTTCCACATCAACAAATCCTATAAAATATGAGAAGCAGCAAACCAGCAAATTCCCTTAGACATAGGCATTAATGAACAAGTCTACAAATGTTCCAACAACTGGGAGTTCTACTAGGAATCAACATCCAGTTGTTAGCCACTCTATAAATACCCCTTCCATACATGTTTTGGGGTACTTTTTCATTACTTTTCATACTTACAGTACCCTTGCACGTCTAAGCATTTAGAAACTCTCTTTCTTATCTAGCCCAAACAACATCCCACCAGTGGCCCCATCTTGGCAAGTCCAAGATCTCTTAAGAAAAGCTACATCAGAACTTTCAAGAGACCCAATATGCCCCAATCACCCCATTCTCTCTCAAATCACAGCATAACCACTTCTATCAGCATTGGATACTCGATGAACCTCCGAGAACTCTCCAGGAATCCAAACCCCTCAAGGTCAGGCCCATGTTCTTAGGTTTTCCAAGATATTTGATAAACACCTTAATAAACCAATCTATCCACAGACCAAGCACATCCTAATGGTTCAGTTCTTCACAAGTCCAAACTGCATTCTTTGGCCAAGTGACCTTTCTTCAAGAACCTCCTAGGAATTCACCAGGAATCGGAATATCAGCCTATTAGATCTTGTGGACTCATGATTTTAAGACTTAAAAATTGTTGTGACCCCCAATATTTCCATCTAAGGCCCAAGAAAAAATCATCTCAATTCCACAGGAAGTTTGGTTCAGGACAAATCAGGGTTTCGGATGTAAATTTTGACTTGGGTATCAGATTTGCAAATAGTCAAAGCCTGTGTCTTACAGAATTGGAAGGCTATCTTTCATATAAAGATTTCAAAAGTCAATTTTACCATTTTTCCCTTCCTACATAGGTATGAGCCCTTCTGGGGTAGTTAGGAGTCAGTTTTGACCTACCCACCCCTTCTTGAATCCAATTCCAATAGTTGCATTGCGACCAGAACATCTAGGAGATGCGAAAAACTCATAAACCTCAAGACTTTTAGAGTTATAAAACCCCAAAAGCAAACCTAGACAATAAAGGGGTAAAAATCCAAAAAGTAATTGATATTTTCAAGAAAAAACAATCATTGATTTTTCTAAAAATCCCATTTTTTCCAAAATACCCCCACAAAAGAGATTTAATCCCAAACCCCTCATTTGGAATATTCCAAATGAAGGGATTAGGCCCTAAGACCTACTACCCTCACCCATGCTCCCATCCCCACTTCCTCACCACCCACACATGTTCACCTTGGCCCCACC
>JAOXJP010000001.1:2672958-2687404 GCA_025762735.1 Platanus orientalis
TATACTGATTTGTTAACTAAAATTAGAAATGAAGTCATCTTAGGTTTTTTATTAAATGAAATGATGTATGTTATCAAATACAAATCTGAATGAGTTCATTTTGAACCATCACCTTATGGTTACAAATGCCTTGGGAATTTGAAATGAAATGATTTCATTACAGGTGGCTGCCAAACACAGCCATAGTAAACCAATTCGAATTGTATTCTAATTAGCAATCTACTTGCTTTAAGAATCCATATGTGACACAAAGACATTGTATGACTGCTAAGATAACTATGACCTGTTAATCAATAGATTTAGAAAAGCCCAAAAACCAGGCCAAGGAAGGCCCAACATTGTACTAAATAAGAAGCCTGTATATATTTAGGTCCACACACGGGCCTAATTATATGAAATGGGTGCTATTTTGCAATCCTTTGAAGGGCCGATATCTTACATATTTTTTCTTTTGAATCATTCATTTCGGTTTTAAAAACTCACCTTATCAAGTTGATACTCAAAATTTTCTACTTCTTTAGAACTTTAGATTTTCAAGTCAGTTGAAAGGAAATGTCTCCTCTTCATACGACCAATTCCATATGGGAAAGTCACTTTTCGAGTATTCTCCTTCTGTTTTTATCAGCTCTAGTCATTCTTTTGCTGCAAAACTTTGCATGAAGAGGTTTTTATACTTTCACAGGTACTTTTACCTTCTCTAAAACAATAATAAACTGTTGAAAAATTACCTCATTGATAGATTATTTAACTTTACCATCAAAACAATCAAGTATCGCATGTTCTTCCATCTGAATTAGCAACTTAAATGAGGGTGTGGAACATGAGTTGAAACTCGGCTAAAAACTATTTTAGGGAGAACTTCATTCTTAATATCTGCGCACCTCATCATTCTCAACTAGTTTGCCACTTTGCCTCAACATTCTCACCTCTTGACAGCATATCATTCTACTCAAGTGATAACTATTTGACTCTTCAAAACTTTGAATCGAGTTGCTCTAATATCAAAATTGATCTAGAACAAATCTACAGGGATTTGAATATAATGTTATGGCTAGCACTCATAGTTTTGAAAACTGAACCAAATCTGGTGGCCTGACTCGGTTTGAGCAGAACTGGCACCCCAAACAATTCTATAAAAGCTTAAAACCATAATCAACTAAAAACCCCATATAACCGCCAAAACCTGACAAAACCCCCTAGTTCTTTACAAATTCAATTCTAATAAAACCAATCGATTTTTATCTTTTAGCAAATTAAGAATAACAAATTAGAAACAAATCTTTCCAAAATTCAAATCCTTCCCATGAATTGTTTCATTTTTTGAAATTTATTGCTTTATTTGGTATATCTAAAAATTATAAACTTGGTCATAACCCATAAGCCTTCCAATGCACTATGAATTGTTTTATTTTTTGGTATTTTATTACATTTCACTTATGTTTGAAGCCAAACACGATTAGATCACCTAAAACTGAATATTGAACCTGAAATGTCCACAGAGCAACAAAAATTACCATAAATAATGAGGTTTTTTTTTATGGTTCATTAATTATACAAAGAATGTTCTGTCCAGGATTGTACCTTTGCACCCTCAAGAGGGATGTGGGCCCCCCACCTTTCTTGGTAGATACTTTATGAGATAGGATGTACCATCCAGGATTGTATCTAAGCCCTCTCACAAGTGTGGGCCCTATACACTTTTGCATGGGTCCACAACCGTGGGAGGGTGCATGTACAATCCTGGACAGCTCATCCTTTTGGATACTTTTTTTTTGGTAATTACATTACAGGGGCACTTTAACCAGTGCTTCAATTATGAGTTTGAATTCACCCATTTTAAAACAACAGGCTTTGGGTTGAGTTCGGGTTCGGGTTGTCTGAATTAAAACTTTTTTTGTTTTTTAAATTTTGGATTGGTTTTAGGTCTATAATTGACCCTAATTACATATTAATATATTATATAGATTTTTATTTTTAATAGTTGATACTTGAACTATTTGGTAGTAAATTTGTTAAAAATATATAAATTCAAAAATGAAAAAAAATATAGACTTGATATCAATATATAAATAAAATTATGAAATCTAAAAATTAGATCTAAGCTCAACCCAGTTTGGAATTAAGTTGGCCCAATCCAATTAATTTTTAAGCCGGAGCCCAAACCAATTGACAGTTCACTTATGTTTAAAGCTGAATCTGAATATTAAACCTAATTGGACCACAACTGTCCCATTTTCAAAAGTCAAAACTCACCATTATTGTAAAGAAATAATGGTATCTATATAGCAAAAAACACACACACAAAAAAAAAACCGTGAATGGTGAGTGTTTTTTGTACATTAATTATATGGATATTCTATCCAAAATTGTACCTACGCCCTCTCACAGTGGGTGTGGACTCCACATTTTTTGGGTAGATTCGTAGATCCCATTTTTATGATTAGGAATTTGGTATGACAACTTAAAAAGTGCTTAAAGTTAGAATGACATTAGGGCTACCACATCAGCATCGAAAACGTGATATATATTTTTTGGGGATGTTTTTCACTTCTTGGTACTGATGTATCGGCCTCATATCCTCTGTGCCGCGCACTCTCCCCCTCTGTCTCGGCTCATGATGTCACAAAGGGGGGCAGCGCAGAGGATATGATCTCGGCCCTGACATCATTCCAATTTTAGCCACTCTCTAAGTTGTCCTTCCAAATCTTTGGTCAATTTTTATACTTTATTTTTGGTAGCTGCGTAGAGGGAGCACTTTAACCGGTGCTTCAATGACACTCTTTACCGAGAGTGGATTCTATCCGCTCCTCTCTGCACCTTGTCGGGGGAGGGCACATCAGCACCGACAAGTGAAATGCACTCTCCCAAAAAGTGAAAATCACTTGTTGCTGCTGACGTGCCCTCTTTTAGAGGGTGCAGAGAGGAGCGGATACAATCCACTCTCCACTCTACCATTGTCCCGGAGCCTGTGGTTGGTAAGAGCTCTGCCAAAAATGGTGGGTCCATCCACTTAGAAATTTAAGCTTACAATAATTGAAGGTTTAGTTTCTGCGTAAGTAACCAACCCTCAATGAGTTAGGTAGGTGAAAGCACAGGAATAGCACCCGGGAGAAAGAAGAGTAGCCGTACCACAAAAGAAGGAAGAAGAGTAGATCAGTCGCTAATAACGTGCCATTCAACTCCTCTCTCAGGTTTCGACGATCCACCAACTCCCGCAGCTGCTCCATCTTCTTTTTCTTTAAAACCCATCTTTTTATATCCTTGTTTTCTTCTCAGGCAACCAAACCTGCATTGCTCTTGTGAGTTCTATCTGTTTTGATCTCTTTTTCTTTGTGGATATGCCTGTTTGTGTATTCTTCATGCTTCTTCTGCTACAAAAAATACAATCTCCCCCCCCCCCTCTCCTCTCCCCCTCCCTCAAAAAAAAAAAAAAAATGTGGGATATTCTTTCTTTTGAGATCAATTTCAACAGGTTTAGTTTTTTCCCCTGCTTGTTTGAAGAATGGGAAGGAATGAAGTGATTGAGTTTCCCGAACTGTTTTTTTTTTGGTTTGAAATTTCTGTGAATGTTGAAATTTATCTATAGTTTATCATACTATTTCTCACAGTTAAATGTTGATTACATACATTAATCTTATCTCTTTTGAGCTTTCTCCTGCTTTTGGTTCAAATGGTTTTAATTTGGTTTCTTGTGCAGGTTGTTTGTTTAAAATTGTTTACCTGTTTCAATGGCTCCAAATCATGTAAACCCAGAAGAACAGGTACTCTCTATGTGGTGTGTTTCCAACTAAAAAAATGAAGTTTTTTTTGTACCTTTATCTGGGCTTCTGCCAATAGATCTCTGTTGTGAAAAAAAAAATAGCTTCTCAGATCACTGAATGGTTTAACGTACTACCATTTAGGTTGTTCTTAGAGAAGAAGTAAACCATGTGAGATTGATCACCTTGAACCGACCTCGACAATTAAACGTCATTTCATCAAAAGTGGTATGTAAAATTAATTCAGCCCACATTATGTCTACATCATTTTCTCAAGTTGCTCATGTATCTTACTTCTAGTACATGGGCCTTTGATATTTTAAATGCTAAATTCATCTCATATTCGTCTACTGCCTGAACCGATACATGTATGGGCTGCATAGTGACCAATTTCAACTCATGTTGTTAGGTTTCTTTGGTAGCTGAGTAC
This sequence comes from Platanus orientalis, assembly GCA_025762735.1. Lineage (NCBI taxonomy): Eukaryota > Viridiplantae > Streptophyta > Magnoliopsida > Proteales > Platanaceae > Platanus > Platanus orientalis. The sequence continues at coordinate 2,677,147 of JAOXJP010000001.1, forward strand.
CTTGAAAAGTGGGAGAAAGAAGATGATGCAGAACTTATCATAATCAAGGCTAGTATAATTATTACTTCCTAAAATTAGAAAGTTCTTGAATTATTGTAATTGGTAATTTCTATTGAACTTCTTGTTTTCCCAATTTATTAATAGGGAATGAAATCATAGTCTCAACAGGCTCTTGATATTTAGTCCATGGGCTACTTTTAATTGGTCTGTCTTATTTTCTCATGTTGCTTATGTGTCTTATTTAGGGAGCTGGACGTGCTTTTTCTGCTGGTGGGGATCTAAAAATGTTCTATGATGGGAGGCAGTCAGGTAAACTGACTATCTTTACCAAATTTACTCTCTTTGCTATCAAGCATAGTATTTTCTTTTCTTTTCAAGTCTTCTGTTATCTAACATTAGTCTAGTAGTATAGATTCACCAAACATATCTTCTAGTTGTAGCTACATGGATAAAAAGTTACTCATATGTAGCCTTTTGGCAGATGATTCCTGCCTAGAAGTTGTGTATAGAATGTATTGGCTGTGTTATCACATTCACACCTATAAGAAAATCCAGGTACGAGGCCTTAGACTTGTGAAGGAGAACAATGTTGTTGTTGTTGTTTTTCTTTTTCTGGGTGTGTGTGTGTGCTGTTTTTTGTTTTTAATGTTTTCCACAGTGTTGTTTTAGAAATGTACTATCAGCTACATATGTTGTTACCAGGTGGCTCTTGTTCATGGAATTTCTATGGGTGGAGGTGCATCTTTCATGGTTCCAATGAAGTTCTCAGTTGTCACAGATAAGACTGTGCGTACTTGACATTGGATGAGATATTGCTTTGTACACTTACATCAGTTTTGAGTGCAACAAAGCTTGATTTTTCATACATTGGAGGAGAATTATGTAAATTACGGATTTATAAACTTCCTTTTGTCATGTAGGTTTTTGCAGTGCCTGAAGCCAGTATTGGGTTTCACACCGACTGCAGCTTTTCGTACATTCTTTCACGTCTCCCTGGGCATTTTGGTAAGTTTGTAATTGTGTAAACCAAAATGAAAGACTCAGTGAATTCTTTTGGTGAATATGAAATGTTTGCATGCCCACTCCCAAGGGGAAAAATTCTGACTGGTGATGAAACAGCTAAATGGGACTGGGCTTTTCAAGCAGAACAATTTAGGCACAGCAATAGGGAAAATGTATAAAAATAGAACGGATGCTTTTTTGTGTTTCTGTACCATCGAGTCATCAACTGATATATCAAGTGCATTTTTCCAATTCCTTTTATGACCTTCTGGTTTGGTAAATCCACAGGGGAATACTTGGCCTTAACAGGTGCAAGATTGAGTGGGAAGGAATTGGTTGCAGCCGGTCTGGCAACGCACTTTGTTCCATTTGAGGTGAGGTTACACTCTTATGTTTTTCGAGATTCCTTCTCCTCCATCTTGGTCTTGGAAACATTGATGAATAATTGTACATACATTCCTTTATGGTTCTACATCCGTCTTTTCATGTTTATTTCAATTATTCTCCATGTTTGAAATGGTAGATTTAGGGAAGCCGTAAAAAGATTGCAACATCTGTACTCTGTAAAAATAAGGGATAACTGCTACATATGCTAACAACTAAATCTGAATGATAACAACAACAACAACAACAATAATAACAAAAACTAGTTCATAATTAAATAATTTATACAATTATCACTGTTACCCTAAGGGTGTAAAAAGAAAAAAAAATACTTGACTGTTTCTAAAAGAAAAAAAAGTGAATAAGGACTAAATGATGAAAAAAACACATCTCACTATATTTCCCCTCAATTGGTGTGTCGATTTCAGTCATTCCCAAGATTTTAACCATAATAAGAAATTAACCATATCCAAATGCTCTATTGAGGTCATTACCAACTGATGGTAGAAGCTAACAGAGGATGTAGTAGAATCTCTTCATTTGTCACTTTTATTTTATTTTATTGTGATATGTTATCTTCTTAATTATGTCCAACAGATATTTGATGCTTCCTGAATGTGGCAATAAAATAGCCCCTTTAAGTTCTGTCTCTAATGGGCACAATACCCTTCCAGCACAAAATAGAGCATACAAGATAAACCATAATAATAATAATTATCATTATTATTATTAATACAGTTTACTATTTACCATATCTAATAATGTATTTATTACCTGCAGATAAAAGATAAACTGAAAGTTTCATGTTTGAACGCCTTTCATGGTGATTGGAAAAGAATAAGGAAATTGAAAAAAAGAATGAAAAAGAAAAGAGGAATAGAGAAGCAGAAGTTTAACAAGGGATGAACAAAAGGAGTTCTTCTCTAACAAAATACCTAATCCCTTGCAAAGAATAATATTCCTAGTCCTGAAAGCTTCTCTAGCTCAGCTATTTAGATAGAAATGAAGCAATTAGTATTTATCATATATTCACATTGTTTGCAAATATAAAATTAAGTTGAGATTGACTTGGAAAAAACATGGGCTTTTTTTTTTTGTTCACTAATTGGAGTAGCAAGTATAGATTCAAAATGCATTTTCAAATGATTTCAACATTACTTGCTCTTTATTTAATATAAGTAACAAATGACACCTACAGCTAAATTTCCTTTACCTTAAAATGATGATGAGATCACCATGGAATCTAACTGATGATAAAAGGCAGTATGCTTACTGTGGACCAGTTAAATTTTTTTTATGTATAATATTTAACTTATTTCGATATAAATTTAAGTCGCATTTAAACTTTGAACTATGTCAGCCTAAAAGGTTTTAAAACCCCATGAGTGCTTTCTCACCTAAGGTAATATCCTAGTTAAAGCCACGAGCCCAGTTGGATGATAGTGACAATCCCATTTTCTTACTTTTGGGGATGTTCACCATATTTATTATTGACCTTCAAAAGATGGTTAACATCATTTGGTTGCATCATTTTTGGTAACTAAAAGCAGAAGGATTGCATAGATCTAAAATGAAAGGTTAAGAACATGGCTTTTTTTTTTTTGTGATGAATGTTCTGAAACCTAATATTTAATGAAATTTGTTCATGTAGATCAATAAGTAGCTAATTTGAATAACTTGTTTCTTAATGCTTTTATACTTTGGGTGTCAAATAAAACTACGAGCAGGCTCCACCATAAAAAAAATCAGTAATTAGGTGTCCACTGTTAAACTAATCATGTTATTGAATGATAGAGAGCATTGGTTGTTATTATTTTATTCAATTGTTCAATTATTGGATCACAATCTTATCTAACCTGAGCTTGACGATGTATCTTGAGGACTAATACTAATCTATCAACAACTAAAAATGAATAACCTATATTTTGCTGGGAGAAGGCTCTGCTGAATTGAAATGAGTTTGTGTGTGCATTTTCTCAAATCTTTTATCTATTACAGTTAGATATTAGGAGAGTGTTAAGAGTTCGGGCTTGGCCAACTGCCTTGGTCTGTATCTGTGTGGTTCCACTCAATTGTATACTGAATTTTGGAGTTCTGGTAATGTATTTTATCTAGTACAAGCTGCAGTTTCTTTCTGGTGTGGTGATACCACTGATTGGATTAAAGATTTCATTTAAAACCTTAAATCCAACTGAAGAGATTTTAATCTAGACTCGCGTAAAAGGCATATGTCCTCTGTTTCGTCTTGTTACATTGTTTCATAGTGATCTGATTTAATTCCATAGAGCTAGCTTTTAATTTCTTTGGTGCAATGGTAGCGGCTTGGGCTGTCCAGCATGAAAACAAGGTTCTGAGTCCATTGAGCAGCCACTTTGTGCAAAAAGCCAAAGGTTAGGTCTGTTTCCCATCCACTCCTCCCAGCACCCCATAATGATGGGGACCAACACTGGGTAATGACCTTTTTTTTAGTTCTCTCTCTCTCTCTCTCTCTCTTTCTCATATATATATATATACATCGACTTGATTACTCTATTGTGCCCCAAATTTTCTTTTATACAATTAGCCTTTTGTTCCATTTAAGCTTATCCATTTCTATGGCTGGTTGTTCAGATTTACATCTGTCAAATAGGGATTTGATTCTGAAATCGGAGTCTTTTTTCTGTCCTCAAAATTCAGCAACTGTGTTTGATTATTTTTTTCTTAGAGCCCAGATTTCCAGTTGCAAATATTGTCGAATGAAATTTCACATACCAGGTCCAAGGAGCCTGCTTGAGGCAATGTAGAGCACGGTGGAGATGACAGACCTGAATTGAAGAATGATATCAACAGGAGGATTCTTCATGTTTACTTCCTCATTTGAATTGCTAGAAATACATCCATCTGAAAGTAACGGCCTCTGATGTGCAGAAGCCACTGGTGGAAGCAATCGAACTGTTTTCGTCTTAGCTGCTTGGGAAAATGTTTGTTCACTCCTTCCATACTCCTGTGAGAATACCTTGTGCACTAACCGAGTCTTATACCTCCCTAAACTTTGATTGTAACCTTAATAATCCATTTACAACCAACAATTTTCTACCCTTTAGGTTGGATAATTAAATCCTTTGCATTAGTATGACCTAAAGCAGAGAGCTTCATTCCCCTAGCTTGATAATTCAAGATGAACCATTTATTGTTTTATTTTATTTATTTTTCTTTTCTTCCAAGTATATTTTAATTCATCACCATCTATCTTTTGTGTTAACATTGCTTGTATTGTGTGTTAACATTGCTTGTATTGTGTTTCATGCATAAACATTCAAACTACTAACATATCATGGCATTTGTTGTATTTGTCAGAAATTGCCTGAGCTTGAGAATCATTTGATAAGTTTAAACTCGGGTGATGAGCATGCAGTGAAATCAGTGATTGAGGAATTCTCTCTTGATGTTCGACCTGATGAAGAAAGTATCTTACATAAGTAAATGATTCTGAACTGATGAAACATAATTTTTGCTTCTTTTGAAAAAGAATATTAAATGTCGAATTACACTGATGTGCGATTGTTTTTCCTGCAGGCAGTCAACAATCGACAAATGCTTCTCCAAAGAGTCTGTTGAGGAAATCATTAAATCATTTGTGAGTTTCCATTGTCACTTAATTTAATTTTGTAGCATTACCTGGCAAATGTGAGCAAGACAGGCTTACCTTCTGTTATGGTGATGGTCTACTTCTGCACTAGTCTTATGACTTACATGAATCATCTAATACAATGCCACTCTATTCATGCTTAACAAGCATGGAAAGTCTTCATATGTGTGTGTGATCTGGGAGAACTGACTTAATGGGAAGGAAGTGTGCTGGGTCTGGGGTTACTGGATCTGTGTAGATATGTCTGGGTCCTCAATAACTTGTCTCATGTCTCACTGGGCCTACAGCTGGGTGTGTCCCACCTATAATTTTGCTCACATAAAAATCAGCATGATCAGATAATGTTAACCATATGATCTAAGAATATTTTTATTTTGGAGCTTTTTTGAAGCTCTATTGGGATTCTTTTGATGTTCAAATAGACAAAGAATACATGGTTGGGATCATTTATTCAAGCTGATTTTTGGTCCAATAAATCTTTTAGTTTATTCCCTCCAACAGTGGGTCCCAACTCTCTTATCACAAGACACGTGGTAACTTATAAGGCCCCCAGCCGTTCTACAGGTCCCATAGTCCCAGACCCATGATATTGCTTACTGGAAATTCCAGTTTTAATTGCAATGAAAAGGGCCTTCTTGAATTGGCTAAAGTGTGGTCGCATTTGCATATATCCAGATCATCCATCTGATGATGGACCTCAGATGTTAGCCAAATGGACAGTGTCCTTGACCACATCAGCCTCATATCCCAACATTTAAGGCACTTTTCCCTTTGACGATAGTCCTTCAGTTTTGTAGAATCTTTTAAATAAAGAAGGGTGAAAAGATTGATACTTTTACCGCATGGCAGATGGCTGCTGGGATTAAACTTGTTGGGTTAAATTTGCCACATTGAAAAAGGTGGTGTGGAGAAATTAAGGCTGCCATGTGCAAAAAACATGTACAAACCTGGCCTCTGTGTGTGTGTGTGTACTGAGCCCAGTGGAATTTTGTGCCCGTACCCTTATGGACCCACATGTTTTTTTATGGACCAAAATATTATTTTTGTCATTCAGGAAACTGAGGCAAGAAGTGAGGGAAATGGATGGGTAGGTGCAGTGCTCAAAGGATTGAAAAGATCTTCTCCCACAGGATTGAAAATAACACTAAGATCGGTATGCTTGCTGTATCATTCATATCTGTTTTTGTTTTTGTTTTTCTTTCTTTCAGATTTAAAGTTTGGACAGTTAATCATTTTCTCAAGAACCCAAGGAAATTATGATTTTATTTATTAGAAATATTTCTTTCAACTTCCTGAATTCATTCTCTTCAATCTCATTTCCTAATTCTTTCCAGATTCGAGAAGGAAGGAAGCAAACTCTGCCAGAATGTCTGAAGAAGGAATTCAGACTCACAATGAACATACTAAGAACCACAATATCCAGTGATGTATATGAGGTAATAATAAATCATAATCTTCATTTACTTATCAATATATAAGATAAAAAAATAAATATTTCATTTTGGCAAACATTTTTTTGTTCTCCAATTAATCCAACAAATGTTTCTTGATTCTGTTCTTGAAAAGGGTATTAGAGCTCTGACTATTGATAAAGATAATGCCCCAAAAGTATGCTCTCTCTCTCTCTCTCTCTCTCTCTCTCTCTCTCCCTCATTTGTTCATTAAATTTAGAAACTATGACAGTGGAACCCGCCAACTCTTGACCAAGTGATAAGTGAGAAAATAGACCTGGTTTTCCAGCCATTTAAAAAGGAACTGGAACTCCAGATTCCAGACAAGGAAGAATGCAGGTCAGTCTAAGTGAGAGTTTCTATTTCATACATGTTCTCTTCTTTACTTCATTTAATAATTTCTCTAGTTTTGGACCCAAACTGATGTGCAGGTGGGACGGAAAGTATGAGAAGTCAGCCTATCCAAGCTTATAAAGGCAACAGCCCAACCTAATTAATTAACCGAGCAGCAGCTGTGCATTCCCTTACATTTTGTCTGACATGTTAATTTACTGTTTCCATGTAGTTCAGAACTGCTATTATTAGTGCCTATTCTGGTTATGGTTTTTTTTTTTTTTTTTTTTTCTCCTTTGGTAGGGCCACTTGGCCCTGTTATTGCTACATAGGGTGACTCCACACTACAGGAGGGGGGGTGGGGTGGGGAGGAAAATAAAGATAGTTGTTACATGCCTTGCATTTATCCAAGAGATATTTGTTACATGCCTTGCATTTATCCAAGAAATTGCCATGTGTTGTTTGAATTAATGAAATGATATTTGCAAGCTAGCTTTTGATATTTCAAGAGCAAAGATTTTATTTTAATGGACACAAGGTTTATCAAAACCACTGGAATGGAATCTTGCTCTGAAAATATCAAACGCAGTCCTGGAAATATCATTATCTTTGTTTATTGTTTTTTTTTTTGTATTTTGTTTTTCTAACCAAAAGTCCCTGTTGAATATGGGAATTGAATTATCCACTAGAAAATACTATGGAGGGGTTAAGAAACTAAAATCATTGTTTCAGGTTGTTAAGATGGATCAAGAACTCAAACCTGTTTCCAGCTGTGCACATGAATTCCAAGGGAAACACATCACAGGAATATTTATGAGAAACAAAATCTAGTTGAACCCAGTCCACATACCTGTGCCAAAGAACCAAATTTTGAACTAATTTGGGTTTTGGTGGGACGAATAATGGATCTTCTCCTACCAGAATCATTTAAAAGAGACCCTCTGGATTTCATCCATGAACAGCTAGCAAGTAGTATATGAAACTCACGAGTTCCATCTGAGATTAATTTGGATTGTCTTTCCTAAGGCCTCAACCCAAGCCCAACCCGACCTAAATATCATATTATTTAGTTTGGTTTAGATTGAACCTGGCACAAGTCATTAAACCTTAGATGGTTACATTCCTTTCCCTTCCAACTTCTCTCAATGAATATATTAGTGTTTTGGTTGCAAATATGGAGGCTGGGACTAAGGTATCTGGACAAGGTCTTAGTAAGCCTGAGAGGATCCGTTGTTGTATATAATGGATACCTAGATCTCAAGGCTGAGCATTTCCCAACTTAAAATTACAGGCCAACGGCTAGGTCTCTGACTAGCACAAGGCCCAATAGTTCATTAGTTTAATAAACTAAAAGAATAGAAAAGAAAAGAAAAAACTATAAATATCTACAAGTATCAACAAACTTGAGGTGTGCTTAGACTTGGCTTAGTAAACTCAAGCTTACTGCTTTAGGCCTGAATCTTAAAGCCCATGAGTTAAACTTCTCTCCAAAGGCTGAAGATATAGCTGATTGAAACAGGCCCAGTAACCCATATTATAACAAGTTTTCTCTCTCTCCCTCTCTCCTTTATATATATATAACCCATATTATAACAAGTTCTCTCTCTCTCTCTCTCTCTGTCTCTGTCTCTCTCTCTCATATATATATATATATATATATATATAAGCTCATTCATAAATATATCTACCTAGATATTTTGTGCCTCATGGCCCAGCCCTATGTTCAGACCTATAGCGCGGCCAACCTACTTAAGGGTAACACTTCATTAACACTTAACACTTGAAATGAATTTTGTTTGGTTGCCTATGTTGACAACCCATATGAATTTTATTTGTTTTTCTGGATTTTTTCGAGAGTGCCAATAAGTGGACAACCCCTAAACGGTTTCTCCTCTCCTATCCCTTTTACTTCTCTCACATTCTCTCTGATCCCAATTCTTCTCACTCACATGTTTTCTATCCCTATTTTTTCTCACCCATATTTCTCTCCTAAATTGCATAAAATACTAGCATGTCTCCCTCTTTTACCTTTATTTGGTCTTTTAAAATCTTGTTTTCCTTTGCCCTCTTTTTTTCTCTTTACATTTTCTTTATTTTTAATACACACATCTGTTACAAGTGATTTCAACTTTCTCGAATATTGTTTTTCTCTTCGTGCTAGCATGGGGGCCATCTGCTGGTAGTGCATTAAGAAAATGGAAGACAAAAATTTCAAAAATAAAAATAGGATCCATACGAAAAAAAGTTGTATTTTGGATATGTACGCTTTATCGTTACACCTTGTCCAAGAGCCTTTGAGTGCTAATATCTTCTGCTTTTACCAACTTGGATAATCATCAAAATATCACAAGGAGGTGTCTTGGTTGTTGGCGGGGAAAAGTGGTTACGTGGGCATGCCAGTGCCATGTTGGCACAAGATTGCTTTTCACCTTAGACCCCAGGTGCCAAATTAGATTGCAAGAGAACCAGAAGATCTTCTCTTCGGTTTGTTTGTTGGCCACTGAGAAGATGAACCAGGTGACTTGCGAGGGGGTGGGGTTCTTCCCTCAAATTGGGTTCTTTTTGCCTTAAGGATTAAGGACTTGAAATATCTATCGAAATACCAATGAAAGACAATTAACAGGAATTTGTAGAATGAAGTAACGTAAAAAGCATAAACTTATAGAATGTATGGATATCATACATCCGTGTAGAACCGTAGAGAAATGACAGCAAACTAAGTAAAATCCTGAAGCTAATGGTCAACTGGAAGCATTAGAATGAAACTACTAGCAATCTATTGTGGATGAAACTAAACAATCATGTAGGTTTGAATGTGTTGGCGAAGGCCCCTTCATCGTATTCATCTTCTTTTATAGATGTTTTGAAGCGGTTGCCTCTTGAGGTAGTGGGCCACATCACGCTTTTCCTTCCTCCATTATTTGAATGATAACCACCAATTCAATTATAGGCAATCTACAAATTGTGGGGCTCTCACTACCACTTTACTGATTCGACCATTAAAACTGTCTTTCTGGTTGGATACTCTATCTTGTCATTGTCTACCACATCTCTTTACCATTTTTGAGGGATAACAATGCCCCCCTATTTCCCTGAAATTACATTTTGGGGAAATGGCTAAACTTATAACCGTTAACTAGTCTTTTCAACCATTTATTTCTAATTGTTGCTTCGGATTCTTTGTTTCCATCCTCTCATGGATTCTTTTTCCAAACCTTCTAGGGATTTTTCTTGCTTTAACCTTGATATTTCGACAATTCCTCCTTTGGTTATGATTCATCAGTCATTGAGTCTACTGACTCTAACTACTTGGGTGACGCAGCGGAATAGCAAGGAGAAGAACACGTCGCCTCCTTTGTTTGAAAAAAACCCTAAACTTCACTAAAGAAGAGAAAACTCGTACTAAAACTTTTATTAATGAAAAAAACTGAATTGCCTTGAAGGCTACAATGCTTTAAAT
>JAOXJP010000001.1:2687504-2697575 GCA_025762735.1 Platanus orientalis
CCCCCCCCCCATCCCCAGTCCACTCCTTTTTTTCACATTTTTGAATTGAAAGCCTTGAGAAAACAGCTTACAAATTGGTCAACTGTTGATGTTTTCCTTCTCAAGCCATATGATGTCCATGATTTTCTAGCTCTTATGTTATCTGTCTTTGTTATTTCCAATTTTTTCCTTTTCTTCCTGAAATTTGAGATGGAAATTCTATGATATTTTGATCATAATTGTTGTTGTCTACAGACTGATATCACTGACAAATGCAGCTTTTATTACATCACCACCATACCATGTGATACAACAATGTTCACATTTTATGCTGAGGCACAATATTTTCTTTTTCGGACTTGAAAGTGCATCAGGTTTAACATAGTGCATGACATTCCCTTCTTACTCTGTTACTGTTTATTTTTGCTTAATGATGCCTTTGTTGTAACTCTTAACACATATGCATGGATTCAGTTTTAGTTTGTACATGATATTTTAGATTATCTTACCATTTTTAGTTGTGGATGGATATGTGGGTATTGAAGTAACTTCATCACCATTTCATGACCTTGTTGCAGAGGAACCTGTACCCAGAGATTCTAGCATGAACACACAGGAATCGGTGACATTTTCTTCTGGAAGATCTGCATTTTCTGAACCTTCTAATATAGCAGCTGCTGCTCCACCTCTACATGATGGAAGAATGAGGAGCTCAACAGGAGTTTCTTGTCGAAATACTACAACTGCACTTACAGAATCATCTCATAATGTCCCAAATGGAACTTCCATTTTTCAAAGGTACAACTACTTCATATGCTAGTTCTTGATACAGTTCTAGAGCAAAAGGAAACACTATGTTGTGAACCACATGTAAGAAATTGTGACCATTTGATATTAATATATATAAGAAACTAAATTTAAAGGATTATAAAGCATTAAGTGGTACCCATTAAATTGTGATCTTCATGGGATTGTAAATATCCTAGCAAAATGAGCTTCTCTAGAGAGACTTTACAGGTTCTTTAGACTATTGATTAAGACCTTTGGTGTTCTAAAGGTCATTGATGAGACCTTGTTGAAGTGTTTGGGTATATAAGGCAATACCCATACACCCAATAATTTGGTATTGCATTGATTGAGTGGTTTGGACCCATATCCCATCACGTGGTATTGTTTCCGCTGCGCTAACAGGTAGGCTCGTCAGTTCCAAGGTTGTCTTGTACTTTGGGTGTGTTTAAGTACCTTTCTTCTTTTTCTCTAATAAGAAAATATTGTTATTCGTGAAAAAACTCTGGCCATAGCATGTCTAGATGCGTTGATATACTGATAGAAGCAGTTAAGCATGCAAGTACACCAACTTCTTACAGGAACTACTTGGTGTTTCCCAGTTGATCAATCCAGAAGTTTCTTGCATGTTTTATTCCCTGCTGATTTTCCAACCGTTGGACCCTCATTTGCAAAGAACGTGGTCAATGACAGTTACCTGCCCAGGTAGTCTGAGCAGGACAAGAGGGCAGGGTCATTCAGTTTTCTTTGCAAAAATCCGTTCTAGGTGCCTGCATTATTGTTAACTGGCTGGACCAGTTTTAGAACTATGATTGTAGAAAACCTATGTCGCAGTATATTAGTCTCTGATATCATCTGTTTTACAATATCACATCCACTATGCTATTAACTGGCATACATATTCTCTCTCTCTACCTAAACATAGGCTTATTAGTTGGAGCCATATTTTCTGCAATAGTCATGGTTGCTCAGATGTTCCCATTCAGCCTTATTTTGCGGGCTCGGAGGACTGTTCGTGGGTCAGCAGAGGATATAGGATGGCTACAACGTGCTTCAGGAATGCCTCCAGTTGAAGATGGAACTCAAAGATTCCTGGAATTGCTTGAGAACATTAGGTATTCCAGCACCGCAAAGGTTATGTTGGTCATGCAATTTATTCTTGTACCCTCTGACTTAAGTTGCTTCTCCATCAATCAGACACGGTGTACACAAGTTGCCCAACTCAATGGTTTACTTATTGGTTCCAGGTAACAATGTCATTTTTCCTCGAGTATCAATCAGAATTGTCAATAGAGTGGAGGATGATGGAAAGAAACTTCCATATTCTTACACGTGGCACACATCCAGGATTGTTAGGAACTTAGGACACACCTTGTGATGTGTCCTACAATGAGGTCATGGATGAAAAGATTGATGCAATAAATCAATGTAATCATCCTATCTATAGAATATATTTAGAATTTTTGCCATATTTACTTGTAACTGTTAATAGATTGGATGTTTGGATTACCTGATTAGATCTACTTAGATCATAAATTTAGATAGTTGACCATTGAATGAAGGATTCTATCACCACAGTAAATGGTAGAGGCAGGGAGGATTCTTCCCTTGTCTTGCTTTGACCTAAGTTTCCTCTTTCTTTAGTGGGGTGGTGAGAAAGAACTCACTAAACTTTTGGTAAATAAGATATGCTTATTAGGTCCCCATGATTTCTGATTTGGGCAGGTCTTTTTAGCAACCATGGGCCACTTTATTTTGCCAATACAAAATTGTGTTTCTCAAAGATGGGTTTGGCATGCCATATTGCCAAGATTCACAGCGAGGTATTTGTTTTTGTTTTTTATAACTTTTTGTATTGCTGTGCTGCTTATGATATATATTTCAAAATTGAATACTCAGGCATCAGTTGAGAAAAATGCGAGAGAGATAAAAGATTACATTGAAGAAATTTATTGGGGCTCCAACAAACGTGTCCTGCTTCTTGGACACAGCAAAGGGGGGGTAGATGCAGCAGCTGCATTGTCTATGTATTGGTCTGATTTGAAGGATAAGGTTGCTGGGTTGGTATTAGCACAGAGCCCATATGGAGGAAGCCCAATAGCTTCAGATATCTTGCGAGAAGGGCAGCTTGGTGACTATGTCCAATTACGGAAGCTCATGGAAATCCTGATTTGTAAAGTGATTAAGGTAAGCCTTGTTCTGTTATTTTGCACATCTGCTTTCCACTGCCTACCGAGTGTATTTAGGAATCAAGGTGTAGGCATCTTTTTTTATGTAATTCACCTAGTATGAGTGTGAGATTGTTGATGGATGCAGTTCCTATCGTGATATACTGTTAGACGTTTGAGCTGAACATAACCAGCTAACCTACTGGCTAAATGATACTACGATAACAACAAATATCTATATAGAAAACGGAAGCAAGTATGAAACAAGACACTTCATGTCACCTCGATTCTTTATTTCTTATTGACATTTTTTATGTATTGTCTGCATTATTAGCAAAAAATGATTACGGAACATGGTTCTGGCTGAATTCTTGGATTCAAATCTCTCTGCAAACTTAGCATGCACACGAGATCATCTTTTTATATTCCATGATGTAAACCTCAAGTATCATTGTGGTATATTAATTCATTTTTTTTACATTTAAATTATAATGTTAAACCAGCTGGTACATATCTCAGATCCAACAATCTGCAACTTCACCTGCATGCAAATTATGAATTATTTTTTGCTGGCTAAATGAGTAGATATTGTCATATATGTCAAGTTTATTTTATCTTCTTTGAGGATCCACCAGCCTCCTTTACTTGTCTAATGGACAATAGTGAAGAAATTCATCTTCTTATTGAATTATTTATCGGGTATCAGGGATTAATTCCTCTAGTTTTTTGCCATCGTGTGTTGTAGGGAGATATGCAGGCTTTAGAAGACTTGACATATGAGAAGAGGAAGGAATTCTTGAGGAAAAACCAATTGCCTAAAGAACTCCCTATTGTTTCATTCCACACAGAGGCCGGTATCACTCCAGCAGTTCTTGCCACCTTGTCTCATGTTGCACATGCAGAGCTTCCCATGGTTTCACCCCTCACTTCAGGCCAATCGACAAAAGTCCCCGTGGTTATGCCCCTTGCTGCTGCACTGGCTGCATGTGCACAGCTGCTTCAGGTCAGGTACGGTGAGAAAAGCGATGGGCTTGTCACATGTCGTGATGCTGTGGTTCCTGGCTCCGTTGTAGTATGCCCAAAGCGTAAATTAGACCATGCTTGGATGGTTTACTCATCCTTGAACGATGACCCTGGTGAAGCCAATGCTTCTCAGGTGTGTGAGGCTCTCATGACATTGCTTATGGAAGTTGGACAGAAGAGGAGATGAATTGCCATAAAAGATGAATGAGGCCACTGGGTTTAGCTTCACTTTAGGCTCTAATGCATATTATGTTGGAATTTTTCTCCTGTTTTCTTCATTAGAATGATTTGTAATTACTTACATCAAGGATAGGGATATTTATAATGTGTTTTAGGGAAGAAAGTGATACATAATTCCTTCTCAATCATTGTGTCCTCTATGAAATATACACCATGCATCACTGCCTGATCAGTCTGAATTGTTTGTTTAGTGGACAACCTCAGATTAAAGATCGTATTGATCAGGTGCTATTAACAACCAAGGTAGAGTGAAAATAAATTAATAACGTGAGGCAAAGTATTATGGTACACTGCTGCGCCAATCTCCATGGTGCTGCCACTGCATATATTTTCTGTTTAAGTGTGTTTTGTTCTCTGAATGAAAATGACCTGTTACCAAATCTGAAGCATCTTTTTCTTCACTTCTTGTCACAGCTAACGAGGAGGATTTCATGTGTCATCTGATCGTATATGCTAGAGAAATGAGAAGAAAGAAGAGAGAATACGGTTGGAAGAAGCTCTTTTATTTATTCTTTTCAGTTTGTGTTTCTTACATATGGATGATAGAGACCTGATGTGGTGTTCTGCATGTGTATCATCTATCATACACATGCAGCACAATACATATTTTAATAATCTCCCCCGAGTTAGTCTGTTAATATCATGGATGTCTAATTTGGATCAAATGAACTCTAAACGAGTATAACTGGCTGTTTTGGTGAATATGTTAGCAAGATGTTTTTGTGACCAAACAAAAAGAGCGGCAGTGTGTTAACCCAATTTTTTTGGCTGATTACGTGTGTGGCCATGTCAGTGTTACGTAGGTACAATTTGGTTTTCTGTTCATAACCCCAAACACCAAAATGAATTGAACATCCGTAAAAATTCAAAATAACTGAATTTGAAAATATTTATTTGACCACTTGTTGTGTTCTGGTAATTATGAGGGGGAGGGTTATTCCCTTAGTGAGTAATTTCTTGCCTTATGAACAAGGACTTTTACAATTCTACCAAAATAACACTAAAAAAAAGTAATTTAAAGGACGTAAACAAAGAATTTAAAAGGAATTTACATTCAAGATGATCTACAATCATACAACACAGTAGGTTACAGAGTCAATACCGCATGATCAAGCAAAACTTAATCTATTGAACGAAAGCCATGATTCACTTCTATAGATTTAATGGATGAAAAAATAAGCTTTTATTTCTGAGTAAAGTTGTACAAAATAGAAGATTTGACTAAGGATTTAAACTAAGAATTCTAACTATGAAGACTAATGTTGTGGTGTGCGACCTCTTCTCTTGAGCCCCTGTCCTCTATTTATAATGTTCTGATTCAATTATTGGTCATCTGCATGTGTCATTCTTTCAAATCTTTATGTAATTCCCTTAGTAATTAAATGTTTAACACATCACCTAATAATTAATTATTCCAAAATCTTCAAAAAATGATTGCCATGTATTAATAATTGTTTTGGGAAATCTTTTCTTCTCTTATTCTTCCACCTGTCTCAGCTGGTTATATTTTCAAATTTTGAATTTTAACTTGAAGTAGAATTTACACAATAATCATTTTGTTGTCTCTTCAAAACCACTTACCACATGGCTTATATTTTCAGCCAAACATTATGATAGTATTTTTACGGTGTAAACACAATGGCTGCGTTTGGTAACAGTCCACGGATTCAACTCTAAATTCATGATTTTGGATTATACCAATAATGTATTCTATGGAGGCAATTCCAAAATAAAAAACAAGTTTGGTTAGGTGAAAAATGAAAAAATAAAATAAAACCGTGACGATGAAATAGTACAATCAACAAAAATAAATAAATGATAATCAAAAGCTGAAATAAAAAACTACTTTTTCTAGTTCCAAAAAATTGACTCCAAAACAGATTTTGGGAGTGTAATCCCTTGAGATAATCTGACATTATCAAACGACATTTTTTACGAAATCTCTCATTCGAAACTGAGAATCTACAAATCACTCTTTTGGTGTATTACCAAACATGGCCAATATCTCCATTGCTCACCTTATCTTGAATAAAGTGATAATCTACTACAATATATTTGGTCCTTTCATAAAATATAAGATTATTTTACAATACATGAAGCCATTTGATTATATCATGTTATTAGTTTCATAGGTTATTAAGTCTTAAAACCTTAACTCTTATAAGTTGTATGAACACCTACAGTAGACCTTGGAATCACATGTTCGTCTTGCTTTTCCTCCTGACTAAATCTCCACCTATAAAGGTATGACATTCAATCAAAAGGTGCGTCAGTGAAATCATCAATGAAAAACCCTTTAACATGTGTCTATTGGACTTTTTAAGACTTCTCTTCAAATACTGAATAATATACACCGTTAAAATCTAATATTATACTTTGGTTGAGTGCTTGAATTGACTAATCATATTAACCGCGAAAGTTATATCAAGCAAATTAATCATTAAATGAAAATTTTCCTAATCAATCAATAGTACTAGTATTTACTTAATTTATCTAACAAATTTTCAGGCATAAAAACCAATTTCTTCACAAGAAAATATTTTTCCTTAAGTAAATCAATTGTGTATCCCGAGTCATACAAATTAACACATTCCTTAAACCTTGCAACTTTTTACCCAAAAAATAGCAATTATTTCAAAATTTTCATATAAAAATGACAATGAGGATGCTCTTTCAAAACCTTTATACTAGAAAAATCACTTCCCATCAAAACAATGTCATCTATGCATACTATTAAAACAATGATGTGGGATGAGTTTTACTTGCTGAAAATCAAATGGTTATCATATGATATCACAACTTTACTTAGACTTTTGAAACCAAGCACAGAAAATATTACAATACATAGGTCACCTTTCATAGTGTATGCATCTTATTGGAATCCGCTAAACAATTTATTCAAATAGTTGTTTTATGTACATTTCTTCTTGTAACTCATGATAATAATAAAAAAAAACACACATTCTTGATGTCAAGCTGATAAAACAATTAGGCCATTTTTACAGTAAGGGAATTTACCGCATGAATGAAATAAAGTTTGGTCATAGGGGATGATGTTTTCATGTAGTTAATGCCAAATGTATGAGTATATGTTGTAAGACAAGTCTTTAAGAATTTGGCAAAATCATTATGTAAAAATTCATAATATACATTCGACACTTAACGGAATATTTTCAAATAAGCAATTCGATCAACTCTCAAATATGGTTGCTGAAATGAATAGCTATCTCATCGTCTACAACCTTCCACCAAATAGTATATAAGATTGCTTGTATATGTAAAGAATAAATAAAATAAAAAAACAATAACAAAGTAAACTAACAAAAGAAATGGGACAAAAATATTCAAAGTAGACATCAAATGGTTATTACACATTCGTTTACCTCTTAAATGGCAAGAAAGATCCAAAGACGACGTGGGAATAGGATATGTAGCTCTGAAGACAAATGGTATTAAGGCAGAGCATCTAGTGCATGAACAAAACATATTTGTTCATAGTATATACTTTAAGTGGTGAAGACGACATGAATAAAATATGCACTAAAGGAATAGGAATAATACTAAATACAGACAATGAAAAAATAATATTAAATATAGATAAAAAGGGTCTGGTAACAATAAAAAGAAAAAGAATCTCCCAAGATGACTTAGTATTTGGACTAATAAGAGAGTGATGAGGAACATACTTAAAGAAGATACGTTCGAAAAAATAAAATACTTTTTAAGGAAAGGTGTTTAACACCAATAACTATGTTGTGTATAGAAGTAATCAAAGAATATGCATTTAGTAGCATGTGGATCATTTTTTCCCCGTAAAAGAGTTATCCAATAAAATGTAATTGATATCATTCGGATGAAGTTTGTCCCCACTAGAACAATAAAGTTGAGAAAAACGAGTGCAACAAAAACACAAAGGGTTAATTGAAATGATAAACATCAATAAATAACACTAAAAACAAGGATTATTCATTAAGTATAGATGAAGGCAATCGATGGATACATTAACAAATAGTAAGAACAACATCACTTTAAAAATATTTAGGAATTTTTTATTTAAGACAATAAAGCATAAGTTGCATCAAATAAATGTGAACTTTTATTCTTTAGTAGCTTATTTTGTTATGAAATATATATACAAGAGGTTTGATCAATGATTCTGTGTTAGACCAAATAAGAGTTAAAAGTTCTTGAGTTGTATTCATTTACATTGTGTGGGCACAACATACACTATTTTAAATTAATTTTTTATTCCTATGTAAAATTATTAAAAAAATGAAAACAATTAAGATCAGTATGTCATTCATGGGTTATCATCCACAAAAATTAATAAAGTGCTTATATTCAAACAAGTACTATAGTAAAATCCTAAACATCTAACTAAACATATGCCAACTGACTTGACTTACAACAATCTCTATGTGAAGGGAAAGAAAGCTGATAATATTTATTAATTTAATGAACTTCACAATCAACTTTAACATAAATGATAATGATGGAACCACAACCTGCAAATTCTATGATGGATGACCCAAACAATAATGTCATTGGTAGGTAAACTATTAATATGGAGAATAGTACCAAAGGGACCATTATTAAAGTTGTATAAACCACTTGATTCATTCTTGTCCGTAATCATCTTCTTTATCGTTGGATCTTAAGAAACACAACACATATGATAAAAACATAACAAATGTGAATGGGTGATACCAAATCCAACATTTTTAAATGCACTACCTGTCATGCCCTAAAACCCACACCAATAGGACCATGAATTTTGACACGTGACGTTAACACTTTGCATTCAGCCATTCTTAATTTGTATAAATTTTTTACTTTCTTTACATTTATATGCATCAGAATAATACATCAATCACTTTCTAATGAACACATATTAATCACATTCCTATAAGTTTGACCTGTATAAAATCCCATAACTCATGAACTATAATCATGTGAATAATCTATAAACAATGCCTAATATTCTCATTCAATTAAATAAATAGTCTAACATAATCAAATCCATCAACTGAAATTAAATAATAAAATCCCTAACTTATTAAATCATTTAAAATTTAAATTGAAATAACTGAACTGAAATAAATAGTCTTTAATCCAAATAACTGAAATAAACAAGTGTTTAGTCATTAGCTCGCTCTATCTAAAACTACTACTCTGCAATATCTTCATCATCTGTGATATTAGAATAGGGTAAATTTGACATACTTAGCAAGAAAACAGTAAACTATGAAAACAATGGATTAAGTCTTAACAATATTTCATAAACTAAATAGATACACTTTTATTTACAATTCAATATGTATAACAATTCATAAATCAATCTCATACATTGCTAAACATTTAATAAAATTACAGTTTCATGTACAGTACAGAAATTAGTGATAAACATACATTTTTATATTAACAAAACGGAATGGATTAAATCATATTTCATATTATAACCAGAACAGAACATATATCTGCTATAAAGCTAGAACATATAACAGTTTGCACCACCTCGATAAGAAGGGTCTAGTTTGCAACATTTAAACCCAACTAAGAAGAATTATTACTACCTCTTATGTGGCAAGTAGTAAGAATCCATAACAGTTTACACCGATTATATCCATGTGAAAAGAGTTCCATCAATAATTCTTCTTAATGGGTAAGGTGGCTTTCTAACAGTATATGTCATTCTCTTACAGTTTCAATCAAATCATATAATTCAGAAAAGCAACATATAACAATTTTTTACATTGACTAATTCAAAATGACATATATAAGAGCATGCTTGATCCAACTAGTCACAATCTGTAGAACATGTTTTTATAACCAAATCAAATATGTCTAGAATAATATTTTTGAGAATCATTAATGG
>JAOXJP010000001.1:2717523-2746721 GCA_025762735.1 Platanus orientalis
TCTAATCATATGGTCTCTAACAGATCCCTCCTTATCCTCCGCCAGATCATAACAAGAAGGAAAAGTGACACTTAACGGATCTGTATCACATTAGGAATCATGCTAGAATCTCACCCTCTCTCCATTATTTACCCGAAACCTGACCTGGCTGGAGAATAACCCCCACCCTTTACTAATCCCCTTCCACACACTGCACCCCACAGCCCCCCTCGGATCTCTAGTCTTCCATTCGAACCGATCCTCCCCATATTTGGCAGCTACCACCCCTCTCTAAATGGCCTCACGCTGCATCCCGAACCTCCATAACCACTTGTTGAGAAGAGCTCTATTGATCACTTTCAGAGACCAAACCCCCAAACCCCCTTGGTTTATAAGCCTACAGACCTCCTTCCAACCAACCCAATGGATTTTCCTCGCCTCCGACGACGATCCCCATAAAAAGTCTCTCTGCATTTTCTCAAGTTGATCAAGAACTGAGCAAGGAGCTTGAAAAACCGATAGGTAGTATGTAAGCATACTATCCAACACACTTTTTAACAAAACCAATTTGCCACCCTTAGAAAGAAAATGACCTTTCCAGCTCGCCAATCTTCGACCCACCTTCTCTATCATCGGTTTCCATAGATCCCTCGAAGAAGATTTCGCCCCTAGAGGAAGCCCAAGGTAAGTGATAGGGAGAGGAACAATAACACATCCCAAAATAGAAGCAATTTCCCCACTAGGGCAATTACCAACAGGGCTTATAGATGACTTGGCTCAGTTCACCCTCAAACCAGTAACTGCTTCCATTATAAGAAGAATGCATCTCAAATTGCGTATCCCTTCCACCTCAACTTTCAACAAGAATAACGAATCATCAGCAAACTGAATGAAAGGAATGGTAGGCCCTTCGCTTGACACCACAAACCCCTTGATAAGCCCCACGAAATTCGCCTTTGAAACCATCCTCCCCAACAGCTCGGCCACTAAAATGAACAAATATGGGGAGAGAGTCACCAACACAGAAAAAGAGGGAGAGGAAATACAAATTTTGATCTAGTTTCTCCATTTGGCTCCAAATCCCATCTTGTTAAGCACCCAATCCAGGTATATCCCTAGTTAACATGGTCATAAGCCTTCTCCATATTGATCTTGCAAATGAGCCCCTCCCATCCCACTTTTCTCATCGCATCGATATATTTGTTTTCCAGAAGAGAGCAACCAGTTATCTACCTACCCGCCATAAACGCATTCTGAGATGCCAAAATCACACTCAACAAAGTGGACTTTAGGTGAATAGCTAAAGTCTTAGCTAGGAGTTTGTATAAGCTCCCCACCAAGCTGATTGGCCTAAAGTCATTAATCCTTTCGGCTCCTTTTTTCTTCGAAATCAGAGTGATGAAGGTCGTGCTCAACGACTTACACCACTGGTCTTGGGAATGAAACGCCTGAAAGATTGCTATCACATCCTTTCCCACAACATCCCTACATACCTTTAAGAACGAAATTAGGAAACCATCCGGCACTGGGGCCTTATCATCCTCCAAGCTGTTCAGAGCATATTTGATTTCCTCCTCCGTAAATGGTCTCTCCACCCAAACCTGTTGAATTTCATTAATGCTGTTGAACTCCACCGCTACCAATCGAGGATAGCGGGGCCATGGATCCAAGAAGAGATTGTTGTAATACCGCTCAATTTCCTCTCTAATCCTTCCCTGATCTGAAACCCGATCCCCTTCCACTACTAATCTGAAAATAAGATTGTTGGACCTCCTCCAACTTGCCACCTTATGAATTTTTTTTTATATTTCTATCTCCTTCCTTGAGCCACGTTGCCTTAGATTTTTGTCTCAAAGAGATTTCTTTCATTTTCAACAACCAATTATATTCCATATCCTCCTCTGCTTTCACCCCCAATTCCTCATTCAATCCATCCACCATGCCTTTCTGATTAAACTCATCCATCTTTTTCAGACTTGCCAATTTTCTACTCTCCAACTTGCCAAACTCTTCCTTTTTCCATCTCAAGATATACTTTTTCAGCATCTTCAATTTTTGCGCAAAAGTAAGGCTGGCTTTCCCCTCAACTTTGAATCCCCTCCACCAATCTTTGAGTTTCTCCAAAAAACTTGGAACCTGCAACCACATCATCTCAATTCTAAATGGACAAGGCCCCATCACCTGCTCCTTTTGCAAAACAATAGGGACATGATCAGACCCCGTACTCGCCACAGTCTCTTGCACCCACCAATGATCCTGCTCCATCCAATCGTATGTAAATAAAAACCAATCCGATCTACTGCTCACCCTCCTATCCTGATTGTTAGTCCATGTGTATGAAGCTCCTCGCAACGTAAATCTATCAATTCACCCTCCTGAATGAAGTCATCAAACTGCCTCATTTGGTTAGACCATCTGAATGCCCCTAGACACTCTGTAGGATATCTTACCACATTAAAATCACCCCCCACACACCACGGAACTTGCCATTTTTCACGAAGACCTTTCAGCTCTTCTTTGAACTCTGCAAATCTCCCATTTTCACACGGGCCATAAACTCCTGAGAAAGCCCACAACCTTGCATCTTCCTTGGACTTAACCAAAATGGAAACAAAAAAGTCCCCAATATTCTTATCTACCACATCTAACTCCGACGAATCCTGAGCTACCAAAATGCCACTTGCTCTCCCAACCGCCAACTTGTGGACAAAACCAAACACTCTCCTACCCCATATATCAATCTCCATTCTCCTATTAATAAAATGCAACTTAGTTTCCTGAAGTAAGAGCACCTTGATATTCCCCTTCTTCACTACATCTTTCACTACCCGCCTCCTCTCCTCGCACCCTAAACCCCTAACATTCCAAGAACAAAATGTTATTTTCATCATAAGACAATGACTGATTACGACCTCTCCTTCCCCTTCTTCTATCCCCTCTCCTCTCCTCTTTCATAGTGAATATCCGAATGGAGAGTTTTCAATTCACGGGAGCCCTTCTTACCTGCAGATTTTTTACTGCTGCCCTTCCACTGCCTCAGGCTCCAACTTCTTTTGCTCTCTATTTCCCAAAAGAAATCCTCAATTCTTTGTCTCGTGCCTTCAAACGAATATCCCATCATCCTCTTCACCTCTGACACTTTCTTTAATACCTAGTTCGAGTGAGGAGGAGGGGGGAGCATAAGGTTCAGGTTCCTCATGAGAGCCCACCTCTCCATAATCATCCAACCACGATTCCACCCCCTGAGAAAGGCACCTGGAATCATCAGTAGAATAATCCCCGCAATTTCTCTTGATCATTTGCGTAGATAAAGAATTACCATTTTCGTTGGCAGCCTCCAAATCTTCCAAACAGGTCCCCGATTCATCCCTATTCTGTATAGAAACAGATCGGCTACATCCGATATCCCTATCGCATTCTCTTTGCTCAGGAACTTCTGATTGACCAATCGAATCAGCCCACCCATCGTCGTCCTCTTCATCATCATTGCTTGGCACTGTTTGCACTTTGGCTTTCCCTTTCCCCTCCGTAACTGCCTTGACCTGGGATATACCATTTGCCGCTTCCTTGATAACAATGCCCTTTGAAGATCCTCTGTTAACATGAAGCTCTTGCCAAATCTCCTCGTCAGATAGGATTGCAAACCTATTTGTTGCTTGATGGCTATGTTCTTCTCCACCTTTGATCTGTCGAACCTTGTTTCTTTTTGCTGCAGAATTTGATGCTACAGTTTTTTCCTCCCCTCCTTTGGCAATGTTGTAGCCCCAAGCCTTCGATATCTCTGTCTTCGTTTGCTTAGGAACCCACTTATATCTAGATATGGATTGGAGACCTGTTTTCAATATTTGTTTTGAGGATTAGTTTTGGACTTGGCCCCACTAAAAGGCCTGGAAACCCATTTTCTGAAAGGCCCACGTTCCCCTCTATAAGGACGTCCATTAGAGTTGTCTCCTTTAGTTCTGGGCTCATCAACAGGTCCATGAGACATAGGCCTTTTACCCTTCCTCCTTATATCACGAACCGGCCCACTTTCCCTTGGTCTGCCTCGACTATTATACCCCGGTCCATTCTAGTATCGATCTCTCGACCCTGGTCCACTTGTTCGTTCCCCCTAAAGAATTGATTGGGCCCTCGACTTCTTCTCGCCCGTCTTGCCCTAATTCCCCTTCTGTCACCATCTTTTCTTGCCGGCCGAAGCAGGGGTTTGAGCTTCAAATCCTTTTGCTCTCTGCTTCTTTCATGCCTCCCATCAAACGAATTAGATGTCTCTCCTTCCCTCTCATTGTTGTAGTTCTATTCATCCCCTATCACTGCCTTGCAGAAGGGCAACCTGTGTCTCCATAGCCCCACATGAAAAGCCCAAACCCCATCTTCAAACCAAAGTGACTCCGGTGCAAGCTCTGGCTGGTGAACTCGAATCTTGAACCATTCCAAGGAATTGCACTCCCCGATATCTCCCTCCACTAATCCTCCGCAAAGTTTCCCAATCGCCTCGAACGTTTTGAAACCCCACAAATGAGTAGGTAAACCAAAACCCCAAATCCCCCTTTTCCGCATCCTTACCCCATGTGCTTCCCTCCCCCCATCGTTGACAACCGGCTAGAGGATGCCAGATGTCAAGAAGGAAGCCACTTCCATCCCACTTCTTCAGACCTTTGTGGAGAACCCTCTCTGCCTCTAATTCCGATGGAAAATGGAATGGGAACAGACCTTTCACCAGATGTCTCACTTGTAGTTCACCCCCCACTTTCCAAACCCTCTTTTCCCCACCGTCGAAGTGCTGAGGCGCTGGGATTGTCGCCAATCACCCTTCCTACAAGGCTTGATTTCATGCGCTTCAATCGCCATTTCAAATCCTTCGCATGAAGGGAAATCACCTTCAATCCCCTTTCTTCCTTAACCGACGCTTCCACTCCTTCCGGTCACTCAAAGCTAGAAAGAACAACATCCTTATACGACTTCGCCCTTCCTGGGTTCTTTCCAGTGGTTACTTTAATATTCTTCGACACCTTGCTTCCCCCGTCTTCATCCCTCGGATTTCGTCGCTTGGGCCCCAGCCCTAGTTGTGGTACCAGATGATTTTGGATTCTTTGCATCGAAGTCTCCTCCACCTCCTGAT
The DNA here is from genome assembly GCA_025762735.1 of Platanus orientalis. Taxonomy (NCBI): domain Eukaryota; kingdom Viridiplantae; phylum Streptophyta; class Magnoliopsida; order Proteales; family Platanaceae; genus Platanus; species Platanus orientalis. The sequence goes on from JAOXJP010000001.1 coordinate 2,722,622, forward strand.
GCCCATAAAACCCTACCTTGTTCCTGTATGTTTTTAGGAAGTCTTAGCAATAGGTTTATTTAGTCTTTAATTTGAGTAAATCTTTTGGTTCATAAGATAGGTAGAAGAATAAAATCTTTGTAATTTTGGAAAGGCTACGATATAGAAGTTTGTAATAGAAGTTAGTTTCTATTTCTTTAAAAGGGTAGTTTCTAAACTAGTAAGCATTGTAATTTATTTAAAGGAACCAAACTCCCAATGTTTTTAGTGGTGAATGAAATAGGAAATTAGTTTTCTTTTCAAAAGAAACTTTTCTTCTCTTTGCTCCTACACTGGGGTATGGGAGATTAAATATCTTGACGCTATTGTAATACTTCTTCTTGCTTTCTTCCTTATGTGTTTGATCTTCAATCAAGTACTGATTGTGGCATTATTATCAACTATTGACTAATCAAGTTTCAACAATCTACAAGGTCGTGGGATTATTATCAACTGTTGATTAATCAAGTTTCAGCCATGGGCCATCTACAAGCCTAGTAGATAAATATCCTTGCAACTCTTCAAATCTGAATTCTGTAGTGTTGTTTGTTGAAGTTTTGAATTGTATTCCTGTTTTCATTGACACCCCGTTAGTAATTTGGTCATTACTTTCCCAAATCACCTCGGATTTGTAGTCCCAAAGTATATTACTGGACCACTAGGACCGGATGACCGGAGGTTACGGTGGTCAATGAAGAAGGGAACCACCATCGTGGGTGGCCCCCAATAATGGGACTGATTACGAGAGGTCCTTGGGAAGGGAACCGAAGGCTCCTTCTCGGGAGGTTGTTAATGGGAATAAGGGAAAGGGAGCGTCCTTCAAGGAAGTGCTCCAGAGCAACATTGCTTGGCCTAATCTCCATCTTCTTATTGTAGGGAAAAGCGGGAAGTGCACAGGAATCTCTTTCCATAGAGAGGATCTGATGCATCGGTTGGATAGACTAAAATCGTGCTTGGTTGGTCGTGTTGTAGGCCAAATGATTAGTTTGAATGCGCTATGGATTTGGGGGAAGAAGGCTTGGAGGATATCCGACGAACTTCAGGTCCAGCGAATGCCAAAGGGTTTTCTCTTGATTAGCTTCCTGTTTGTTGTTGAAGCAAAGAGAGTTCTGAAGGATGGAGTCCGGAGATGGGAAGGTGGGGGACTTATGTTGGATATATGGTACCCGATGGCGGGGTATTGCCGGAAAAAGGAAGATGATGATGGCCGAAGTACTTAGTTATATTGTCTACCGATGCATCTATGGGGAAAATTCACGTTCGAGAAGATTGACGATATATGTGGAGGGTTAAAAGGGGTGGATCCTAGCTTGTCGGATTCCTAGGAATGGGCGAAGTTGAGGGTGAGACAGCCGAAGATTGCACCGAAGGCGGTATGGTTGTCAAATAGGATGCTGGACTACTGAGCGGTAATTTAGCGAAGGGAACCCCCCGAAATTGTTGCAGTGGCAGATCTGAGTGAGAAATCAAAAGCCCTGAACTTCGGCTTGTCTAGATCTAAGGGGGTTTGGCGGTGTGTTGGTGACGATTCAAATTTTGAATCGTACGATTCCGATAGGGTTAGAGGGCAAGGTGGGGAAAGACAGGTTTTCGGGAGGGAGGTGAAAAGGGGGACTGGTGATGTTCGAACTGGGTGGAAGCCGGGCGAACCGTGTCGATCAAACCAGCCGAACTTGACATGGGGTACTCGGGTTGACTATAATAAGAAAGGGGCCAAGCCCAATCACTCGGGGCTTAAAAGGCTTGAATCTTATGGGCCTGGAGTCCGTGGTATTCATGATGGGCCTGTCTTCAGTGATCAATTGCTTATGCGAAGGCCCAGGCCTCCCCTCATGCCTGATGTGAAGGATAAGATTATTAATAGAGGTCTTTTTGGTCCTCGTCAGAGGACCCTTGATCCTCTCAATAAGAGATCGGGGAAAGTTCAGGGGGTTCATGAGAACCAAATGCGAAGTCGACGAAGAATAAAGGCAAGCGAATGGAATAGAGGGCTAAAGACAGGAATGGAGTTGAGATAGATTCGTTTGATCGAATCAAGGGTGGAGGGCAACAAGGGCATAGGGTAGTATTGCCTGGTGTTGTGATCAAGGAAGGCAATGTCTCTTCTTCCTGGGACCGTGGAAGGATGTCGGAGGGTAAGGGAAAGGCAAAGATCATTTTTCATGCGACATCAGAGGAGGAAGATGATGACGAGTGGTTGAATTTTCTGGTAGGTGGTTCTTCCCTATCTCACCACGAATACATGCAGTCTGGGGAAGGATGTAGTAGACAGAGGCATGACGAAGTGGGTTTGAGTAGGGGTGTTGCCAATGGATTGGAGATTATTAATATGAAGGATTGCCAGGTCAAGTAGGGGGAGATCAGGCAGTGACGGTGGGGTGATTGCACCTCGGATGGGTCTATTTTTGACATGCATTCATGGGGCAATCTGTTGGAGGAATACGAAGATGATGATGGGGTGACGGTAGCTGAGCCTCTGTTAATGATTCCCCCTCCTTCCCATCACTCGAAATGGGTGGTCAAAAAAGTTGCTAAGGTGAAGTGACGGCTGGGGTATGCTTAGAGGTTTGGAGGAGCGGGTGAAAGAATTTTTCTGGGAAATTGAATGACATCGGAGTTGGAGCCCGAGGAAATCGTATGGTGAGGTGGATAAACCGAAAGGGCAAAAGAAATTTATGGAGCTGCATAATTTACGGTCTGAAATCAATTATGATAGGGAAGAAAGGGTGAGGGGCAAAAGAAAGGGGAGGAGAGGATCGACTCATTCTGTGTCGTATGATGAATCTGACAATGTTTTCTTGGAATGTTAGGGATTTAGGGAGGGTGGAGAAGAGGTGGGGAGTCCGAGATATTCTGAAAAGATGGAAGATGGATCTGTTTACCATTCAAGAAACAAAGGTGGGGAGTTTGAAGGGGGTTAAATGATGGATATGTGGGGGAGAAGACACTTTGATTTTATCTATAATCCGGTTAATGATTCGGCAAGTGGCATTCTGGTTGCATGGAACTCCAACATGATTGAGGTGTTAGAGAATAGAGTAGGAGATTTTTATGTTCCAATTTTATGCAAGAATAAAGTGGATGACGACAAGTGGGCGTTTTCAGGTGTTTATGGGCCAGCTGATCATTCTGACTTCAAGGAGGTGAGTAGAGAGCTGTGTCAAGTTTGTTTAGATTGGGGAGTGCCTTGGTGTGTTGGCAGAGACTTTAATGTAGTGTGGTGCCCGGGGAGAGATTGGGAGCTTCATCTTTTTCTCAAAATATGTGGAAGTTCAATGATTTCATTGAGGAATGGGGATTGGTTGGTCTTCCATTGCTGGGTGCTTCGTTTACATGGACCAATAATCAAGCTATTAGGGTTAGTAGTCGTCTTGACCGTTTCTATTCGTGGATGATTGGCTGGAGTTTGCTTCGTTTTCTTAAGAGGCCCTTCCTGGAGCAGGTTCTGATCATACCCCTATCTTACTATGCCCTATTGTGATTACGACGGGCTCCCGTCCTTTTAAATTTGAATTAATGTGGCTTGAAGTATCGGGTTTTAAGGAGTTAATTAAGAAGTGGTGGGAGGGATTTGTGGTGGAAGGTACGACTAGTTCCAAATTTGGCCAAAAATGGAAGTTGTTAAAAGACCATATTGTGAGATGGAAGGAGGAATTTTGGGGGTTGAAGAAAAGGAAACTATCTTGTCTTGCTAAGATGAAGACTTTGGACCGTAAAGGAATGACTGCCAGGTTAGAAGAGGTGGAGAAGGGGGAAAGAAACGAGGCGGAAAAGGATTATAATCATTTGTTGAAAATAGAGGAAATTTCTTGGTGGCCGAAATTGAGGGTGACGTGGCTCAAGGAGGGGGATAGAAATACAAAGTTCTTCCATAAAGCTGTAAGCTAAAGGAGATCTATTAACCAAATTAGTAGACTCAAGGTGCGGGGGCATTGGGTTTTCGATTAGGAAAGGATTTGTGACAGTATTGAGCACTTTTATGTGGCGTTTTACCATGATCCTTTGCCTAATCATCCTATCCTGGAGGGGGTGGAGTGGGACATATTAGGGGTGGAGCAGAGGTTTGGGCTTGAAAGACCTTTCTTGGTGGAGGAAGTGTTAGCCTCTCTTGATAGCATGGAAGATGATAAAGCCTTAGGGCCGGATAGGTTTCTAGCTAAATTTCTGAAGACATGCTGGGATGTGGTGGGAAAGAAGGTTACTGAGGTCTTCGAAGCCTTCCACTCAAAGAATTAATGGTGCAGAATCCTGAGTGTTACTTACTCTGATACCTAAGATAAAGGATGTTTCGGAAGTGAAGGACTCGCTCCATTTGTCTGGTGGGTTGCATTTATAAGCTTTTGGCTAAGACTCTAGCAATTAGGCTTAAGGACATCTTTTCTTCTGTCATTTTGAATACACATAATGCTTTCTTGCCTAGGCAGCAAATAATGGATTGTGTTTTGTTAGTGAATGAATCCATTTTTGCCATGAGGAAAGCAGGTGATCCAGGGATGGTTTGCAAGGTCGATATGGAGAAAGTGTATGATCATGTGAACTGTGGCTATCTAGAGTGGGTTCAAGAGCGTATGGGTTTTGGGGCCAAGTGGTGAAACTGGATGAAAATTTGCATGTCCTCTCCTTTTTCGGTGCTAGTGAATGGATCTCCTAAACGGTTCTTCAAAGGGAGTAGAGGGCTAAGGCAGGGTGACCCTCTCTCTCCCTACTTGTTTATTATGGTTGCTGATTTGTTGGGGAGATTATTAGCTAAGGTTGAATTTGTACGGTTGATTGAAGGTTTTTCGGCTATTGAAGGGTGCCCGACTACTCCTTTTATTTAGTTTGCGGATGATTCGCTTTTCTTGCACAGAGCGGATTTGGAGTGTCTTCAAAATTTGAGCTGCCTTTGTCTAATTATGGAGGCGGCAATAGGGCTAAAGGTGAATTGGAGCAAATCGACTATGAGTCCGGTAGGATGTGTGCTTGAGATGGAGGAGATGACTAATATTATTGGTTGTGATGTGCTTTCTTTGCCTATTTCTTACTTGGGGCTCCCCCTTGGAGTTAAAGCCTCATCTAAATCAATTTGAAGCCCGGTCATTGAAAAGATGGGAAGAAAATTAGCTCATTAGAAGGGTAACTAACTTTCTTTTGGAGGGAAAATTATTTTGTTGAAAAGTGTTCTTGCCAGTATGCCAATTTACTTTATTTCTCTCTTCCAAGCTCTGGCATTGGTTTTATGTAAGTTGGAGAGAATTCAGCGGGACTTCTTGTGGGGTGCCAGTCAGGGTAAAAGGAAGATCCATTGGCTGGGGTGGGATAATGTTTGCAGTCCAGTGAACCAGCCAACCAGGGGGGGCTGGGTATTTGGTTAATGAGGTTATGAACCGTGCTGTACTTGCCAAGTGGTTATGGAGATTTGCAATGAGAGAAATGCGATTTGGAAGAGGGTGGTGTAGGCTAAGTACGGGAGAGGGATACAAGATTGGACTAGTAGATGGCCGGTGGGGTCATCGGGATGTGGGGTTTGGAAGGGCATTTGTAGAGACATGGAAGTGTTTTTCAGCTTTGTCAAATTCAAGGGCAATAGGGGCAATATGGTTATGTTTTGGGAGGATGTCTGGTGCTTTAGGGAGCCTCTCAAATTCTTGTTCCCTTCTTGCTTTAATCTAGCTTCCTCCAAAGGTAGATCGATCTAGGATCATATGATTCACTCCAGAGTGTCCTGTTCCTGGGATCTTAAGCCTAGAATGAATTTGAATGATTGGGAGATTGAGGAAATGGGTCGTTTGATGGATGTCCTGGAGAGTTACCAGGTGGGTGATCCGGATATGGAGGATGAGATGATCTGGATTAGGGATGAGGATTGAGGTTTTTTGTCAAGTTGATGTTTGAAGTGCTTTGCATTCAGAAGCTGGAGTATTTTCTTGGGATGTGTGCTTGGAACCCTTTGATTTAGTTGAAAGTGTCCTGCTTCGTGTGGAAGTTGTGGTGGGATCGTGCCCCAACAATTGACAATTTAAATCAGTGGGGTATGATGGGTCCGAATTGGTGTTGTTTGTGTATGTCGGCGGGGGAGTCTTCTGGTCATTTGTTTCTTCACTGTTTGTGGGTGGCATGCTTAAGGAGTTATTTTTGCGCCTGGTTCGGGGTGGAGTGGGTTCATCTGGAGTCCATCCATCAGTTCTTAGTGTGTTGGCCTGCCTAGAAATGCAGAAATTGGAGTAAGACTGGTAGCTAGATGTGGTTTTTAGTGCCGACAACTTTGTGGTGGTCGATTTGGGAAGAACGGAATAGAAGACTCTTTGATGGCCATGTGAGGTAGATGTGGACGGTTTTGGATGTTTCCCTCTCAAGGCTTTATGACTGGATTTATGGTTCTTCCCTTGGGACTTAGCCTCATTATGCAACATGGATCTTTGACTGGGATCGCTCCATTTTTCACCATTTTTAGATTTTGTTTGTTTGTTGGTCTTTTTCCTTCCTAGCATGGCTTATGCTAGGTGTTGGGTGCTGGTTTTTATATATTACCTTACTTTTTTTCCCAAAAAAAAAAAAAATCTTATTAGTTTGGAAGACTTAAAACTGATTGGATTGATCTACAATTTTGTGGGTATTTAGTGCCCCCTTAGCACTACTTGTCTGCAAATTTCGGCCATAATCAGACAAGTCTGAGTGGGGTTTCATATCAGTCAATTTTATTGAATTACAACAATTTGCTGTGTGAATTTGAGTGTTGATTGTGTGGAATTGGAATAATTTACACAAACACGTGTGGTCTTTATTATAGACCTAATTGATGCAGGACTAAATTTTGGTAACAAATGATAAAAACTTGATAACAAAAGAGAGAAGAAGGTGAGGGAAAAGAGCCTAGGCTCCACCTAGGTTGCACAAAACCTAACAAAGGGAAACCACTTCTGGTTTGAAATTCAATAACACCACAAGCAAGAGAAAACTCCAGCCATGAAAGTGCTGAGAAAGCTTTGTCATCAACTAAAATAATCCATCATTATCTATTTCATTGACCCATCATAGGATATATAGTCCATTACAATTCAATGAATTCAAATAACCCCCTAACATTAAAGCTTAATTAAAGTAAACCCCCTAAACTCTCATAATTACCTAATAGGACCCAAAATTTAAAATACTCTTAAATAGAACCCCTAACCAAACTAATACTTAAAGAACTAAATAAAATAAGAAAAAAAAAAACAACTCCAAAAGATGCTCCATACGGTCACAACTGATCCTCTTTCGAATGGGTCCCACCCACCCACAATGTGGGGCCCCTGTGCAGCTCCATGTCCTCATCATACCCCCCTTGTTTAAAAGAACTCAACGTCGAGTTTTAAAGTGGGGTAAGATTATCATCACGAACAAGCTTGAACAATGAACCCATGTCATCTCGCAAGGGCTTGATAGTGGATAAACTTTGAATGCTTGGACTGAAGTAGATAGCAGATGGGGCTGAATTTCTTCCCTGAATTGTGTTTGATATTCAACTATTGCCTGTTCAAAAACTTGGTCAGCAATAGGAAGTTCTTCTGAAACCATCACGGACTTTGTGAGTGACTCTTCAAGAGGTTGATCATCACCCACTTCAATTGCAACATCATTTGATCCTTTTTGTTCACATGGAGGTTTGTCTTCTTCATGCTCCAACAAGACTTGAGCTTGAACTTCACTTTTGTTCTCCTTGTCTTCCATTGATGACACAACTTCATGCTCTACCCCTTCTTGCTTGGAATCAACCTTCTTTCTTAGCTTGTCAAGTTGGGACTTGTCAAGGAAGGCTTCAATCTTTGCTAGACTCTCATGTATAGCATTGAGTACGCCGTAGAGTTCACCTTCTCTTTCCTTGTTCTGCTCATATTCAAGTTCCTGAATTGTAGTGATGATAAGACATTTTTTATTCCTGAGAACATAGAGCTCCATGAAATCATATTCAAATCCATGTCTTTTATCTCACTCAATATCATCGATATCAGTCCGTATCTCATTCAATTCAGCTTTAAGTGATTCTGAAGATCGATGTGTATGGTTCTTGATGTATGCTCCCAAAGGAGGTGGCTTCCAAGGACCCATATCAAATGACACTAGGGAATTAAACACACTTTTCTTAAACTTTAAAGGATATGACTAGTTGCTGGAAAAATCAGTAATGCATAGGTAAATGGCAAGGCTGGGATCGAAGTTCTTTAATCAAACATCAATTCCTGATAATGAATGTTTTTAGGAAAAAATTGTTAAGAGGCTGACTGGAGCAGAGGGGTCATCACTCGTGGTATTCTGAACTTACAACGCTCGTACGAACTTCAAAGCATGCTATAAAGTCGTTGATGTATGTTTTTTTTTTTAAACAAAAGAAGAAGCTTCAGTCGATCCCCCCCTTGATCCTTCAATAAAACACCTCAAATAAGGTCACACATGGTTGCAGCCTTCACGTGTGAACTGGTTGAGCAAAAAATGCTCCCCTTCTAACCCTCTTTATTAGAAGCTGATGTGTTCTAGGAAGGCCCACATGTAATCCTCAAGAGTGCCACTGATGGACTCGATCATAGGTTGAGAGCTGATGTGTTGCAGTCCATCAAGAAGAAGGAACCTCTTCAAGTCGTACAACACCTTATTTCCCCTTGAACACTTCAAAATATTAGAGTCCAAGTGCAAGAAGACTATGTAAGACTGCTCCCACGTGTAGCTTCTCAAATCAGGAAAAAAATCCCAATAAATGATATTAGGAGGTCCAAATAGCATCTAATGGGGTCTACAATGAGATCACATATTGGTATTTACAGATTTGTGGACTCCACCTAAATAGAAGAGTTCCAATTAAAAAGGACTCTTAAGGAGATAGTCAAGTCGTGTGGGCAATTGGATAGATAACAACTCAATATCTTATGAACTCATAAAGGGGGGACACAAAATATCACATGATTTCCCTCTTTCCAAATCTAAAAAAATATTCTGATGTAAGGAATTTAAAAGAGAAAGGACTCTTTCAATAGCCCAAATCGTGTGGGGCCTTTAGGAGATTAGTTGCCTCATCAAAACATGGTAGAAGATCCCACTTAATTAGGGATTCTGCTAGAGCTGGTCGCAGGCTTCCCCCCAAGAAAAGAACTTCAAATCCCCAAAATGTAAAGAGTCCTAGATTATGTGGGCTCTTCAAAAGATAGCCATTACGTGTGTGACAAAAACAGGACAGATCTACTCTTAATCTCCCTATTAAAGAATTTTATTGCCAATACGAGGGACCCATACGGTGGGGCGCAACTTTCCCAATCAGATCAAGATTTCCTCTAAAAGAAATGAGTCCCAAAGTGATGGGATACTTTAGATTAGAGGTTGCTGCCAGCTTGGGTTCTCCTTAGACTTGGCACTCGACTATCACTCCACTATTAGGAGTTCTAATCGCCTTAAAATGCTCCCCTCTCTCAGCCGTATGATCTGATGTAACCTTCCACATATTCCAATCAACTAAAATACCCCTTGAACCAAGGGGTAAGCGGGGGGTAAAATGGGAACCTATGCTGCAATCAATCTCACGATCAGGAAAAGTAATTCTCATGGCTCTGCAAGCTTGGGAAGGTTTGGGGAAGATGATTTGTTGGACTGTGGGAAAGATTGATTGAGTTTAACAATGAAATAAGGGTAGGAAACAAAGGTTTAAAAGGCTTTAATGGCTGTACAAGAATCGAACAGCTTTGATAATGGGGAAGATTGATGGAAAAGAGGAAGAAGAAGTAGAAAAAGGGTAGAAGGTAACAAGGAGAGAGAAATACTCGATCCAAGGATCCTAGCTGGAATGGAGCCAACTGAGAACTATGCTCTGATACAAATTTAATGCAGGGCTAGATATTGATAACAAATGATAAAAAAATTGATTATAAAAGAGAGAAGAAGGTGAGGGAAAAGAGCTTAGGCCTCCACGTAGATTGCACAAAACCCAACAAAGGGAAACCACTCTTGGTTTGAAATTCAACAACACCACAAGCAAGAGAAAACTCCAGCCATAAAAGTGCAGAGAAAGCTGTCATCAACTAAAATAATCCAGCATTATCTACGTCATTGACCCATCGTAGGTTATATAGTCCATTACAATTCCATGAATTCAAATAACCCTCCATCATAAAAGCTTAATTAAAGTAAACCCCCTAGATTCTCATAATTACCTAATAGGACCCAAAATTTAAAATATTCTTAGATAGAACTCCTAAACAAACTAATACTTGAAGAACTAAATAAAATAAGAAAAAACAAAAAAACTCAAAAAGATGTTCCACACAATCACAACTGATCCTCTTTCGAATGGGGCCCACCTACACACAATGTGGGGCCCATGTGCAGCTCCATGTCCTCATCACTTATTGAGGCTATTTTTAGCCTAGTGTGGGCCCAAATAGCTGCAGGAATCACAGCTTTCTCAAGGCTTTCCTGCATCAAACTCTTGCCCGAAAAACTCAGTTGGAATCTCACTCTCTTTCTCTATATCCATCTATACTTGTAGGAGAATACACATGTATATGGTAGTGTATAAGGTATCTTGTAAGTTAGGGTATTTCAGTCTTTTCTTGTATTTGTATACTATACCGTATTGTATTGTACATAAAGTATAAATACTGAATACATGAGTGAGAGACTACTCTCTTATTTTTTTCCCATTCGTATTCTATTACATACTCCTCCTACTCCTTCCATACGAACCCTAACCCTAACTTCATCCAAACTTCATTTCACCAACCAACTATAGCAGCATATTAATCAACTATAGTTCAATTTTACTGAACTATGTTTCTTTCATGAATCATGTGGTTATGCAATTATTGTAAAACTTTATTTCTTTCTCGTTTGACTTGTAAGTGGGCCATTCATGTGTGTATGCGTATTTTTTTCACATCCAGTCATAGAAGTACTGATACTGTTCCAGTTTGGAATTCCGGCATGATAATCGACTGTAATTTGTGTACTGGACTATGTTTTTTTATCCGTGAATCTTATGGTTATGTAATGATTGAAATATTTTATTTTATTATTTTTCCTTTGACTCATAAGTTGGCCAAAGGAATGTTATGGTCTGATCTTTTGTGTCACTGCAGACATTCTCATATTGACACTGTTCTAGTTTGGTGTTCCAGCATGCAGCTAGGTATCTTGCCAATCAGGAGTGGGTTAAGAATGACTCTCTTAAGACTGTAGAAAATACTGCTGTAATTCTTCTTCCTTTTGACCATTTAGTTGATTTCCTTGTCCTTATTCTTTTTGGATAACTTGTTCTTATTCTTATATAGCTGTTTCCAATATATCCTGCTCATCGTTTCAAACCTTTGTTCTTAGATACCTATCATCATGCTTGTGGCTGAAGTTCCTTATGATCTTGTTGCTTCTACTGGAAATACTTCCAATGTTCAAGCACTAAAAGTGAAATCAAGTGAAATGGCTGGTGAACAAGGCAGTATCATTCATACTGATATGATGGGTTTAGAAAACTCTTCTTGGCCAAAGTGCTCAGAGATGGAAATTGATGATGCCATGGATGTGAAATCAGTTCGTTTGGATATCAGTTTTAAGTCACCTTCTCACACAGGACTCCAAACTACAGAACTGGTAATTTCATATGACTTAAACTACAAAGTAATTGAGTCCAACTTTTTAATGTTTGAAAAATTTACCTCCTAGTTATTTAGGTACTGAAGTTTCTGTCAGTTCTATTTATCCAAAAAAAAAAAGAAGTTTCAGTCAGATCTGACAGGTTTTAAATGAATTTTTCCATGGAAATAGAAACAAGTATCTACTTTAGAAATGCTCTACTAGCATAGTAGTTTGCCTTTCTGTATCCTTGCATATGAAATCCAAACCGTGTCTTTGTACCTTGTGCTCTAGTAGAATTTGACAACTTTTTGACCTTTTCTTTTTGATAGTAAAGCTCATTTGTTTCATTTAAGTGTAGGGGAGCAGCCGCAAGTATTACAAAAGTTATATCTTGACTAAAAGGAATATATGATTAGCTGTATAAAACTATATAGAGAAAGGAGAGTCAAAAAGTGATTCATCTCAATCTTCAGAATGTACACCTAATCTGATTCCGCGAGAGAGAGAGAGAGAGAGAGAGAGAGAGAGAGGAGGTTATGCACCTTCTCTATAACCCAGGATCTTGAACTGTCTTTCCCTTTCTCTGATTCCTCTCCATCCAAATTGTCCAGCAGAGAACAAAAGGAAATAACTTTCAGAGGATCTGGCCCTCTTAGTGAAGGCCTAAACAACCATGCTTCAATGAGAGACATGAGGTTATGAGGAGCAATCCAAGATATACCAAATTTAAATGAAATAGACCCAGACTTCCAAGGTGGAAGGGCAATGGAGCAAAAGATGGTTCTCCATCTCTGAGTTCTGCTTTCACATAAAACATCCCCATTACTTTGAATAAGTGTGAAGCTAGCACTTTTGAATGTTGTGGACTGGAAATCGTTTGAGATTGAGAGAAATGAGGGTTTGTTTAAGGTGGTCGAAAGAGGGAAAGGAAAACCTCATCAGATCGCCTTTCCACATATGGTGATTGATCAGGTTCTGAAATTTGTAGGGAAGGCTTGCAATGGCGGCGAATCTGAATTCCAAGAAACTGCTCATTTTAAAGGAGGGTTGCTGTTCCTTTCTAGAAAGTTGAACGAGTGGGGAAGATTTATACGGTTTTGCGAATGGAAACCTAAGGTGAGAAATCCCTTCGTGATTTTGCATGAAGGGGAGCGGAGCTCTAGATGGTTAAACTTCATCAAAGTTATCAGGCAAATGCAAAGTCCTACTCCAAACTCTTCTTCGAGTTATCTGTACGAAGCGCCAGATGCATCCTAACTTGCCTTTAATCCTAAACCCCAATGGGATTGTCCGCCTGATACAACAGTTTGGATTAATGCAGTTGTCTGTGATGTGTGGGGGGTGAATGTTACTTGGAAGACGATTGATATGGTGCTATCAAATAGACTTCGAAGTCCCGATGCTGGACCCTTTAGGTTGTGGCCGTTAGGGTTTCCTCCTAGTAGAGCCCTAATCGCTGCTAAAGATGGTAGCGAGCTTTCGAGAATCTTGGACTATGGTCACATTCGTGCAGGTAAAGGTGTTATCACATTTCAGCCTTGGACTAAGCAAAAATTGGCCATACCTATGAAGCCATTTGTGGAGATTGATGGGTGCGTATCTGAGGATTTCCTTTATCGGATTGGAAGATGGAGTGTTTCAGGCGATTGGTGATTGTTGCAGGGGTCTGGTGGAGGTGGATGATAGGACTGTATCAAAGGAGATTATTTCGGCTCTTAGACTGAAAATGAAGGTGGGCTCGATCGCAAACATTCCTAGATTAATCAATTTCAGTTCTGGTATGGAGCAGTTTCTCCTTGTAGTGGAGGTTGAGCATCCTATTAAATCCTCCCTTGAGGCTGTGGAATGTGTGATGTAGCATGCATGTAGGTAGATGATGTGTGTGCAATAGGAGATTAGACATAAAATAATGTAAGTGATGAAACACTATAACCTAGATTCCTACTAGCACTAAAAGCAAACAAATTAGATAGTTTTCCAATTAAAGTAGATGTGCAATGTGGGAGTTAGGGTAAACAAAATAAAATACATAAATGGACCCTAATTAATATGTCTAAATAGCCAACTAAATTAGAGAGCAAAATTATGTATGCTTGCAGTCTAGAATTCTGGGTGTCAAAAAGTGTTCATTAAAAGTGTCTAAAGAATAAAAATAATGTGAGCTGGTGAAAATATGATAAAAGGTTGAGCTCAGACACTTTAGAGAGTTAAGGGGACTATTTCCGAAGGGTTAGAAAGTATCTAGGTGCTGTCCAAGCAAAAAATCCAACAAGCACTTGGTTCATGAATTTTATCAAGCACTTGGTGTGCAGGGAGTTTCAAGTATATCAAATACTAGGATTTCGTAAACCAAAACAAGGGGTTTTGGAAGGGATCAAAGAAGCTATGCTTGGGGTTTATTTAGTACCACAATTTAGGGGCTGTAGGTGTTGAAAAACATCCAGAAAATTAGCTCTAGCAGTCCACAATTTTGCTACAACAACCACCAAATTACTACTTAGATTAGGGATTTGAAAGAAAGCTAAAACTGATCAATAACACTTGATTTTGATGTTGGTAGAAGCCTTGATGTCCTCTAGCATGAATCCCTTCAATACCCAAGTCCAAAATGAACGAAACACCTTGAGTTGATGGAACCCAAAATCTGCCCAGAAATTCCAGCAGTGCCGCCCCAACCTAAGAAATCTCTTTGGAGTTTTCTTATAATCAGATTTTTCTGATATTTGCCACTCCCATAGGTGTTGCCCAACACTTGTGCACTCCCATGATGCTTCGAACTACTCCAAATGGTGAGTAATCTTCTGAAGAGGGACAAAATTTTCCAGCTAGCAATAACTTGAGAAAATAATAAAAATAAGAAGAGAGGAAGAATGATAAGCCTTTTAACCCAAAGGGAAGGGGCTGGTCTCCACCACTAGCACTGTTAAACTTGGGGAGACCCAAGTCCCTTTCTAGGGTTTTGCCTTCAGTCCTTCATATTAATGAAGAAGAGAGCAAACTAGATTTAAAATAAAAACTTTATTCATTGCATAAGAAATAAGAGGGGGCGTGGGGTAGCTCTTATAAATCTTCCCACGGCCAGGGTTTTACAAGTTTTGGTCCTTTGGACCAAAATATCCCTAAACAAATAAATAAATCTCAAACTATGCTCCTAGCACAATTAAAAGACATAAAAACCCTCTTCAGACAATTCCAGATCAAAATACCCTCACATATGTGTACCTCCCTACAAGAGACATAAAATAAAGTGTAGCAAATAAAACAAACACTACTAACTAATGAAAATAAATCCTAAACATGAATAAAAGTCTCTCACGCCCTGGAATATCATGTAGGATCCCTACTCGAACCAAAGCACTGGCTCATCTCTCTTGCGACACCTATGGTAGGTCTAAAAAGTACCCTTGGACTTGATGTCCTCATTAATGTGTGCCAGTGAAACCAGGGCGGGTGGTCAGGGACAACCTAGAGAATAGATCTCAGCTGTCCACGCATCTTATTGTGCACCGTTTGATGAAGGATCCCGTGGCCGTTGGATCTAGCTCTGATCCAACGGAGCAACTTCTCCCTTTTTGAAGGGGCGGGAACGGTAAGGGAGGTGATAGATTGGGAAAGGATATTTCAAAATTTGAACAAAAAAAAGGGACAGCCATTGGATTCGAGTACTCAATTTTGGAAGGGTAATCATGTAAATAAGGGAACTAAATGGGTTTGGCGGATAATGAATACGGGTAATAGGTTACCTAGGGATCCACTGATTATTAAAGTGGATAAATGTGGTTCTAAACCGATTGAGTTAAACTGGTTGAACCAAACCAGACCTCTATTTAACCTAGAGGGTGTCGTCATAAGGGACTCTTCTTCTTTACCGAAAAGGGTGGGTGGAAGCCTAGGGACTTCTTCTGAAGATGGAATGAGTCGTAAGGATAAGGGGAATCCAAATTATTTTGCCGAAAGAGGTGTTGAGGCGTCGTCTTCTTCTTCAATCGCGGTGGATGCAAATGACATATTTTCTTGTCTAAGAGATGATGCATCGGATGAAGACAACGATCTTAGCATGGTAGCGAGTGGCAAGACCACAGTTTGTAGTTTGGGGGGGGGAGTATTGCGCTACTCCGGATTTCTACCCCATGTTTCCCTCTGGGGTTCATGCAAGTTTTTGATTTACTTTTGCCACTACTTCAAAAACCATTATTGATCCTCTAGGCCTAAGGAATCTGTGAAACGGGGGATTCCAGACTTGGCGATGGTGTGATGTGGCTGGGTCTGATGATGATTTTGTGTCGGAGGATAATGCAGCTGATGGTGGAGAGGTGGAGGTGGACCTGGGTGAGTTCTTCACTTTTGGCTGTGTGGGTGGATAGGTGGAATATGAGATTTCATCTTTAGACAGGTCGACTGAGCAAGAGGTGTTCGTGGTGAAGTTTTCTGGTATAGATCGTGGTGATGATGTGGTTAGTTCCTTAGACTCTGAAAAATCGCTATTACCTAGGGGGGATGATCTCCAGATTTAGATCTTTTTTGGGCCAAGGTACAAACCTTAATCCATTTTGTAATCTGAACTCGTTATCTCCTAACTCCCATACTTGTTCTATGTCTGGATCTTATCTTCTTCCGTCTTTAAAAGCAGGCTTTATTCCTGGGTCTTCTCAGACTTCTGTTGCGAATATGGAATGCCAAAACTGTGCAGTGGTTGATTGGAAGGAATTAGAAAGTGAGAAGGAAAATGTGAATAGAATGGGGGAAGAAGATTGGGGATAGACTATTGATAGGACTGTGGAATTGATGGGTTTGAAAGTGGTGAATAGGGAAGGAGAGGTAGTTCGGGTTTCAGATTACATAAGACAAAATGAAGAGGGGAGCAAAAATAACATTATTGTTAGAAAAAGAAAGGGTTTGCGGGAGTTGAGTAATTTAAAATGGGACATGAATGATAGTGGGGTTAGTGCTAGTCGTGGTGATGCAGCTAAGAGAGTTATAAGGGGAATAAACAAAGTTGATTTATGAAGATTATCTCCTGAAATGCTAGAGGGCTGGGAGGGGTTGAGAAGCGGCGGCTGGTTCGTGAATGTTTGGTGAAATATTGGCTGGATCTGATTCTCCTTCAAGAAACAAAAAAAGATTGTATGTCTGATAGGATGGTTAAGAGTGTAGTGGGTCAGTGTGTGCGAAATTGGATCGTGTTGCCAGTGGTCGGTACTGTTGGGGGTATTTTGTTAGCTTGGAACTTTTCAGTGAAAAAAGTTATGAATGTTAGGATGGGTTCTTTTTTTTTTTTTTTTTTAAATTTCCATTGAGGTTGAGGATGTGAGTTTAGGGGCTGTTTGGCTTTTCATAGGGGTATATGGGCCTTCTGGGCCGAAAACCAGAAGTGAGTTCTGGGTGGAGCTTAAGGACACCAGAGATTCTTGGGAGGGATGATGGTTGATTGTTGGCAATTTCAATATTATCAGATTTGTGAATGAAAAAGTTCTGGCTAATGTTATGACTAGAAGTATGAAGGATTTTGGAAAGTTTGTTCACAATCACTCTATGCGTGATAGCCCCTTGACTAATGGTATATTCACCTGGTCTAATGGTCAAAATCCCTCCTGTCATGAGCCACTTGGATCGTTTTGTGGTGTCTCCTTGTTGGGAGGAGTTATATCTGTTGTTTACCCAGGAGATCACTCGTAAGATTGCTTTAGATCACTGGCCGGTGCTTTTGTTGAGGATTGGTCCTTCTCCTTTCAGGTTCGAGAACATGTGGACTCTCCATCGGTCTTTTAAGGAAAATGTCCAATGGTGGTGGAATGAGTTTGATGTGATTGGTTGGAAAGGGTTCCGCTTTATGAAGAAGCTCCAATTTGTGAAAAATTAGCTCGTTTGGAATAAAGTGACTTTTGGGCATATTAAGGACAACAAGAATCGGATCTAGGAGAGGGTTCATTTCATTGATCGTCGGGTGGAGGTGGATGGGGTTGTGGATGAAGAGCTAGCTCTTGAAAAGAAGGCGTTATTGGGGGAGTTAGAGATTATTTTAAGGGGGGAGGAGATGTCTTGGAAGCATAAAGCGAAGTGTAAATGGCTTAAGGAGGGAGATAAAAGCACTAGTTTTTTCCATAAGGTGGCTTGCGGGAAGAAAATAAAGTGTTTAATCTCTGAAGTGTAGGTGGATGGGGAGGAGACTGATGATATGAACAAAATTAGAGATGGGGTGAATCAATTCTTCTTTGGGTTATATGCCAAAGACTGCAAGGATAAGCCGTTCATTGATAATCTTTTTAGTGCTGGGTTGAATGAAGATCAGGCTAAGCTTCTTGAATCCATTTTTTCTGAAGACGAAGTGAAAGCAACTATTTTTCACATGGATAGGGATAAGTCTCCCGGTCCCAACGGTTTCTTTATGCTTTTTTATCAGGAGTGTTGGGAGATCATCACGAAGGACCTTAGGGAAGTGTTCAAGGAATTCTTCCAAAGGGGCACAATCAGCAAAGTCATGAATGCAACTTTTATTGTTCTTATTCCCAAGAAGGAGGAGCTTAAGAGTTTTACTGATTTTAGGCCTATAAACCTGGTGGGTAGCCTTGATAAAATCATTGCCAAAGTTTTATGAATTCGGATCCAGGGGGTGATGAACATGGTTGTGTTAAATTTTCAAGGAGCTTTTGTTAAAGGGAGGCAAATTTCTAATGAAATTTTCATTGCAAATGAGATCGTTGATGTTAGGAGAAGAAGAAAGGAGCCGGGTTTGGTTTGTAAGATTGATCTGGAGAAGGCTTATGATTAGGTAGATTGGGGTTTTCTTAAATGGGTCCTTATGAAAAAAGGTTTTGGTAAAAAGTGGACTAGTTGGATTATGGGCTGCTTAGATCACTCTCATTTCTCCATTATGATTAATGGTACTTCTAAAGTTTTTTTTCAGCTCTTCTCAGGGAATAAGGCAAGGGGATTTGTTGTTTCATTTCCTTTTTACGTTGGTATTAGATGCGTTTAGTGCTTTGATGAGGAAGGCTGTGGATTGTTCCATTATAAGAGGTTTTTCAGAAGGTGAGGATCTCACGTACAATTTGTAGATGATACTTTATGCATTTTAGACGTATGTCCGGATCAAGTGTCTAAGATTAAAGCCATTCTGAACATTTTCGAATGCATCTCGGAGCTTGGGGTAATTTTTTTAAAATCCAGCATCGCGGGCATTGAAGTTGACGAAGAATGGTTGCACAGTTGTGCAGAGTTGCTAGGGTGTAAGGTAGAAAAGTGGCCTTTGATGTATCTTGGGATGCTTTTGAGGGGGAATCCTAGATCTTTATCCTTTTGGGACCCTGTTGTGGAAAGAGTGCAAAAAAAGTTAGTGGGGTGGAAGAAATCTTACATTTCCATGGGAGGGTGGATCACTTTGATTAAGGCTGCTTTAGCCAATATTTTGGTGTATTATATGTCCCTCTTTCAGATGTTAGGGAAGGTAAAGATGGAGATTGAACGTATACAGCGGAATTTCCTTTGGGAGGATGGTATCAGAAAGAAAGACCATTTGGTCAAGTGGGAGGATGCTTGTAGGCCTATTGACTTTGGTGGTTTGGATTTGGGCCATATTAAAAAGAGAAATTTGGCCTTTCTAGGGAAGTTGTTGTGGAGATTTGCAACGGAAAGAGATAGTGTTTGGCATTCCATTATTCATAACAACTATGGCTACAACTCAAATGGATGGGAATGCTCTCTTCAAATCTCTTCTTCCTCGTCCTTGCTATTGAGAAATATCATCCGGTTGGCTCCTTTGTTTCGTCCTTTCATTCCTTTTGTTGTGGGTGATGGTAAATCCTTGAAATTTTGGAAGGACCTTTGGTGGGGGGATCAATGTCTTTTTCTTCTTACCCTAGGCTTTTTCGATTGTAATCAGAAAGAGGCTTTTATTGTTGATATTTTATCTCCTTTCTTGTCTGGTCATTCTTGGAATTTGACTTTCAATAGGGATCTTCATGATTGGGAGGTTGATTTGATTGCGCCCCTTATTTCCCACTTGGAAGATACTTTCTTTTCCCAAGTTGTGGAGAACGAAAGGATTTGGATCCTTGAACCCTCAAGTAACTTCTCTTGCAAATCCTTTAAAGTGTTGATCTCTACCCCCAACTTCGATTATAACTTCCCGGCCAAAAGAATTTGGAAACCCCAAACCCCCCTAGGGTGAAAACGTTTTTATGGTTTGCAGCTCTGAATCGCATTAACGCTATGGATCTTATTCAAAGAAGACGCCCCTATGTCTTTGTCGCCTAATTTGTGTGTCTTGTGCAAGGCTGATAGCGAATCGGCGGATCACTTATTTATTCACTGCAAGTTTGCCAACTTCTTCTTCATAAAAAAAAAAGTGCCAACTTCTTGTGGGATCATTTCTTCTCTATCTCAGGAAGAAGCCAGATTTGGCCTCGGGCTCTTAAAGATTTTTATGGCAATGTTATAGTGGAGGCAATGGGTGTATGGTGTTATTTGGGGTATTTGGAGAGAAAGAAATCTTTGAATCATTGAAAACAAGGCCCGCTCTTCTAAGGAGGTTTTGGAGGCTGTATTACGAGAAGTGGGTTCTTGGGTTGTTGCTAGGCCGGAATTTCATGGTTTTCCTTTGTCTCTCTTCATGTTGGACTGGTATTCTTCCCTTGCCTGGTCTCCTCCTTTGAGAGGTTCTGTAGTGATGGATTGGATTCCTCTCCCGGATGGAATCCTTAAGCTTAATTTCGATGGGGCTTCTAGAGGCAATCCGGGTATGGCGGGTTTTTGGTTTGTGATAAGAGACCATGCTTTGCTTGTTGTTAAATCTTGTAGTGGTCTGCTTGGGATCTATGGAGCTATCGAAGCTGACACGAGAGCTCTCCTTATGGGGCTGAGGGAATTAAAAAAGATTGGTGCTCTTAATTGTATTGTAGAAGGTGATTCCCAAACTATTATTAGTTGGGGATCAGGGGATGGTGATTTCTCGTGGAGGTTGGCTACTATCATTTATGAGATTTGTGAGCTGATTTGGTCCATGAATGCCTCTTTGGCCCATGTTATTAGAAGTCAAAATGCTTTAGCGGACTGGTTAGCCAATTGGGTATTGATCATGGGGTTACGAATAACAATGGTTGTCTCCCTGGGGATTTTGAGACGGTTGTTTTGTAGTGTTGTTCCTTTGTTTTGGCTTGTTTGTGGGCCTAGTTTTTCTGGTTTGTCCTTTCGAGGTTGCCTTGTGTAGCCTTTGTTGTATTTTATTTTTCCTTCTTCTTTAATAAATTCGTTAATTATCCAAAAAAAACATAGTGATGAGCCAAACCACTCAGTAGCCGTGTTTCTGTCACTGATGCTGGGACTGCATGCCCTTCGTCCACATTCAGGCTTGGTCCTTCAGACCTGCTTGGTTTTTTAAATCTAATGGAGTCTTTTTTTTTTTAAATTTATTTATCATGTGCATGACATTCCTCTTTTCTTTTCTATATTATTTCATAAACAGATCCCCTGAAAGTTATCCTATATTTGGGTACTTATTTCTATAGTAAACATGAAAATGGTGCTGCTTTGATTCAAAACCATAGTTTTTTACCACACTTGCTTATTAATTTTGCATAATTCATCTTGAGTGTTGCGAAGTTACTTGTAATGAAATTTTATGGATTTATGTTTCAATTGTAAGAACAAGTTCACCGAGCTCTTGCTTCCGGACATGTGTATGATGACTGGCAAGATCCAGATGTGTTTAATTAGAGTGTGAAACAATCCTTGCGACATGATTTTGAGTATTATGACGAAGATTGAAGACTAACAATTTGTTAATTATTCAGCTAATATTATTTTTTATCCATCTTCCATTCAATTATATATATTTTCTACTTTCCTGAGAACTTTTTGGCAAAAGATTGATAATTCAAGTATACAAAGTTCTTTCTCTTTTTGACTTATTAATCAAAGTAAGTTATTTATCTTTTGATTTATCTGGTTCGTAGTTTTACTTTTGAATTCTCATCTACAGGTTAGAGAGCTCACAGAGCAATTTCCTGCAGCTACACCCCTTGCTTTGGTACTGAAACAATTCTTGGCAGATCGTAGCCTGGACCATTCCTACTCAGGTGGCTTAAGTTCATATTGTTTGGTAAGTCATGCTGCATTTACTAACCCATGTTGTATTATCTTATGTTTCTTAAGTATCATTTTCACGTGCTCGATATTTCTTTATTTTTGTGTCATTAAATGCTGTGAGTACTCAGCTGATATGTGAATTATACTGTAATTTTCCCAGCATTATGGATCTATACTTTTCTGGGGAAAGGTAACATCTTATCCTTTTCTAAGAGATGAACAGCCTCCTTGGTATCCTTACCTTTTGCAACTCAGCTGTGATTGACTTATAATGTCATAGCCTTGGTGGTAAGTTGATATATTACTGCCAAAATCGTACTGTTGGATATGGGAATGATGACATCATATACCCCTCTATATTAGCCCATATTCAATGGCTTATTGGCTTGGGTTTAGGTGGTACTGTTTTTCCCTAATTCGGTAATTAAAATTTTTAGCAGATTCCTAAAGGCAGGTGAGAATGGTAAGATGCATCCTAAGATGCTTTGAGGTGGTATTAGGACTCTGAGTAAATATCTCTAGAAGTGTTAGACATTGGGTGAGGGCAACTTCTATGCTTGAAGAATTGGCAGTCAGCTTGCGTTGCAGGGTGGAAAATTTGCCAGTCACATACCCAGGCCTTCCACTGGGTGCATCCTATATAAAGAGAACTTGGTTCTAGAATGGAATCAGAAAAAGACTCTCAGGCTAGAAAAGTTTTTTCCTCTCAAAAGGTGGAAAGATGACTAATCAAATCAGTGATAGTTAATTTGCCTTCCTATTAGTCATTGTTGCTTTGGTGGCCATGAGACGAGAAATTTTTATAGAGATTTTTTGTGACAAGGTTGGGAAAAAACTTTTACTTATCATTTAGTTATATGGGATTCAGTGGGCAAGCCATAGAGACAAGGTGGAGTGGGGATCAGATACATTATTCCTACCAATGAAGCATTAGTATGCAAATGTTTGTGGCGTTTTGGGAGGGATGAGGGCAGCATGTGGAGGCAGATAATAGACTCTAAGTATGGCAAGGTCAATTTATGGGAAAGTAGAAGGGTCATCACTTCTCATGAGTCATGACATGAGTCTTTGGAAGTGCATTGTGAGAAGCTGAGTTTCTATTAGAAAGGTGAGATTGGAAATGGCAACTGGATTCTCTTTTGGGAAAGTAGATGTTGCAGTGATTCTCCTTGAAGGCTGAGTTCCCAACTGTATATAGGGTTGTGGTGTATAAGAATGCAAGGGTATTACTGTATTAGATTACATGTGGATAAATGGATATACCATTCAGTGGCTACCTATACTCAGGAGAGTTATATATGATTGGGATGTTACTCCTCTTGGTAACATAAAGGGTTTTGTAGTAACCATCCAAGTGGTAGCTTCACAATTTGTTCTTGCTTCTACATGTTCCATGCCAATGAGGTTCCTACTTTTCATGGAGAGAAATTTAGCTTCACCCCATCCTCAATAAAATTCAACTTTTCTAATGACTGCCACAATGGAGAGCATTCTAACAGTTAGGAGGAGAGGTCATTGTCAACTGAACATGTGTCTCCTCTATATGAAAGACCAAGAATTAGTCTCCCATATCCATCCATTGTCCCTTTGCTTATGTATACTTTAAGACTGAGATCAGCTTGCAGACTAATACCAAGGGGTTAAACAGTGTTCAGTGTTCTTCTATTGTTCTCTAGCTTGAGGGGGAGTGTCGGAGAATATGTGTTGTGTGGTATTCATGCATATGGGGCATGGTTGTGACATCTATGTTGGGGGTTATGTAAGTCTTCTTTAGTATTTACTTTGTATTGGTATGGTCTATTAATACCATATAGTATATCATATGTATAAATTATAAATACAATTTAGTAGAGAGAGCACATTACACCCTTCTATGTTTTCCCTCAATTCTTCTCTTCTCTATTCTCTTTCTTCCTTCTTCTCCACAAAACCTGAATTCCTCCCTTCTCCTCCAAGTAAACCAACTACACCCTCCTTTACAGTAACTCCCACCTTGTGGATGATTGAACCAAGATAACAAAGTTGGTTATTTTGAGACATCTCTTAGTTTCCAATCTCAATTACCCAGAATCGAGAGGAGATTAGGAAAGCGGCGGAGCCCTATTACTTGAATCTTTTTAAGGATAAACATCTCTTTAAAGCTCTCCTTGATGAGTTGGAATTTGATCGGATATCTAGGTAGGAGAAGATTTTTTTTTTTTCTTTTTTGAGAGGTAAAAAGGCAAGCTTTATTAAGAGAAGAAGAAGAAAAAAACAGCAAGCAAGCGGACACAACAAAAGGTCCTTCATCAAGAAGATAAAGAGCCAAGAAAACCAAAAATTAAAAGACCACAAGAAGGATAAGACACTACAACTCCTCACACTAAATAAAATGCCACTCCCTCTCTACAT
Source organism: Platanus orientalis (assembly GCA_025762735.1). NCBI lineage: Eukaryota > Viridiplantae > Streptophyta > Magnoliopsida > Proteales > Platanaceae > Platanus > Platanus orientalis. The sequence goes on from JAOXJP010000001.1 coordinate 2,746,688, forward strand.
ACTCAGCCTTACTAGAGATCCAATCAAACAAAAC
>JAOXJP010000001.1:2759599-2772177 GCA_025762735.1 Platanus orientalis
GTTAATCAAACTAATCTTGCACCTTATCCATTCTTTCTAGTAAGTCTTTAAACATAGAAGAAAGGTTGTCTGGTCTTTTTGTAATATCGTCATGCTCGGTCTGCTCTGACTGGTCTAAGATAAGTGGTTCCGCATCAACATGTCTAATTGAAATCTAATAGTATACTTCCCAATTACAAATCGAAAGAGTATTAGATACCTTGTTGAATATAGCCTTCCTCTCATCCAACCTTTTTTTTCCTTGGATCACTTGAAAACCCTCTAACATGTCTTCATGCAATAAGCATTCCACACTATCACTGTATTTCCCAGTCTCAACTGAATAATAAAGTGTCCATCTTTATGAAAGCAAAATCTTCCTACCACAAGATGCGTCGAAAGCCTCTCAGCCATATCATATGAAATGTAATTACCCTCAAATCAGTCACTAAGTTTGATCACAATACACTTTTTCATGAGGGAAAGTAAAATAGTACTTAACTTTAAATCTCATGTTCTTTACATCAGCAAACAAAAGAGTAGTAACTCATATAGAGTATCTTGGACAACACAGAAAGTGTGGCAAATTCTAAATGGATCCCTAAAGGAATGAAAGTCTGATGTAACTTGGGTTTATAAAGTGTAACCAGATTTGAGGCCTTCCAGATATCAGCAAATCCAGCATAAAATACCAACTCAAAACTAAAACAAGGTAGGCTGATATCAAGCAGAATCACAATAAGCTTCAGACTGCTTCAAATTTGATTCTTGATTCCAACAGGAGATTGACAACACATTAATAATCAGCAACTCCAACAATTCAATTATTACCACTATCAAAACAGAACCCTGACCATATATATATATATGTGTGTGTGTGTGTGTGTGTGCTGTAGCGGAGATAAGGTGCTAACAGTAAAAGAATCAATGAAATGAATTAAAACACCTTGAAAAAGTCCTTATATGACTAAGGATGTAATCACAGCTTCTGTAGATCCGATGGTACTGAAATCCCAAGATTTCAAACCCAGAAATATAATGAATCTCAATTGATAAATACCAACCGTGGCAGCAACATGTAATGGAAGTGATTCAGTTTCTGAGGTACTGCTCATTGCAGTAGACAATCAAGACACCTTCCAATGGTTAAATCAGACCATCCCACAAATTATATGCTTGTACAACTCTCCAACACATTAGAGATCCATTATTGTCCCCAAAAGTAATCCCTTTGAATGGAATGATGACCATGTGATGTGTGACTTCTGAGTTCAACAACCCATCTGTTTTGTTCTTATTAATGAATCCCCAATAAAAGTAGCAACACAACCAAAATATTTGGGCCGCAATAGAGTGCATTTGACCAGCTGAATATGGCAGTCACTGGGGCTATGCCTTGTCAAATCAGATGCTGGTAAGGACAGAATAAGGTCCTGGAACAGCAAGGTACTTAGGTGCTTATGTATAAGATATGGCTGTTCAGAAACTACAGTCAATAATAAATCACACACCAGGTCTGATTGCAGCCAGTTTCTGTAGTAACATGTCTTCAGCAGAAACAAAACACCAACAAGTATAGATCAAAACTTATAATCAGCAACAGTGGGGCAATGTTTATGTGCTGACACAGATCGCGTAGCAGATAATGAAGATTTGATATAACTAGAATAGCAGGCTGAAGTCCCTAGTTCAGTACTGTGATTCCTCCATCCAGTAGATTTGTAGAGTAGCAATCAGTACATCAAATCTTCAATAGCAAAACAAATCTATAATGGAGTCCAATATACAATCAGTAAGATGACAAATACTCCAAAGGAATTAATCACACATTAGAATGGGTGTCACATAATGTAATATGTTTCTAAATATTCCTAGGACTCCAACTAAGTGAGAACTAGTTGGAACCTGACTCTGATACCAAAATTGATGTAGCACAATGGAGATGATACCAAAGTTGATGTAGAATGATTCCAAGAAGCTCAAAAAATTATGAGATTTAAAGTGCGGAAGCAAGATATTTCAAGAATTGAATTTTAAAGCAATCAAGTAGCCACAAAATAGGGGAGATCAAGAAATATAATGGTATAATAGAAGTTAGAATAAAAAGGATTAGAAAAGAAGAAGAAAATAATGCAAAAGACCCAAAAATGTAATTTTGGGCAGAAAGTCCAAAAATTACCAAAATATCCCTCTGATGCGTCAGAAAATTCCAAAAATTTTAAGGTAGTTTCTGATGTGTTCAAAGGTTCTATAGTTAAAATTTCATAAAATTCCGATATGTTTTAATAGGTAAAATTAAAGAATTTCAGAAAATTTGAAGCTTTGTTAATGGAGGTTGAAGAAGAAAATGAAAAAAGAAAAAAAGAAAAAAAAATGAGAAATAGAAGAAGAAAGAACAAAGATTACCTTGAAGAAATCACTAACCTCAACTTAGGAAATCACCAACTTAAGCCTTGTTTAGGCAAATATAGAAAAAGAGATAGATACCTCACGTGAAAATCACCAACCAAGGTCTTAAGTCCTGGCACCATAGCTTGGAGAATAAATAATTATTCCCACCTTGTAGAGAGAAAACAAAGATTTTTTTTTATCAACTTCTTTCTTATCGTAGCCTTTGTAGTCCTCCATAATCTTCACTTGTGGATCCTACTAACTTCATGTGTGGGTCTCACCTAGGTCTTCATGTCCTCATCAAGCCCCCCTTGTTTGAAAAAACTCAACCTTGAGTTTTGTAGAGGGAAATAATCAATATCCTTGAAGAAGTCGTATTGATCAACCACGAAACAAATCCACAAACTATCAAGTTGTGGTGTAAACTCGTCCTCTTACATATGTTTGAAGTGAGAAAGACTATTGAGTAGGTAACTGTCTCTTGATAAACAATCGGTAACGAATACACCTCGTAATACTCATCCTACTGAATGTGAACCAGCACAACAATCATAGGAGTCATGACAGAGTCGGGATGTAAACAATCATTTATAAGAACCTACTTCAAGTTCAACAGAAGAATGCCAAGGTGAATGACTCCAAGTCTGAGGTTGGAATACGTGCAGAGGAGATACAGAGTGTAACTAAAGAGTCAGAGGTGGAAGTTCAAAAAGGTGAAACCAAAGCCGTAGATGAAGACAGTAGTGTGGAGAAGACCGAGGTGGATATTGATGTCCTTCGATGAGCTAGTAGAGTCTATAAATGAGTGTCTCTTTATTGTCCCGGTTTGTGAACCTTCATCTGATGATGCTCCAATTCCCATTCAGACTGAGATCCAGACCATTTTGACAGATGCATATGTTCTTGACTCTATGGTGATTCCCGGGATTGTTTCTCTAGTTCAGAACGAGTTTCAGACTCTTTTTGCAAACACTTCAGTCCACCAGTCTATGGAGATTCTAGACATTGTTGCCATAGTTTGTAACCAGCCATTAGACGATGTTCCAGTTCCAAATTCGAGTGAGAATCAGCCTCTTATCACAGATATGCCAGTTCTTGACTCTGTGCTGATTCCTAAGATTGTTGTGCCAGTTCATATTCAGCAGGATGAGTATTTCGAGGTGTATCCATTACCGGTTGCTTATCAGGAGACAGTTACCTATTCAACAGTCTTTCTCACTTCAGACATTTACAAGAGGACGAGTTTGCACCACAACTTGATAGCTGGTGGATATGATTCGTGGTTGATCAGTGCGATTTTTTCAAGCATATTGATTATTTCCCTTTACAAAACTCAAGGTCGAGTTTTTTCGAACAAGGGGGGTTTTATGAGGACATAGAGACCTAGGTAGGATCTACACATAGGGTTAGTAGGGTCTACAAGTGAAGATTATGAAGGACTATAAGGGCTACGACAAGAAAGAAGTTGATTAAAAAAAAGTCTTATTTTCTTTCTATAAGAGTGTGAATAATTCTCTTCTACAAACTATGGTATCAGGATTGGAGATCTTGGTTGATGATTTTCAAGGGACATGAGGTTAGTGATTGCCTTATAAGGTATTTATCTCTTTCTCCTTGTTTGCCTAAACAAGGCTTAGGTTGGTGATTTCCTAAGTTGAGGTTGGTGATTTTCTTAAGGTAATCTTCTTATTTATCTTCTTTCTTTTTTCTTCTATTTCTCATTTTCTTTTTCTTTTTCATCATCTTCTTCTTAAACCTCCATTAACAAAGTTTTAAATTTTTTGAAATTCTTTAATTTTACTCATTAAAACTTACAAAAATTTCATGAAATTTTAACTGTAGAACCCTTGAACATGTCAGAAACTACCGTAAAAATTTTGGAATTTTCTGATGCGTCAAAGGGGTGTTTTGATAATTTTTTAACTTTCTGTCAAAATTACAGAAATATCATTTTTAGGTATTTTTCCTTATTTTCTTCTTCTTTTCTGTTCTTTTTCATTCTAACCTCTATTCTATTTCTTGATTTCCCCTATTTTGTGGCTACTTGATTGCTTTAAAATTCAATTATTGAAATATCTTGCTTTCGCAATTTGAATCTCATAATTATTTGAGTCTCTTGGAATCATTCTACATCAACTTTGGTATCATCTCCATAGTGCTATATCACTGGGCACAAACCTGCTCATACTCGAGATTCAATCCTGCCATGAACTCAAATACTTGATCCTCTTCCACAAAGTGTATAAAGGCTGCAACATCTGTTGGATTAGTCGTAGGAAAAAACCGGTAGTGGTCAATCTCCTCACATATACGATGAAGGGTGGTATAGAAGGCAACAATGGTTTACTCCTTTTGCCTCATTTGCCACACATGCTGATTTAACTCATACACATGGCCTATTTGAACCACTTCAGAGTAGGTCCGTGACATTGAATCCCAAATATCTTTGTTGTTTGTAAAAGCAAGTAGGTGCCCACTGATATCGGGCTACATAGAATTAATCAACCATGATATAACTAATGAATTTTTGACTCTCCATTTTGAGTAGATAAAATCCTTCAACTTAAGGTTTTTAGCTATCCTTGTAACATACTACCAGTTTTCTCTGTCCACAATGGTCAACTTGGCTGACCATAACTATGGCAGGAAGGTGGTACCATCAAACTTCATTGTGGTGATTAGAGGACCATAACATTCAATTTGACCACCACTAGGAGTAATGCTGCCCACACCAAAGGGACTATTAGATTGGTTAACTTCAAACATTTTGAAATTTTAACTACTTCTCTTTTTTTTTTTATAAACAATTTTATTAAAAACAGGAGTGCTTAAGAAATACAAGACTCCTAAAGAAGAAAACACTACAAAAAAGATCCTCCCACCCAAATACCAAATCTTGGTATTTGATCCCTTGGAATAGTGGAAGACAGACAAACCAAGAGAATAATTGTGCAAAGATTTTATCCTTGAGTCTGCAAGGTTCCATGGCTTTGCCTTCGAAAATCCTAACATTGTGCCATTTCCAAATGCCCCAACAAACTACAAAAGGAAAGCAAGACCAAAGACTTTCTTTAGGTGAAACCCAATCTTGTCGCTAGCACTCCACTTCAAGAGAAGACCATTAATAAAAGCCGATAATGTCCACTGTTTGCCAAATCTACCCACATCCGAATAGCAAATTGAAACTGCCATCAGGTAATGAAGGAATAGATGATTTGTTGATTATGCATCATGAAGACACATCGAACAATTATTGACCAAAGGAATGCCTCGTGCCATAAGGAGATCAATCATCTAGATCTTCCTAAAAAGGATGAGCCGAAGAAGAAACGACACCTTGGACGACATACTTGAATTCCAAAATAAGAGAAGGCCTCCTGGGGAGACCCCTCATTCAGCAAAAGAGCCTGATAGAAGGAATTACCAGATATTTAACCTGACCCTTTTCTCTCCCAAATCCTTTTATCCTTGCAATCCCTCGAGCTGATACTCACCGTCTCTAATTCAGAGAGCAAAGTAGTGACCCCATTGATCTCCCAATCATCAAGAGAACTCCTCAACTGAAGATTCCAAGATGTTGAAGACCCGAACTGATCTAAGTGCACCTCAATGGAACCCTCGTTTCAATCCATATAATACACTGAGGGGAACTCAAATGTATAATGGACAACTTCCACACCATTTGTCTTTCCAAAATCGGATAGACCTCAGGTTCCCTACTTCATACTTAACAAATTTATAAAAGAGTTGATGATCTTCATGATGCCTTTCCAAAGACCAGACCCATACAGACCCCGTGGTGTTCTACTCTTCCATCCCATCCCATCTTCTCCATATTTGGCAGTGATGACTCTCCTCAATAATTGGGATCTCTCCTCCCCAAACGTCCATATCCATTTCCCAATAGAGCTTTATTCAAGAGGGTAAGTGATTTAATATTTAAGCCATGTTCAAGCCCCACCCACTCTTTAAGACGACACACGTCTTTCCACTAGTGGAGGTGAAGCTTTTTTTTCCTTGTTCAAACCATTCCAAAAGAACTCTTGCTCAAGCCCTTCTAACTTATTAGCCACTAAAGAGGGGTTAGCAAAGAGAGAAAGATAGTAATGGCGAGCTAGATAAAACACTCTAGATTAAGGTTAACTTACCTCCATTGGACAATAGACTCCCTTTCCAAGATGCAAGCTGCTTGTCTACACGTTTGTAACAGGGTCCCATATAGACTTACTCTTGAATCTAGCTCCTAATGGCAACCTAAGATAGGTTGCGGGCAAAGCAACAATCTAATAACCAAAGTGTCGTCCAAACCTCTCAAGTTTTCAAAGACCCATAAAGACGTGAGGCCGCTACGAAAATCAGCAATAAGCTTCTTACATTTTGCACTTGCTCAAGAGAATCTTTGATAAAGAACAACACGTCATATACAAATAACAACATCGGAATTGACAAGCCCTCATTACTCACCCAAAAACCTTCCATCAAACCGATCCTTTCCACTTCAAAGACTAACCGACTGAGAGCTTCAGTTACAATGATAAAAAGAAAAGGGGACAGCAGGTCTCCTTGTCTCAACCCCCTATTGCTTCTGCAAAAGCCTTTGGACACCCAGTTAATGAGCATAGAAAAAGCCACAGTAGACACACACACCCAGATCCAATTGCACCATTTTTGCCCGAAACCCATTTTCTTCAAGATCGTATCCAAGAAATTCCAATTAATGTGGGTTGAATGCCTTCTCCATGTCAATTTAACAAATGATTCCATTGCACTTGCCTTTCATCCAACTATCAATGCACTCATTAGCCACCAAGGAACAATTAAGAATCTATCTTTCCCCCTACAAATGCACCTTGGAACCCCGAAATGATCTCCAACACCAATTCCACTTTTCTCACAATAATTTTAGCCAGCAATTTGTATGAACAGACTAGCAAACAGATGGCTAAAATCCTCTAACTCCACTACTCTCTTCTTCGGGATTAACAGCAAGAAAGTGGCGTTGAGGCTTCAACACAGGGTAACATTCTGGTTGAACTACTCCTCCGACAACGTCCCAAAATACTTTGAGGAATTTTGTGGCAAACCCATTTGGACCCGGTGCCTTGTCATCCTTGAGGCTGTTCAACGCTCCTACCACTTCATCTTCCAAAAAAGACCTTTCAGCCATTCCCTCTTCTCATCAGCAATACATTTAAATTCCAACCCATCCAAAACCTCAATCTGTCCCTAAACGGGTCATCATAAATCTTGGAATAAAATGCAACCATATGTTTAGGTATCTCCTTTGGATCCAATACTCAACGATCCCCCACGTTTAGCTTGCCAATGTCATCAACTTTGGCAGAAAGGTTTGTCATTTTATGAAAGAATCTGTCTGGTATTCCTATCGCCCTCCTTCAACCAGGACACCCTACTTCAAATACTGAGCCTTTTCATCTTCTCTAATGACCCTTTCTTCAGCAAAGATGTTTTGCAGTTCTTCTTTCCTGTTAATTGCATCGAACTTGTTAAAACATTTTAGTTTCCGCTCCTCGACCTTGCCAAGAGACACCTTGTTCCATCTTTTAATTTCCTCCTTCAAGCTCTTAGTCTTTTGGAGGACACAAAAGACACAAAAAGATTAGGTCTGATTCAAACAACTGTCACACAGACATTGCGATCAAACTGGGGAAAAAAGTGACATTGTTAATTATTGTCACCACCACAAAACATACATTTTATGGAAATGTCAAATTAAAAACCTCATTCCCAAAAAAATTATTTTCTTGAGCTTGCAATTGATACCAGATGAGAAATCACAATAGCAGGTAAGAATCCTTTTAGGAGAAGTAAAACCTTCTAGCAAATTCAAACCTTTCGAGTTCCAGGATTGGAATTGTTCTTTTAGCTATGATGCGTAAAATATATGCCAGGATTGATGCCTATTCAGAAGGGAGTCTCAACAAACCTATGTTAGTCAAACACAGATATAAGTGTGCTCAACTCAACTCTAAAAAAGCCTAATCCCAACTACTTGGCTACACCAATCCTATTTTGCTATATAAATGGGTATAATGAAATTAAAATTTCCTGTTTCTGTTCAGGTGCATTCTATCTCCACTCCAAACATAAAATCCCAATAAAAAGACTCAATTGTTGCAGAATTGTGTGTCTAGAGGTAAATTTGTACCAATGACTCCAAACCTTATCCCTCAATCTTCAAGTTCTGCAGTCACAAATACCAGTACTCTAAACAAACACATATGATCGTAAAGTGAGGAGACCTTAAATAATTCATTATGCCCACCAACAAAACCTGATGAAACTGATGGATAGTAGAATAGAGTTGTCAACATCCAAGCATCAGGCAAACTAATTTTAACAATGTTTAAAAAGAAATGATATTTAAAATAAATACATCCATCAATTGAAATTACACAAAGAGAATATTTCTGTTCCATTTCAAATGCTTTTTACATAAAACCCGGCTCATTTGAATTGCTAAATCAACACAATAAACTGCAGATGATGTGATGGGTACTACATTGACTAAGCGAAAGCAGAAAGCTCAAAGTCTCTTATCAAAAAACTAACTTGACAGAAACACGAATACTACTACTGATGCGAATAACAGATGTTACTGTAAACAAAAAATCACAAACCGAAAACAATGAATATTTAAAGAAGCAAATGTCTAGAAAACTGCAAGTTGAATAAACCGTGAGGAAATCGATTAGTTACCCAATATCAAGAACATGGCAAGGCTTCGTTACAGTCTTCTCAATGGCTTCACGGAACGCTCTGTTCCTCCGGGAATCGTTAAGCATATCGAGATACGACGTCGAAGACAAAAGGGCTTTCGGTGAATTTTCGGTGTCTTCGCCGCCTTCGACGACGACCCATTCCGAGTTACCGGTCAAGGGATCGAATCTAAGCTGAAAAAGGCGCTCAGATGATTCCAAGCTCATGCTTCGAGCAACCCTGAACTTGCAGAGACTAAATGGCGAAGTGTTGAAACGGGTTATGCGGTGAAGGCCAGGGATGGAAATCAGTGGCCTGCAGATTACAGACGCCATGAATGCCGGCCGTCGAGCTTGAGATGAGATGGGTTTAGAGACATGGCTGGTGACTGAGCAGCCAGTTCGAGTTTGGCTTTCCTGGATATGGAGATTTTGAAAATGGAGATGATAGACAAAGACTAGAGTCTACAAGAGTCTGGGTCCCAATTAAGAGTTTTTTAGTCAAATGTCAATTCATTGAACGGTGGAGATCTTTCGATCCAGAAAAAGGAAAGCCATACGCTTAACCCTCAGAAAGGCCATAAACCCTGCCCTCGTTTAGAACTAAACCCTAAAAAAATGGGATGAATCCAGAGTCTCTCTGAGCTCTGAAAATGGCGCTGATTGGAGCAGGCGCCTGAAAGATGTTAATTTTCCTGCGCAATCTCCACGGCATCGGACGGAGGAATTCTCAACGAGTAAGCGGCTTCTTGTCGATTCCTTGCAGTAATCGAGCTCTTGGTGTATTCGGTATTCCGGCATCTCATGGTTTTGTAGAGGTTTCTCCTTTTTCCTCCACTGTACTCGTCTGGTTCACCAGTTTTTTGTTTCTGATTCGGTTCCCTTTTTCAACCGAAGCGAAACCGGATGAATTTGGTGTTGATTTAGATAGAGAATCGATACGTAAGATCGTTCAGGAAGAACGGTGGGACGATTTTAGATTCATAGGGTTTTTCAGTTCAGTTTTAGCTCCAATTAGGGTTTCTAGAGTTTTGGTAGAGTTAAGGGAGGATGCTCGGTTAGCGCTAAAGTTCTTCAACTGGGCTGGAAAACAAGTGGGTTATTGCCACACGACGGAATCGTATTGTATTCTTGTACACATATTATTTAGGGCCAAAATGTATTTTGATGCTCAAGAAGTTTTGAAAGCTCTTATTTCTTCGAGGCAGGTTCTGCCTGGCTCGGACGTTTTCGACATTCTGTGGTCGACTAAGGGCATTTGCAATTCAGGTTTTGGAGTCTTTGATGCTCTGTTTGGTGTCTTGACGGAGTTGGGGTTGCTCGAAGAAGCGAGCGTGTGCTTTTCAAGGATGAGGAGTTTTAGAGTCTTGCCAAAGGCGCGTTCTTGTAATGTTCTTCTGCACCGGCTTTCTAAGTCGGGCCGAGGGGACTTGTCAAGGAAGTTTTTTGAGAACATGCTTGCTGCCAAAGTATCTCCATCAGTTTTTACTTACAATATAATGATAGATTTTGTTTGCAAGGAGGGAGATTTGAAGACTGCAAGAGAATTATTTGCTCAGATGAAAGGCTTGGGATTCAAACCGGACATTGTCACATACAATTCTCTTGTTGACGGGCATGGGAAGCTTGGACTATTGGAGGAAGCAGTAGGCATATTTGATGAAATGAAGGAAGTGGGTTGTGATCCTGATGTGATTACATACAATGCTCTGATCAATTGTTTCTGTAAATTTGGTCAAATGCCTGTGGCATTTCGCTATCTACGTGAGATGAACGAAAATGGGTTTAAACCCAATGTTGTAACCTTTACTACTTTTATTGACGCTTTTTGCAAGGAAGGGATGATGCAAGAGGCAATCAAGTTTTTTGTGGACATGAGACTTGTTGGTCTTACCCCTAATGAGTTCACTTTTACTTCTCTGATAGATGGAAACTGTAAAGCGGGAAATCTGGATGAAGCTTTGAAGCTGGTTAAAGAGATGTTGCTCACAGGAAATAACCTGAATATTGTTACCTACACGGCTTTGGTTGATGGCCTCTGCAAAGAGGGAAAGGTAGGGGAAGCAGAAGAAATTATTAGGGTGATGGTGAGAGATGGAGTGGTTCCTAACAAGCTATTCTACACTGCCCTTGTTCAGGGTTACTTCAAGACTAAAAGGATTGGGAAGGCCATGGATTTATTAAAAGAAATGAAGGGAAAATCCATGGAACCTGACTTATTGCTTTACGGAACTGTTATATGGGGTCTTTGTGACCAAGGCAAGCTTGAAGAAGCCAAGCTTTTAATTGGTGAGATGAGGGAATGTGGTGTACAGGCAAATCATGTCATCTACACGACACTCATGGATGCTTTTTTCAAGGCAGGAAATGCTGTAGAGGCTCTCAATCTGCTGCATGAAATGCAAGACGTGGGTATCGTCCCCACCATTGTGACTTACTGTGCATTGATAGACGGGTTGTGCAAGGCAGGATCAATCCAGGAAGCAACCCATTATTTTGGTCAGATGGCAGAAATAGGTTTGGAACCAAATGTGTTGGCTTATACGGCCTTAATTGATGGCCTTTGTAAAAATAATTGCTTGGAAGAAGCCAAGAAGTTGTTTGATGAAATGCTGGGGAAGGGTATGATTCCGGATAAAATTGCTTACACGTCTCTTATGGATGGGAACTTGAAGCATGGGAATCTTCAAGAAGCTTTTGATCTGAAGAACAGAATGGTTGAAGATGGTATTGAGCTTGATTTGCATGCTTACACTTCTTTGATATGGGGGCTTTCTCAATGTGATGAAATGCAACAAGCAAGGGATCTGCTCAATGAGATGATTGGAAAGGGTGTTCTTCCTGATGAGGCTGTTTATAGTTGTCTAATAAGGAAGTACCTCAAGCTAGGAAAAATAGATGAAGCACTGGAATTACAGCATGAGATGGTAAAAAGGGGTCTAATCAATAGCATTAGTGATCATGGTGTACCAAATGAACAAACATAGAGAGGTTCTAAATGCGTGTTCATCACTGATTTGTTGGTGTGGTACTAACGAATTCAATGCAGAAAAGAGCATGGTTACATTTTACTTTGCCAGATGAATAAGAGCCCATGAAATATGCATACTAAAACAGTATGTCTGTATCAGTGCCAATGGCTCGTGAAAAAATTATGCTTGATGCTGGTTTGCTGCTCTGACCTGCCCCTGGATTCCCTTTTTAAGGGAATTGAAATTGCCAATCTGATCTCTCAATGGGAGCATCTGCCAGTAAGGTAGGCTTTTGTTTATATTTTTCTCCTTATAGCACCAGACCATCTAGTGACCATCATATCTCCTACTAACAAGGAAATTCAAAAGCTTGATGTCTTCATGTGAAAATGAAGGCTGCGTTTGGTAACTCTCCCGAGAATGCATTCTCGTTGCTTTCATTCCCAAGATTCCAAAATAGGTGAAAATGGCATTTGGTAACTTCACATTCTCTTCCCGGATTCCACTCCCAAAATTG
>JAOXJP010000001.1:2772277-2782713 GCA_025762735.1 Platanus orientalis
CAGCCTTTATTTACCTAAACTATCCTTAGCATTACTGTCATATAACAAGAAAACCCCACGCAATAAAAACCCCTAATAACCTAGCCGGCTAGCACTATTATTGGCTCTTGTTTAATTGGGCTTGAGCATCCATAAACGTTATGCTTTCTCCAGCCAACTGATAATTGTTGCAGCAGCTGTCCTAATCATGAGCTATAAATTTACTCATTGGAAACTTGATTAAAAGCATTGATTTTTCTCTCTGGAGTGTTTCTTATGATCATTAAATCTTAGTTCACTAGAATCTCAATTTTTTCTCGTTAGAGTCTCCCATATGGGTTTTAGATTCTCCTCACTCTCATGTTGGAGTCTCTCATATGGGCTTTAGATTCTCCTCTCTCATTGAGCATATTGTGAATTTAAAAGTTCAGCTAGTTGGAACTCCAATACTTGTGTCTTTTCAATTCTCTTTGATTGAATTAGGTGACCTGATACTAAAATGTGTTGTTATTATGCTTCTTGAAGATAGTCAAGGCCTCCCAATTCTGAGATACAATCTAGTTTGGATTCAACACCTATTTTTTTATGGGTTTGCAATACCCAGTAGAGACAAATGAAAATTTTTAGATACTTTTATCCAAAAATAGTTGAAATTTTTGGAAACCTTGTCTATATGATCATGTTCTTTTAGGTAAACCTTGGTTGTTCTCCAATTCCAAGTTTAGAGATTTTTGAAATCACTCACAATCTTAGTGATTTTTTTTTTAAAATTGAGAATCGACCAATTGAGGGGTGAATTAAAAATTAATGACCCAAGCTTCTCTTAATAAATATAAAGAGTATACTGGTCAAGTATCAATTTGATCTTATGAGTAAAAAACACTAATTAGTAAATGAGAAAGAAAAAAACAAAAGTGTAAGTCCTTAATTACTTCAAACAAATTCATTTGGTTGAACAACAAAATAACTTCATTGCTCTCTTTTTCATCCTTCAAGACTTCCAGCCTTCACATTTCAACAAGCTTCTTTCCCTCATATCTTTCCATTGTATAGAGACAAAGAAAGCTTTTTGGGTTTGGTCACCCTAGAATTCTCTTGTTACTTCACATTTTCTTTTGGGATGGGAGAATGTCATATTAGGTTACCTAAGTCTACTATTCTATAGGTATGAACGGTCATTGTGGATAAACTTGTGTTTGTGGGGTTGATATCCTCTGCAACGCCCCCTTATGCGATGCCCCATGAGGCAAGACACAAGGGGGTGGGGTCCATTCACTTTTGGGATGTCCCATCATGGAGAAGCATTCTAGGAGGCATTTTTGACTGCTTTAATATGCTACAGACTTGAGTTTGAGAGAAGGAACTACTATAGCCCAATGAGAGATACTGCTAGAGATCTTTTTAGAATTGTTTGATCTGGTAAAACATTTCAGCATCTGCTCTATTGAGATTTGTCTCACAAACCCATTCTTAAGAATCTTCATAAATAAATTTAAAAGTAAAAAAAATCAAAGTTAGAAGATGTATAGAAGGCACTTCGGCATTATTTATAATATAGTTTGATTCCCTTATAATTTATATTCTAAATATAAACTTTAGCAATTTATTGAATAAAGTATGAACTAAAACAGTTTAATCGGAGATAATTATAATAATTTATGCAAACCCAATTCGATGCAGATATACAATGTTAAAAGTCATGTTCGTAGAAACTGTTATAATGTTTCAAAGGCGTTCTTTTATTAGATAGAAAATTGCATATTCTTCACTTAAGTGTCTCCTATAAAGAGGTTGGTTGCCAATGCCTTCGAGGTTGCGGCATCGTCCTCTGATGGAGGAGACTAGGGATCAAGTCCCCATGCCAGCACTTCTGCAGTGTGCGAAGCTGCTCCTGCCTTCGTGCAGGCCACCTCTCCCGCCTGTGTGGGCTGCTCCTCCTGCCGCTGTGTGGGTTTGAATGGCTCCAAGTGGGGCCCACCCGAAATAAAGAAAAAGGTTGGTTGGGTTAAAAATATAGTTTTTTTTTTTTTTTTTTTTTTGTTAGTATTGCTTTTTATTAAAAATTATTTTAATCAAATAGAAGATCACATATTCTTCACATGTTTATAAGTTTTTTACTAAACAAACCAGATAATTGGCATACTTAATATGTCTTCATAGATAAAAATTCATTCATTTTACCCATCACGTCTGCAAACTACCAAGATCAATAGACCAAAAAATTCATTTTAAAAGAAAAAAAAAACAAATTAAAATAATAAAAACCAATGCTTTTTGTTCATGCTACAAAAAGCTACAGAAAATTATATATATAACAACCGACCTACCTACTACAAGATAGGGGGTCTGTCAACACAGACAATCATTCTTCTAGGGCAAGTAACACTTCTTCCAATATTTTTTAATGGATGGGGGGCACCTTTGCAGCCCCCATTAGCTCTCATCATACAAATAGATCTACCAGAATTCACTAAAAAACAGCAAAATACTTCCAAATCTTCTCCTATCTAACTTGAGAGATATCATGCCAATGTAAATAAAAATATACTTGTCTACTTGTCTTTAAAAAGAAAGGGAGCGGATCGTCTGCTGGTGAATCAGCAGCCTGCTGATTTAACCACACAGCAACACCTATTCGATTTTTTTTTTGTAAATTGCTCCCGAATTTTTTCATCTGTTTCCTTTCAAATATGTGTCATGTTGTGCTTAAACTCAACAGGAAGTTCCATTCACCAGCAGAAGATCATTTCCCAAATATATATGTATGTATGTATGTATGTATGTATGTATATGTATATGTATTCATCTACTACTTGTCTACCATATATAACACCATCCTTTAACCCCTTCTATATTTACGATACACCTTTTGTTAGGCATCATGTGTCACCCCTTGATTGGTAATGGCGTGATACCTTTCCACTTAGATTAGAGATAATTCAAACCATCGAACGTTTGTTTCTTCTTCTTCTTCTTCGTTTTTGGTACCTTAAGCAGCTGGCATATACAATAGAGAAAGGGACTGAACCATGAATATGACATGATGGAGTTTCTTCCTTTACGTATGGAGCTGAGCTGTGGTACCAACCTTTTGCTTTTCCATGCCGAGTCCCATACTCTTATAAGTCTTTAGAAGTAGCTTTTCAAAACGCCGAGGGTTACAGCTGTTTTGGTTGCAGAGAATTAGTAAAAAGATGTTAATGGTCTTGTTTTTTAGCTTCTAGTGGCTCTGGCCTCGCTCGGGTTGGCAGGTGACAGGAGTCTCGCGAGAATCAAGTCGAATCCAACAAGACGTCATCTACCTGTGAGACCCACTTTGGCACGAATTACAATGAATCAGGCATTTCGATGTCTCACGTGAAACTCATTGTGAGTGAATGAGTTGCGTTGGCTGAGTTCGGTAACACTCCATGAATTTAGCTCTCAATTCACGAGTCTAGATTCTATCGAGAGTGCATTCTTTCGGTGTCAATTTTGGAATATCTGAAGGTTCAGTTGCTAATTTTTTTTTATTTTTTATTTTTGATAATGATGATGATGATGTATAGAATCAGCAAATATATAAATAAATAAATAAATTGGTGAAACTATTTGGGAGTAGAATCTATTGAAAGAATCTCATATTACCAAACGACTTTGTAGACAGAATCATTCTTTGGGAACTAAGAATCACTCTTTCGGAGTGTTACCAAATGAGACCTTATTTTTTTATAACACCTTGCAGTGTAGCCTGTCTTAGTTGAAGTTCATCAAGTTGAGCCTGAGTTTGTAATTGAACTCATTTAATTAAGTGAACCTAAAAGGTTCGGTTCTTTAAAAATCATATATATATATATATTGTTGAAAAAACTACAATTTTCTTATTTTCTTATACAAATCAATGGAACAAAAAACCAAATAGAAATAAAATGTAATATAATCATAAGAAATAACAAAATAATAAGAAGAAGCATATCATAATACACCAAGAATTTTAACGTGAAAAACTCAAAAGAAAAAAACCATGGAACATTTGTTTAGGTAAAATATTTTATTAAATGAAATATGAAATAGATACAAGGTTAGATCTCACCAAAATAGGAGAGTACACCAAAAAGTTTCAAAGAGAATAACCGAATTTGTGAATGTTTACAATCCCTTAAAGAAATTTCAATCTTCACACATTCTCATTTAATCTTCTTCTATTATTCTCAAGAAGAAACCCTCATCCTCAAAACATCCAAACTACGAGAAAAATCTTGTTTTTGCACCTTCAATCACCTAAAAGCATGAGGAAAAAAAAAACGAACATCATTTCTTCTTTTTCCTCCTTGCATCAAGAAACAAAACCCTCTCTCTCTCTCTCTCTCTGTTATGGTCTCTTACTCCCACCAATTCTAACTTCTTTTTTTGTTATGTTTTAATGTGTCAAAGACACTTATACCCCCCTGATAGTGGGTCCCACCCCCCTGATATGGTTTTTGTAAGAGATTAACACCCTGGTTAAGAAGTTGGGGAGAAGCATCTCTTTCTTAATGCTTTGACAACCACTGATTATTAGACCTGTTTCAATTATCAATGTCTTTAACATTTACAACTGGGTTTGATTCATTGTATATTGGGCTTTAAGATTTTTTATTTTTTATTTTTTGTGAATTTTAGATTTGGATTTGAAACAATAAATTTGAGTTTTTTTTTTTTTCTTCTTATTCAGAAATTAGTAAGTTTGAGTTTGGTGACCCAAGTTTGCCTGAGATTTAGTGAGCTAAGCTTGAACTCGACACCTCAAGTTCGTGATGAGCCTGAACTAAGCTTGAGCCTAATCATTGTTTGAATGGCTTCATGACAAAGCTCAGCTCAACATGATTGGCTGACACTGACACTGTCAAGGAACTTATTAAGCTTTGTCTGTTTCAAGTTAAACCTCCGGAAAGGGATAAAAAAATAAAACCACCTAACAAAGGGATAGAAAAGGAAATCAAAATTACCATACCATACATATCATGTGGTTTTTGTCCATTTGTTACCAAAGAGAGTTTATTAGGTAAGGAAGTAAAACAACTGCATAGAATTCTCAGATACTCAACAAAAGAAAAGGGGTGGGAAACCAAAAATCACTCCCGAGACATTTGACCTTTGCAACAAGAGCCATGTGGTGTAAGCACCAAGACGCCAACTATGCAATAGTGCTAAAAGCTTGCTGCTTGGCAATTTTCTACATATAAGTCCATGGGATATGTCAGAAAATCTCACATTTTGTGATTTCAACACGAGATGTTTCACAACGGATTGCAAGGTGGCTCTTTATTGAAGATCGAATGCTAAGCCTGATTGAATAGAAGAGTGTTGAAATATATTAAGTATATTAACTCTAACCTCTCCTACAACCTTTGGGTTTTATGAGGGACAGTTGATTGCTTTAATTTAAGATGGTATGTAATTATTAATTATTCTCCGCACCTGTTTCCATGTTCATTGTTCAGGAGTGTCCCGTCTAAGGGGGAGTGTTGAAATATATTAACTACTCTAACCTCTCCTACAACCTTAGGGTTTTAGGAGAGACAGTTAATTACTTTTAATTTTAATTTAAGGAAGAGAAGGGGTTTCAGAATAAGTGAAGGGTAGCAAATATTGGTTATAAATTAGTCAATGAAAATGACTAATGTTTCTAACGTGGTTTTCTATTGTTTTCCCAAGTGGTATCACTTTGCAACGGATAACAAGAAAGAAACTATAGTTTTTTGATAAAAAAAATACAATTTTCCAAGAAAATTTGAGTTTTGCCTTAAAAATAGACCTAAGATCCTCTACAGTAAGTTGCCTGCATTACCATGTAAGAAATGTTTATTGCATGAGCATGAGAAACATACAAAAATTTAAAACTTTCACCTAAATTTGATTTTATACATTTTGGTGGAGGGGTGGCAATTTGTGTTGGCAGGTTAAGTTTATGTCATGTCAAGATAAGGATGTACGATTATATGGCTTAACCCGGCCCCAACCCATTTATTGATCGTATTAAAGCAGGTTAACCCACTTTAACCCAAAACATGTTTACAGTCAACTTTAACCAGTTTATTTCGTGTTGGGTTCACAAGTTATGTGATAAAATATGTTGACAGATTAGATTCATGTTATCTCAAGTTTAGGGTATACAACTATATGGATCATTCCTATCCCAACCCATTTATTAATTATGTCAAAACGGGTCAATCCATTTGACCAGAAGATTACAGTCAACCTTAACAGGCTTATTTCCGTGTTGGGTTTGTGTCAGATTTACGGGTCGTATCAAACATAACCACCCCTACTTTTTGGCATATATATCACATTTTGTGAACCGTACCTTACTGGATTTTAACTTACTCCAAAGAGCTACGGAAGGCTTTGAGAGCAGCCGAAAGAATGTATTCTGTGCCTTTTTATTACAAAAGTACTCGTTGTTCGATCATGAGGGACTGTCAGTCTTTATCAAATCACTTTGAATCTACTTGTTTTGGGAGAATAAATGTTGTGTTCAGGATTTTATATGTCTCACTGTATCCTATACACAAAGGCTGGGTGTATAAGGTCATAACTGTAAAAACAATATCCAAATGAAAAAATTAAATATCATAAAAAGGTGAATGGATAAAAAATGCTTACTTTAACGAATGCTAACCACTGCTCTTTGTCAGGTGGCGGGCACATCAGTGCCAAAAAGTGAATATACGCCCCCCAAAAAGTGAAAATCACTTTTCAACACTGATGTGTCTGACTCTGACAAAGAGCAGTGATGAGCGTTTGTTAAGGGAAGCGCTCATAAACCGATCCCCATAAAAAGGGGGTGTACAGGATTAAAACCATAAAATAAGCAACCTGTTTGGAAAATGGGAGCAATGTTCTATGCCCAATCTGTCTTCTCCCCGTGCTTCCAGACGGAAAGGCTGGCACCTGATGACTTTTTTGAAGACCAGCCAGTGGTGTGAGGACATTGTGGGGACATACAAATTCCTGATAGAATGTTTGTTTCTTAATTTTGCTCATGCAAAACAAAGCTGCCCATAAACCTCCAAACTTCCAAAGTAGATTTACTGTAGCTCTTTTCCTGTAGTGAGACTGAAGCCCTTGGGATGTCGAGTGACACATGGGAGGTAAAAAACACTTAGCAGTGATTCATTTTTTGTGATGATTCACTTTTTCCACCCTCGTGTCACTCGCACCATAGTGTATCAGTCTCGCTACATTGAGAGGGTTATAGGAAATCTGCTTTGCCTAACTTCAATCCAACTTGGCTTTTGTGAGCACAGAATCCCTGCACAATACGTCTTGGGGGCTGAGAACACTCAAATCAGTATTGAAAAGTGACTTGTTTTTTATGGGGCATGTGCATATTACTTTTCAAGGCTGATATAAGTATTCACAGGCCTTTAAACACGAATTATGCAAGGATTTTGCGAGTACAGAATCCGGGGGGACTTCCATACTACACTATTTTTCTCAACAAGCCCCCCAAATTGGTTGTGTCAACTTCCCTAGATAACCAATGAGCAAGAGAGCTTGTGTCAGCTCAACAATCATATAGCCGTCTGTTGTAATTATTTATAGGGAGCAAATGTCCTGTTCAGGATTTGGTGTCGGGGACGGTGTTCAGGACACCAAGGGACGTCATATCTCATATGAAATAAAATGGCCGGAAATTTGAAATTTCATCCAATTCCCACCGATTTTATTCCATATGATATCCCCCAGTGTCCTGAACACCATCATGGTCACCAAATACTGGACAGAACATTTATTTCGTTGGATGGCATATTTGGTTGGGGTCATAGAAAATCTAACAAAGAAATGGTGGAAGTGTAACCACTTCTAATAAACACCGCAGTGTTCGACCATCACCTAACGTTACTTATACCCAGCTCCAACTCTCCCATTAATTAAGCTTTTGAATTGATTGTTCTGTTTTAATTGCACTGAGATGACAACTCTCTCCAGTCTTCTTCACCGCCGATGCGAGTGGATATAAATATCAACCAATAGCTTCGTTCTTCCTCACTCTCTGTCTCTCCTTTCTCTGCAACAAACTGACAACTCTGTCATTCTCTGTTTCTTCATCCATGGCTTCCATTATCTCCTTACTCTTCTGGTTTACAATCTCTCTTACACACCTCTCTATTTCGTTTTCACAGATTGTTCTGCCTGTCACGCACTCACTCTCAAAAACCCATTTCAATCGCACCCTCCACCTTCTCAAATCCTCCTCTGTTCGCTCCACCGCCAGATTCCAGCACCACCGCCACCACCACCACCGGCAAATCTCCCTCCCTCTCTCCCCCGGTAGCGACTACACTCTCTCCTTCTCTCTCGGCTCTGATTCAATTCAAACCATCTCTCTTTATATGGATACCGGCAGCGACCTTGTCTGGTTCCCCTGCGCCCCATTTGAATGTATACTCTGCGAAGGCAAATACGACACCTCCGCCGCTACCGCTCCTCCCAATATCTCCTCCTCTGCTTTCGTTCCCTGCAACTCCCAAGTCTGCTCCGCCGTCCACTCTTCCCTCCCGTCTTCCGACCTCTGCGCAATCGCTCGCTGCCCATTGGAAACGATTGAAACCTCCGATTGCTCCTCCTTCGCCTGCCCGCCGTTCTACTACGCCTACGCCGACGGTAGCCTAATTGCCCGCCTTTACAGAGACAGTCTCTCAGTGCCCATGTCGTCTCCGGCGTTTCATCTACCAAATTTCACATTCGGGTGCTCTCACACCGCTCTCGCCGAACCAATTGGCGTCGCCGGCTTCGGCCTAGGCGCCCTTTCTCTACCGGGCCAATTAGCTAGCCTTTCCCCCCAACTCGGTAACTCGTTCTCTTACTGCTTGATTTCTCACTCCTTCGATTTCCGGCGCTTTCGTCGGCCGAGCCCGCTAATTCTCGGCCGGAACGATGACAGCAGGAAACAATCCGGCGACGGCGAAGATGAATTTCAATACACACCGATGCTTAATAATCCCAAACACCCGTACTTTTACTGTGTCGGGCTTGAAGCGGTCACCGTCGGCGAGAAGCGAATTCCGGCGTCGGAGATATTCAAGAGGGTGGATAGAGAGGGGAATGGGGGAATGGTGGTGGATTCAGGGACGACATTTACGATGCTTCCGGCGGGATTGTATGAAGCGGTGGTGGCCGAGTTTGACGACCGAGTTGGACGGGTGTACGAGCGGGCGAGCGAGACGGAGGTCGAGACGGGACTCGGTCCGTGTTATTTTTATGATGAGTCGGTCGAGAAGGTGGCGAAGGTGCCTAAAGTGGCTTGGCACTTTGTGGGGAACGTGAGTGTTGTTTTGCCCAAGAGGAATTACTTCTTTGGATTCGACGGCGGCGATGGGGAGGAGAGACGGCGGAGAGTGGGGTGTATGATGGTGATGAGCGGCGGCGATGAGGCGGATTCCGGTGGGCCGGCGGCAACGCTGGGGAATTATCAGCAGCAAGGGTTTGAGGTGGTTTATGATCTGGAGAAGCGGAGGGTTGGATTTGCCCGGAAACAATGCGCATCTCTTTGGGATAGTCTAAACAGAAGGCGGCGACGCTAACATACGCTGGATTGGTGGCTCCTCTCGACTGCCTTTGGGTTGCGGGTTTGACCTCATGCAGACCCTAATCCTATGACCGGATATTTGCAAATCCTCTGCGTTAAGCTTAAAATACATTAAACAGAAACTGTTTTCAAAATAGGACATGTATACAATAAAATTGAAATTTCAATCTTGGGCAGGATGTTAGACTTATAAAGTGAGCTCACCCTTTTTAATGTATTTTAAGTTTATTGTAGAGGTTTCACTTTCGAAATAAAGATATTCTATAAAAAAATTTATAAAGAAAACTGTTCCTTCATTATGTATTTATTTATTTAATCCATATTTTATTATACAAAAGCAACAAAACACCCTCCTTTCTACAAAACTTGATATCTCTCCAGTTACAGGAGTCTGGAATGAGTCAGAACAGCTATACTTCCTTGGATCTTTCAGATGACGGGTTCGGCTAATTGTACGGTTGTGCTGTTTTGATTTTTTGTTTGATATACGCAACAGGGAAAGGATGTTCTGTCCAGGATTTGGTTTGCTGGGTGATGTCCAGGACACTAAGGGACGTCATCTGGAATGAAATGGGTGGGTGGATGCATTTTTTGAACATGGAATATGCATCTTATTCCATATGACAGCTCCTGGTGTCCTGGATACCATCCTAGACACAAAATCCTGGACAGAACATCCTTTCCTATACAGGGTGACATTTTAGGTATAACCGACGGACAACGACTTAGCAAAACCAACTACGGTGATTTTTAATATTTTTAACCCTTTATTTATTTTTTATCTCTTTTTTCTTTCTTTTTTTTTTTTTTTAAATGTCATCCCTGACACCGGGATCGGTTTATGAACGCTTCCCTTAACAAACGCTCATCACTGCTCCTTGTCAGGGGTGGACACATCAGCGTT
>JAOXJP010000001.1:2782813-2795649 GCA_025762735.1 Platanus orientalis
GAAGCAGTGGAGCTTTTTAGGCTCATTGAAAGGAGAAGGGGTATGTGTCGTGAGGGTGTGTATCCTAATTCGGTTGCTTGCAAGAACTTGAGAAGTGAGCTTAAAAATTGGAGAGTAGTATTAATTATGAGAAAAGGTCAGGAGGAGTCTTGTAAAAGGAGTTTGAGGTACAGTAAGGGAATCTTAAAGTGTACTTAATGGACCTAAAGTTTCTTTCTCGGAATGTGAGAGGGATTGGGAATAGGGATAAGAAAGGTAATTAAGCAAAGTATTTCTAATGTGATCTTGGATATTTTGTGTATACAAGAATCTAAAATTCAATTAATGAGCGATGGTGTGGTTAAGGAGGTATGGGGGTTGAGGCCGTGCAAGTGGTTGGTCTTTCCTTCATGGGGGGCTTTGGGAGAAATTCTCTTGATTTGGGATGTGAATAGAATCGAGGTTTTGGAGCATGAAATTGAGGCTTCTTCAGTTGCGATTAAGTGGTGGATTGGGTGTTCGTTGGGGTGTATGACCCTGTTCTAGGAGATGAAGTTGATGCTTTTTTGGTTGAGCTAGATGATATTAAGGCTCATTGGAATTTACTTTGGTGTTTTGGGTGGGGGGATTTCAACTTGGTTAGGCTGCCTGGTGAGAGAAATGGAGCTGGAAGATGGGGTGCCGGCATGAGAAAATTTGGGGATTTTATTGATAGGTGGCAGCTCATGGATGGGCCTCTTAATGGGGCCAAATTCACTTGGTCTAATTTCCAAAGTCAAGTCTCCATGAGCAGGCTCAACTATTTCCTTTATTGCGGGGTATGGTAAGATTTATTTCTGGACCAGTTTCAAGTTGCCCTTCCTAAAGTGACTTCAAACCATTTTCCTATCATGTTGGATTGGAAGAAATTGAATGGGAACACTATTTTCATAGAAGAAAGTTGATTCACAATATTGAGCATTTGATTCAAATGCTTTGCAATTAAACCATACTTCAAATTTACCAATTTTCTAATAAAAAAAGCTCCTATGATCTTTCTCTCATGTAGCCCTTTCAATTTCTTCCAAAGTGAGTGTGTCAAGGTTTCAATAAACACGTGATGAAAAATACTATCATTCAACCATTGTAAATAAATCCAATGCCTTTCCGGTCTAGCTTTTTCCACTCATTATTTGTCATTTTTTTGTTGAAACTCCATCACATTCTAAGGATGCATACAAATCCTTGCAATACAAAACGTCTTCTATTTTTCTCTTCCAAATGATCAAATTATTTTCATTTAGGCTCACCATTTGACTTGTGCTTGCCCATATGATTTGTAAACAAAATAACTAATGCCTAACTCTAATTCCATTTATTGGGAAACCACACACTTTTCCGTCTATCTGCAAATCAAAGGAGTGTCATCAGTAGAGAATAAATCTAAGCAATGATATAGAAAACATAATGAAATAAATAATAACAATAATACACTAATTTTTAATGTGGAAAACCCTTCAATGTGAAGATAAAAACCACGAGACCTTTTCCAATATTTCTTCCACTATATTTTCAATATATGGGATTATAATAGTTTTCTCTTGTCACGATTAGAGGATAACATCAAGAGCAAACAACTCCCTGGATTATAAATTTTTTCACCAAATGGTTGATATTACAAAGGACACAAGAACACACTTACCTCCAAAGACCTTGAAACCAAAGATGAGATGTTCCAAACATCTTTCTACCTCAAAAGAAAAAACCACAAGCTCTGTCATACTTTTTCCTAACAAAATAGAGAGAAAACCAGTTCCAAAAGAAAACCTAAATATGACTCCCAAAAGGTGTTTGTATAGTGGCGGTGTTGGAAAGAAGTTCAAACCATCAAAATAAGATTAAATGTTCACTAAGAAGAGTCATTTATCTTATGAGGCTTTCAAACAGTCATATAGATGTTTGAGCTTCCATGCCCCATGCGCATGACCAACTCAAAAAATGAAGTGGGTCCCTCCTTACGAGGAGTAGCCCACCTTATGAGCAGAGAACCCCACCTTATGATGGAACCCCAACCCTTTGTAGTTGATTTGGATCTAGTTCCTTCTCCTGTGGTGCATGATGATAATGATATAGGAAATGTGTGGGGCCATGAAGAGGCAATTGGTTGATGATGTCTCTATAGGTGATGCTGAATAGGTACTAGGGGTGTGGACCCTTTAGGAACCACTAGTTGGACCTCAGCTGGGGTCTATAAGAGTGCACCAACCATCTAGGTGTACCAACCTCATGAGCACATCATACTTACGGATGGGGGTGAACCAGAGAGTTATTAAGAAAGCTCAAACTAATGAACATAAGGTGGAGTTGTTGGGAGCTATGTAGGAAGAGATGAATTCCATGTATAAAAACCACACTAATGATTTAGTAAAGAAAAAAAAAAGCACTAAAAAATAAGTAGGTGCTCAAGTTAAAGATGGAGGACAAGATCTCACAGCCAAGGTACTAGGCAAGGTTGGTTGTGAAGGATTTTGGGCAAAGGGAATGCATTAATTTTGATGAATTTTTTTCACCTGTGTTGAAGATGTCATCTATTTGGATTTATTTGGTTTGGTTGCAAGTATGAACTTAAAAATTGAACAACAAATGTCAAAATATCATTCCTTCATGGTGATTTGGAGGAAGAAATGTATATGGAACAACGAGAAGGTTTCGAAGTTAAAGGCAACGAGTTCTTGGTTTGTAAGCTAAAAAAGTGCTTATGTGGGTTGAAACAGGCCCTAAGGCAGTGGTATAAAAAAGTTTGAATCATTCATGGTAGATCATGAGTGCAGAGAACAATTTCAAATCATTGTGTATTTATTTAATAAATTTTTTATGATGACTTTATTATCCTATTGCTTTATGTTGTTGACATGTTGATTGTTGGAAAGAACACGAACAAGATTGACAAGTTGAAGAAGGAACTAAGGAAGCCCCTTGTAAGGAAGGATTGAGATTGAGGGCCATCCTAGTAGATTTGGGTATGGAGATTTCTTGTGAGAAGGTGCTTCAAGATTTAGTATAACCGTGTTTGCATTTTTCATTGCACATGGCTTTCTCTATGTATAGATCTAAAGTACATAAGGCAAAACCAGTTAATTCTGCACTTGGTGTTCACTTGAAGCAATATTCCAACCACAGTCCTTCAAGTAAAGAAGAGCCTCAATAAATGGAGAAGCTTCCCCACACATCAGTCGTAGGAAGTTTGATAGTGCACAAGACCCGACATCATACATGCAGTTGGAGTGGTTAGTATATTTCTCTCCAGTCTTGGCAAAAAGCATTGGGAAGTAGTTAGATGAATTCGTAGATTTCTCAAGGGTTCTTCCAAGATATGTTTATGCTTCAATAATGGCAAGCCTATGCTAGAAGGTTTCACAGATGTTGCTATGGCAAGAAATATTGGCTCTAGGAAGTCCACTTTTGGTTACCTATTTACTTCTTGCAGATGGAGCAATATCATGACAATCTAAGTTACAGAAGTGTATGGCCTTATCTAATACAAATGCCAAATATATTGTTGTTACAAAAGCAAGCAACGAGAGACTATGGATGAAGAGATTTTTTCAAGAGTTGGCCTTGAAGTAAGAGAAATATCTGGTTCACTATGATAGTCGAAGCCTTATCCACCACAGTAAGAATCCAAGTTTCTATTATGACTCTATGCATATAGAAGGTGACATTGGATTTGAGATGTTTTGGAAAGCATATCATTACTTGAGAAGATCCATACTGATAAAAATGCATCATATATGATAACAAAAGCCTTATCCAAATAAAAACATGAAATTTGTTGCTGTGATAGGTCTTGATATGATGGAGCCCTTTTATGAGTCGGGAGGAGGAAATTTTTGGTGTTCCCACCCACTCTTTTTGAGTTAATCATTTGCATGGGGCATGGAAGCCCACATATAGATGATTGTTTGAAAGCTTTGAGCATTTAATGCTCTATTGAGTTCCTCTAAAAGAAAGGGACTCCCCTTGGTGAGCATTCAATGCTCTTTTGGTGGATTGAACATTGTTTCTCTATGCTGCCATTATGTAAGCATTTTTTGGGAGTAGTTCTTTGGGTTTTTCTTTTGGGGGCTGGTTCTCTATTTATATTTGTGAGAAGGAAGGTGAGGCAGCTTATGGTTTTTTCCATTGAAGTAGAAGATTTTTGAAGCAGTTTCTCTTTGACTTCAAGGTTCAATGTGTTTCGGCATCGCCTCTCTTTGGACGTAAATGTGTTTTTGCATCCTTTGCATGATCCATCATTTGGTGGAATAAACTTATAATGTAAGATCGTAATTTTCTCTTGATATTATTTTCTAGCTGTGACTTGAGAAAACTATTGTAATCTCATATATTTTGAAAATATAGTGTAAGATTTATTGGATTAGATCCCATGGTTTTTCCTTTCACATTGAAGGGTTTTCCATTTTAAAAAATTGTGGTGTGTTATTGTTCTTGTTTGTTTAATTATTTTCTGTGGTATAATTGCTTGGATTTATTCTCTACATGAGTCACTCATTTGATTTGCATAGAGTGTGATTTCCCAACAATAGGTTCAGAGTCTTATACCATTTAGGGTGCATTTGGATGTAACCATGAGAAAACATGTGATGTAATAAATCACACTATTTTTATATTGGCAATAAAAAAATGCAAATTTTCACCTTAAAATCAAAAAGTTATGCCGTTTTGTTGATAATGCTGGGTGTTTGCATTTGGATTACCATATAAAACTCTACCTTCAGTTTATCATACTTGTTTTATCTGTGTAGTTCTTCAGAATGGCCATTGCATTGGGAGGTGATTCCTCCATGGGGCTCCACGCTTATCGCCACATGTCATCATCACAATCATCAACAGCACATCTTTATCATCATTATTAACATCTAAACCATCATTATTGCCACCATCATCATATTGATCTGATCATCGTCCCCATCTTCATCATCATTACATTATCCACAACATCTTAACAACCACGTTATTCTTAATTTCATCGTTGTATTGGTATTTCATGGTGTTGATCCAATTCCAGCTTAACTGATTTGCCACCTTGGCAATGATTGACCTCACAGATTAATACCTATAGATGATCTTAACCATTTTATTAGTCACTTGGGATTGAAGTTGTAACAGCCGTGTCAATAATCCACCAAAAAAATTCATCGATTGATTGAGTGGGATTGTCATTTTTTCGTGATTAAGGAAGAATATTGAGTCATTAATGATTAGGAATAACACAAGTTGGAAAGCTAAAAGCGAATGATGTTGCCATTTTCTTAAGCAGGAGAGAGAATGTCCTGATACAATTTGGTGCATTTTCTTATCAAGCTGGGATTCTGAACCATTCAATTAGTAGTCTCATATCCCCTAGATGAAAATCTACCTGACAAATCTATTAATCCCATGATTATGAACATCCAGACGAGCTGATCTCTTCATCCAATGTGGCCAATTTAGTGCACCTACTCAATCATCAATCAAGAAAGAATACCAACTGCTAATATGAATTTGATTTGAGAGTAGAAGCGTATTATGAAGCCCAAGTGTTCCAGCTCTTTCAGTGCCATGATGAAATCTATTGATGAGTGAAAATATTTTGCATATAAATCCTTTTATCTAGCATGGATTCTTAACTATAAATAACATCAAATCAAATGTTCAACTAGGTATTCTAATCCCGATTCTCCACTGATCAACATATATATATTGATTATGCTAATCTTGAATTTATCAACCCAGTCTGATCTTACTTCACATGTTTAAATCAGTAAGAAATAATTAATAACAGCAATTAAAATCTAATTTCTTCACAATGTTTTTGTGAAGAAATTACTTAGGTTCAGACTTGGACCAGCACGTACCCAACCTGTTGCCACATTAATTTTTTGATTTATGAACTAGGTTGGGGTTGAACCTGTATGTCAATTATTTGACGTTATTATCTGTAACGCTAACCGCTAAGCTCATCTACAGCAGACTTGGACGTGCCGACTATAAGGATGGCCTGGGGCCATCCTCAACCGGTCCTATTATCCATTGACCCAGTAGAATCTGATTACTTTCACTTTCAATCATTGACAACTTCCTACTCCCTAACAAGAGACGCTCTGGTTGGCAAATTGTATGACAAGTCGTCCTCCTTCCTCCTAATATATTATTATTATTCATGCAGTTCGATATCCAAGGTGCAGCCCCCCCTCCTAGACCAAGAAAGAATATCCACGCGCCTCACGATTTGTTCACATGCACTGCGTGTCTTCTCATTTATGTGTTAGCAAGATGGATCACGTCATAAACATAGATATTGTACCAGTTGCTCCAAACATGTGTCTGGCCTAGACCTTTTAAGCGAGCTACAGGCCATGAACTTTTCAAGCTGGGCCTAAACCCATTAATTATCTTTGGATGTCTTACACTATATCATGATCTGTGTGTGTGTGTGTGTGTGTGTGTCAATGCTCCCTTGGTTGAGTGGTTGTGGCATACTCCCCCATGGGGGAGGGCTAGGGGTCGAATCCCCTTATCAGCAATATGCAGTGAGTATCCTAAGTGCGGGTCCTGGTCTGAGTGAACAGTTAAGTGGGCCCAAGTGGCCATACCCAAAAATGATATCTTTCTCCTCTATAAAGGGTGAATCACGCCTTCAATATTTATAAGACAGAAGGAGCACCATTGCAACAACCATTTGGTTACAATCATGAATCTACCAAATTCACTAGAAAACAGATTTAAAAACATATATATAGGCATTTTAAGCAGCTGGCACATACAAGACTGAAAACGACTCAAAGTAAGACGAGACCACCATCATGGACTTTCCTCCTTTTAGGTATAGCCATCCTTGATTCGATCCTTCAACCTTCTCCACGCCTTCCCATACTCACCCTTTAAGTCAGTAATCAAGTCTCTATGGAGAGAGAGAGAGAGAGAGAGAGAGAGAGAGATGACGTCGTCTTTAAGTCTCCTCCAATATAGCTTTTGTTAGGCCCAGCGTTACAGCTGTGTGCACATACATAAAAAGATTTTAATGGTTTTTGTTTCTTGGTACTGGTGGCTCGCTCGGGCTGGCACGCCAGGGAAGCTGCTCACGGGAATCTAGCCGGATCCACAAAGGCGTGACTTACCTTCATGGGGGCCCACTTCAGGCTGGGCCCATAGCCGACTTGCCAACTAGGGTGCCACGCGGCGCTCTTGGGCGAGTTGGGAACAGCTGGCGAATGATCAACTCTGGCTTTGAGAGCCGAAAGAATAACGAAAATGCCCATTTCCTCCGGCAAAGTATATCTTCGCGCTTCTTAAGGTATTGAAAGCATGTTTAATGAAAAGAATAAGGTTCCTTAATTATGGGTGTATTATAGTAGTCCTGCGAATCAGTGGGGCCCATTTAAAGTCTCACCTGCCCAGATAACCCAGAAAGGGTGGGGCCAAATGAACGATCATGACCGTCGATTGATGTACCATATTAGGATGATTGATTAGAAATAAGGTCAACAGTCAATCTTAAATGACTTGTCCACTACATTCGTCCCCACCACCAAGCAAGGCATTCCTTTTGAATTCGTACAAGTAGTGCCTGGTGGAGGAGCCACTTCTAATATGCGCCGCAGGGTCTGACGGTCACCAAACAGATATGTCCCCAGCTGCCAACTCCTTCCCCCTATTAATTAGTAATGATCAATTATGAGTTTTAATGGCTTTGAGATTCTGAACTCTCTTTCTATCTCTCTTTACAAAACCCAGTCTTCTTCACTCTCTAATAAAAACCTCAGCCAGAAGCTTCTTCCTCTCTGACCTTCTTTTAAAACCATTTCTCTGCAGAAAATTGAAAACCTTGCTGTTCTTACTGGGTTCTTGTATCATGGCGTCCTTCTTCCTAATCCTCTTCTTCACTAACTCTCTTCTGTACTTTTCTCTTGTGTCTTCACAGATTGTACTACCTCTAACACACTCGCTCTCAAAAACCCAATTCAATCACACCAACCACCTTCTCAAATCCTCCTCTGTTCGTTCCACCACCAGGTTCCAACGCCGCCCCCATCAAATCTCTCTCCCTCTCTCCCCCGGTAGCGACTATACTATCTCCTTCTCTATCGGCTCTCACCCACCTCAAACCGTTTCTCTTTATATGGACACCGGCAGCGATCTTGTCTGGTTCCCCTGCTCCCCATTTGAATGCATACTCTGCGAAGGTAAATACGACACATCCACCGCTACGGCTCCTCCAAACATCTCATCCTCTGCTTTCGTTTCCTGCCACTCCCCAACCTGCTCCGCCGTCCACTCATCCCTTCCCTCTTCCGACCTCTGCGCCATCGCTCGCTGCCCATTAGAAACCATCGAAATCTCCGATTGCTCTTCCTTCGCTTGCCCCCCTTTCTACTATGCCTACGCCGACGGTAGCCTAATTGCCCGTCTATACCGCGACAGGCTCTCAATACCCATGTCGTCTCCGCCGTTTCATCTACCAAATTTCACGTTCGGGTGTGCTCACACCGCTCTCGGCGAACCAATCGGCGTCGCCGGCTTCGGCCGAGGCGCCCTGTCTCTACCAGCCCAGCTAGCTAATCTCTCTCCCCAACTCGGTAACTCGTTCTCTTACTGTTTGATTTCTCACTCCTTCGATGTCCACCGCATTCGTCGACCGAGCCCGCTAATCCTCGGTCGAAACTCTCTCGCCGATGAGAACAAGAAACAGCTCGGCAATGGCGAAGGTGGGTTTCAATACACACCGATGCTTAATAACCCGAAACACCCATACTACTACTGTGTCGGGCTTGAAGCGGTCTCGGTCGGAGAGAAGCGAATTCCGGCTACGGAGAGTTTGAAGAGGGTGAATAGAGAAGGGAACGGTGGGATGGTGGTGGATTCCGGTACGACTTTTACGATGCTTCCGGCGGGTTTGTATGAAGCGGTGGTGGCCGAATTCGATCACCGAGTTGGACGGGTTTACAAGCGAGCTAGCGAGACGGAGGACACGACGGGACTCGGTCCGTGTTACTATTTCGATGACTCGGTGGATAAAACGGCTAAAGTGCCGAAAGTGGCTTTTCACTTCGTTGGGAACGCGAGCGTGGATTTGCCTAAAAGGAATTACTTCTTTAGCTTCGCGGACGGTGGTGATGGAGGGAGGAGGAGGAAGGTGGGGTGTTTGATGGTGATGAACGGTGGAGATGATGCGGAATCGGGTGGGCCCGTGGCTACGCTGGGGAACTACCAGCAGCAGGGTTTTGAGGTGGTTTATGATTTGGAGAAAAGGAGGGTTGGGTTTGCCCGGAAACACTGCGCGTCACTTTGGGATAGTTTGAACGGAAGGCGCTAACGTGCGCTGGCTAGGTGGATGTATTTGGGGGAAAGGTGGGGTTGACTATTTTGATTAAGCGTGCGGATTTGGGAAGGGGGTTGACCGCACGTGGGGTCTAAGTTGAAATAAGGAGGGTTCAACTTTGTATACTTTTGTATATATAAAATAATTAATAAAAAGCTTTGATGCGTGTTTTGTAGAGAAGTGATCCGGACTAATTGGTGTGAGATGTTAAAGGTGAGGGCGGGACCCGCCAGTAGATGTGTACGTCCATTCGTAAACTACTTTATTTACTAAGGTCCTGTTTGGGTACGTACCATAGTGTGCCAAGAAGGTTACCCGGGATCCTCTTTTGCTGTTTTAAGGAACCCCCTAATTCTTCATTTTTGGTCCCATGGGCCTCACTCCAGATTCTGTGAACACAAAATCCGTGTACAATTCATGTTTAAAGGTCTGTGAACACTCACATCAGCATTGAAAAGTAACAAACACGTGTCCCAAAAAATGCAAGTCACTTTTCAATACTAATATAAGTGTTTTCGGTCGTTCACACACATTGTGCTCACAGAAGCAATGTTGGGGGCTTATGGCTATCCTGCTTAATGTGAGACCTGTAAAAACGGCAGCGGATGCAGTGGTAATGCATGATGACTGAGGGCAAATGTTGCTGGTCAGGTTCAAACCCAAGACCTCTTTTATAGAGAGAGACGTTATTGTAACCACATGTTAGCTCCCGTTATTGTTTGTGCTTACATTTCGCAACTGTCCCTGTCCGGAAAAGATTAGGTACGGAAATCTGCTTTTCCTGATGTATTAGAATGGCATAGGGTGTTGATACATCAGCATTGAAAAGTGATAAGCACCCTTCATAAAGTGTAAGTCACTTTTCGGCACTGATGTATCAGCCTCCTGATGTCATTCTGATTAGACCGGATCCTCTCCTGTCACTTATGACCTGCTAAGGTCCTGTCTAACAGGTGGCATGACACTATTGAAAGAAAAAAGTGAATTACAACTTTTGAAAAAGGTAATTCACTTTTTCTTTCCAATCATTTTCTGCCATTTATTAGACAATACTTTAACAGGTTATAGGCCAGCAGGAGAAAATCATTTGCGTCTAATTAATACATCAGGAAAAACTGATTTCCGTAACTAATTGCCGCCCACGTCTGTCACAACTCACAAGGGGTTAGCACTAAAACAACATAAACCCACCTAGAGGTTGCGAACATGGGGTTTCTGGTTTTTTCTTTTTTAAATTTTTGTAGATTATTTTTATCATTGTAATTGCATAGAATAAGTTAAATGATGATGTGACATTATTATTATTATTATTTTATTTGGTGATAAAAGACTCTCTAAGTATGAATTATGATCTGGACTTATAGTTTTGAAAACCAAACCAGACTGGGTGGTTTGATTCAGAAAAGATTATATACAGAAATCTGCTTTTCCTGAGGTATTAGGAAGGCATTAGGGGGTGGACACATCAGTGCTGAAAAGGGATAAGTACCCCCCAAAAAGTGAAAGTCACTTTTAGGTGCTGATACTCAGCCCCCTGATGTCAACCTAATACATTAGGAAAAGCAAATTTCCGTACCTAATCCCAACCCGATTTGATTTGGTTTGACCTGAACTAACACCTTAAATAGTTCTACAAAAGCTGAAAACCGTGATCTGTGAAGTAAAAACAAACGTATATAACGTGCAAAATTGGTCAAAATCAGTCAGTTTTTTATGAACCCGATTTTAATAAAAACCAACCATTTCTTTTTAGCAAATTAAAAAGAAAAAAAAATCAGAAATGCATTTCTCCCATCAAAGTGTAGTATTGTTTTATGATAAGATCATATATCCTTCATCTAATTATGTTACTCATCCTTTTAATAAGCATTAAGCATATCTTTATAATTACACTAGTTATTTATTAGTCATTGTTTTAGCTTTAGTGTATATAAATTTCAAGTTTTTTTTTTAATTAAGCTTTCTAATGAATTAATAATTACCTTCGTTTTTGGTTATTATATTTTACTATGTTTGAAACGAATCATAGTTAGATCATGTAAATTAGGGGTGGCAATGTTTGATATGACCAGTAAACCCAAAACGAAATTAGTGGATTAGGGTTTTTTGTAATCATGTTTTGGACGAAATAAGGTCAATTCGCTTTTGACATGATTAATAAACGGGCCATGTTCAAGTATACCCTTAACTCGACAAGACACAAACCTAACATGCCAACACGAATTGCCACCCCTAGTTGAACTTGAATTATCCATCTTAATGGTTCAATGGTCGATCTGATTCTCTGTTCCCAACACAACTAGAAGGTATTGGAAGAGTTTCGGACACATATCCATGCATAGCCAAAAATACCCCCAAAAAGATGCACATATCCATGCATTAACAGCTGTTCATTAGGATTGGCTCTTTTCGTCCCATGTTGGCAGATTGGATAGACATTGAGTCTAATCGTGGATTAACAGCTGGTCATTAGAATTGGTTTCTCTTGGCCACATGCTAATAGTTAAAACCACCCCTAGAGAGTAGCTTGAAGCAACTGCAGAAGAGTTAATTACTTTCTAGCACTTTCCATTGGAGAATTTGGTGACTCTCTCTCTCTCTCTATGGATGGATGGAAGGATGGGAGAGGTTCAACTCAATTGATGTTTACCCAGCAAATAGGATATTTGTTGTATATAATATAAATGAAAATACCCTTTGAATCACTGGTTGAGCATGTACTGGCGTGATATCTCTTCATCCAATTGGGAGATGGTTTCAACCCAAACGATGCTGCACAAACCATGAAAATACCGGCCCGACTTCTGTACACAATGCATGTGTAGGAGCCGGGAAACACTCACATCAACATTGAAAAGTGATTTTTTTGGAGCATGTGCTATCCAATTTTCAATGCTGATGTGAATGTTTACAGCCCCTGCACAAGCATCATGCATGGATTTTGCATACACAAAATCTAGAGTGTGAAAATACCCTTTTGTTTGTCCGGATCAGCTTGATATGATATTTGGTGTCTCAATTGTGTGCAAGGTTTAAAGGAAGATACTATAGTAATTATATAATAGAAAAGTATGGTGCTTATTTATCATTATATAGTATTATTGAGTCAACTTGTTGACTCCTTGACTCCAAAGCAAGAGTGGATTGTATCCGCTCCTCTTATCTTATGCTCCTCTCTGCCCCTTGTCAAGGGTGAGCACATCAGTACCGACAAGTGATTTTCACTTTTTGGGGGGGTGTATTTCACTTTTTGGGGGGTGTATTTCACTTGTCAGTGCTGATGTGCCCTCCCCCTGACAAGGTGCAGAGAGGAGCATGAGATTAGATGAGCGGATACAATCCTCTCCTCCAAAGCCTATTAAGTCCAGTCATGCACTCTAAAATATACTTAGTTGAGTCAAGTTGATTCCTTTGATTCAATCAAGCCCTATATATATATATATATATATATATATATATATATATATATATTAAAATATAAAACTAAAGCTAACAAACTCTATCTATTTTTATGATA
>JAOXJP010000001.1:2837220-2852969 GCA_025762735.1 Platanus orientalis
GGATAATAATCGGATACGGATAGTTAACCAAATATTTAATCGGATTCGGATTTTATCCGTGACTGGATATGTATATATCCGTAATTGGTTCATTTATAATCGGATATTTTTTAATCGAACGGATATTTAATCGAAAACGGATACATATATATTTGTATTTGCTTTAAACGAATACGAAAATGAGCCGGAGTCAAATGATGATCGGATACTTGCATCCCTAGGTCCTTTGAATCATTAAAGCCCTCCGGGTCACCACCACGAGACAAATAAGGGATCTATTTTTCTCCTGTCATTTTATTTGAATAACCATAATAAAAACAGCTTGAATTGACCCCAACTCCTAACCAAAAATAAAAAAATAAAAACATTTGCGGGAAAACCCATGCCACATCATATATTGATAGAGGTTATGAAAGAATTTAACGAACCTAAGGTCTACAACTATATTAGTAGGTCGTATTCATTTAACTTCATATTGGAATATTTTTATGGATAACTCATCTTATAAACTTCTTTATGCATATGTTTGTCATATGCATGTACTGGCAAATGAACAGGCAAATCGCGGGTATTTAAGTAGGCAAATTTGTAACAAAATTAAAATTAATAGTGAGAAAAAAAAAAAAAAAACATAAAATGTAAAAGAGTAATTTAGGAAAGGGAGAATGATTGTCTGTGTTGACCCAGACCTCTATAATTGTGCCACTGATTGACACATGATGGGTTTTTTGAATTTGGTGTCTCCTTTTGAACACCTACTTTTTCATCTAAACACTTTTTTGGACATATTTAACCCCAAAAACAACACATGTCAACTTATCAATCACCACACAAAAAAATATATGAAATCACAAGTTTGAAACATATTATTTGGTGGACAGTTGTTGAACTGAGATATGTGCTACAATGCTTCTTATTGGCGCCGAGAGAGATTTAAATTGATATTGGTTGTCCCCAGCATCCCCAAAAATGCCCTAAGAATTTGGTAGGACCACCTGAGGTCAGCCTAAGGTAGGACTGACATCAAGGGCTAACAGATCAGTGCTAAAAAGTAAAAACATCCCCAAAAAGTATAAGTCACATTTTTTTTGTGCTGGTGTTGGCCCCTAATGTCAGTCCTACCTTAGACTCATTTTAGAGGTCACACCAAATCCAAGGCATCAACAATAAGATTTTTATGGAGAATGATTGTCCGTGTTGACACACCTGCGTAGGCATGTCATTGATTGACATGTGATGTGTTTTTGAATTTGGTGTCTTTTTTCGACACCTAAACACTTTTTTGAACCCCAAGTACAATGTGTGTCAACTTATAATTCACCATAAACACTAAAGACACTTTGGCATCACAGGACATTTTCTTCCTAAATAAAACACAACCCAAAAGTGGAAATGAACTACCTTAAAATAACAACAACCACAAAATATACCCTTTGTACTACCAAGGTCCTATGCAATTTCCATGTATGAGTGTAGTTTTACTTGAAAAATAAAAATTGACATACAAGTGCCTAAAAAATTAAACTCATATATTAGTTTTGTCAGGGAAAAAGTGAATGGAAGAAAGAAATATAGGGGAAACATGCCACCAAGGCACCAAGGCACCAAGGATATATATAGATAAACTATATGCACTGCAGTGGAGTTACATAACTTGTCTCATTTAGAAAGAGAACCAAACGCATTATTAATGAAATCCTGACTTTTGACAATGCCACCATGTCCAAATCCAACTAATGTTCTACTACTTTGACCCGAAACACATTTACACTCAGTCTTAATATGCTAATTTTGTGTTGGGTTCGTGCCGGTTCATGGGTTATGTGGTAATTCATGTTGGTGGGTCAGAATCTTGTTGTGTTAAGCTAAGGTATACTAGTATATGGCTTAACCCAAATCTAACCTATTTATTAATCGTGTCAAACTAGTTTATAGTCAACCCCAACCTACTTATTTCTTGTTGGGTTTGTGTCAGGTTTACAGATCGTGTCAAACAATATTGTCATCCTTAGATATTCCACTCTAACAAATCAATCTTATTCTTTTGTAATGTGGGTGTAAGTATGATTCAATTTTTTATGTTATGAGATTGTTTTCAGAGTATGCCCAATCCCTTTACCTCCTTTGTAGATTTCCAACAATAATAATTTATAAAATCCGATATATAAATTAATCAAATTTAATTGTTAATCCCTCCTCAAAACTAACAAGTGTTATGGATTCCACAATTAATTCCAATAAGATGATTTTTTTAGTTGTTCGATAAAATATGCATTTATTTAAAAAACAATGGTTTCGTGTTTTCACTTGATGGGCAAAGTTAGACAATTTATAGGACGGCAAGTCGTTTTCCCTATTGTCACCAAAGCATCGAAGGACCTCTCTGCACGCAACCTCCCCTCTTCTATGAATCTTTCCCAGGAAACCTCCCCACTTCAATGAATCTTTTCCAGGAAATCGTCTGCAAATGGAGTCTTTCTAATGCAATATTTCGTCCTTGAATTAATGATGTCCTCCCTTTGCAAATAAGAGAACTTTTTTTTTTTATCAACTGTTACGTTAAATATAATTTAGATTTTTCTAAAAAAAAGCTTTATCTTCCTGTCAAATTACTATCTTTATCTGAGATAATTCCGTGTGGGCACTCGGGGAAGTTCTTGAACGTCGTTTTCTCACCAACATCCCACTCGGGTTCCTCTCCTCTCGTCTAGTTAACGTCTTGTTTATTTTGTACTTGAAGCTTAATGAATTTGTCAAGTAAATTGAAACATTATCCAAATAGAGTTCCAAAAGGTAAAATAATGTAACTAAGAATTAATTATTTGCTAAATTTTTTTTTTGTTTCTTTTTATAAAAAATAAAAAAAAAGTTGACATACTCCAAACATGTGTTTCAAGTGTCAAAACGAAATCCAGCTTCCAAGGAGAATCACCTCTTTGGTTCACTGACATCCGAGGAGAGCAGAAGAGTTTGAATTCTTAATTAGGGATCAAATATCGTATAACCTCAAAACAACTGGTTAATGGTAAAAATATAATTATATATTATAAAATAATAGCAGTTATAAACATAGTAGTAAGAACAATGTAGGCTGGACCCAATTGTTTGACCTGGTTCAACCGAAACCAGAGACTTGGACAATTTAATGGTATTTGAAAACTAGACCGAACCGTCAAAACCGTCCGATTTTTGGCTAACTGAACATTTTAAACGTAAACTATAAGCTTTCTAATATCCATGTCTTGTCATTCCCACTTTTCACTTCTATCTTTATTTCCATAACAAATAGTTTTAGCTTTTAGAAAAAAAAATAATAATAAATCTAGTTTACCCTTATTCAGGTAACCCTTTGCCTCTGTTTCCATCTCTTTTACCCAATCAAAGTTATCAAACCTTTATTTTTAAGTCAACTAAAGTTATCAAACCTTTTTTCTAGGGCTCTACTTGGTTGCGAATTAAGTAATGGAAAATAAAGTAAAATAGTACAGATCTTAAAAAATCCAAATGAAGCTGTTGTTTGGTTGAAATAAGAAAATACTCATGAAAATATTAACTTTCTATTTAAGGTTTTCCTAATATCTTGTTTTCTTTTATCAAATTGATCAGATTTTAGAACAAAATAAACTGTACATTATGAAAATAAGCAATATTTTATTATGTTTTCTTACTGTATTCTAAATCAACCAAACAATTGTTGGAAATACAATTCCACTCTACTTAACTTCACTTCACTTTACTCATTTTCATACAATTAACTTCACTTCACTTTTTCGCATTCTACTAACAACCAAGCAGAGCCTAAGTCAACTAAAGTTATCAAACCTTACATTTTACATTGGAAAAGGATGTACTACATCCAAATTTGTTTGACCTCCTGTGTCCCCACACTACATGCTAATATTTGAATATATATATATATATGAAGCCTGTTCATGCAATTTGGATTCAATAACTTTATTATTGTTTTGCATTTTAAGGTTGCATTTTTTTTTTTTTTTTATAAGTCGTGTGTTATTATTATTATTTTTAATTTCGTAGCTTGCTAAACTTTCTAATGTATCATAAATTGTTTTATTTTTTGAGATTTTATTACATTTTATTATATTTATGCAAACCATGGTTGATTGGACCATGCAAACCAGCAGTCAAACCTATGGTTATAAATTTATTTTGGGTTTTACTTACTATTTGACAAATCCGTCAAACTTCGTTGCTGATTTGGTAAAAATCCCTATTTCCCTATATAGGGAATCAAAGGACTTAAAAATGTTGTTTTCAATATCATCCACATCCCACTCAGATCCTCTCCTATCAAAGTCTTGTTAATTTCTAGCTTAGTTAAAAGCGTGGCATCCGTCAGGAGAGGATCTAGTGCCATCTCTGGAGGTCATATTCTCTCCTAGCTCTAAACTCCTGTCTATCATCCTGCTTGTGTTATGGTGCTACACTTATGGTGCTACACTGTACAGGCACAAACAGGACGATAGGCTGGAAAGAAGACGATGTTGAGCTTTCCGCAAAGTTCGTATCCTCTCCTGACCCGGCTTGGCTTCTGTGAGCACAGAATCTGTGCATAATGCATGTCGGGGGCTGAAAACACTCATTTCAGCATTGAAAAATGATTTGTATTTTTTGGGGTATGTGCTTATCACTTATATGTGAGTGATCACATGCCTTTGAACATGAATTGTGCACAGATTTTGCGTGCACAGAATCCAGAGTGTGACTGACCCTACCTGTCTAATGGTCTCGCTTGCATTGTGAAAAAGGACTCAGATAAAGCATGGAAATCAGTTTTTCCTGATGATGTATTAGAATCATATCAGCGCTGATACATCAGTGCCGAAAAGTGACTTTTACTCTTTGACGGGTGCTTTTCACTTTTCAATGCTGATTTATCTACCCCTGCTGCCATTTTTATCACAGAACATTTGCTTCGCATTTGAATACATGAAGAACTGATTTACGTACCTAATCTTTTCCGGTGAAAAACACGCACCTAAATTTTATTTTTTTGACTATTATTATTTATTACACAACAGCACAAACAGACAGGATGATAGTCAAGGAAACGGTTTTTTTTTCAAACGTCACCTTCACCCTGTCCAGAGAAAGCAGATTCTATTGGAGCCCATTCACACTTGTGTGGTGTTTGTTGTACGTAAACCCCGGGGCAGAGGATATCACTGTGCTCACTCGGGGGCGGACACATAAGCGCCAGAAAGTGATAAGCACGCCCCCAAAAAGTGTAAATCACTTTTCGGTGCTGATGTGTCCGCTCCCTGGTCCATGTGCATGGCATGCCTTTTGTGCGCACAAAATCCTGGCCACTGATCGGATTCTGTTCTAAAAGACGTTTGTCTGCATCTGGATAGCAAATTGCAATTTATTTATTTTTTTACGAGTTTATAGTGGAAGAGAATATTGACTTATGCTCACTAAGCTGTTATATATATGGCCAAATTCCTCACCAAGCGACACTCCTAGATAGAAAACAGAAACCATTTGTTGAGGATAAGAGATGGCCAGACTTGCTGTTGCATTCCTTATTATCTTGTTCTTCATGGGCTGCATAGGTTAGATAGGCACTTAAAGGCCTTATTAATCAAGTATTGTTTACGTTTTAGAAGCAGTATCCTTTGTTTTGTTTTCGTATTTTTCTGTGTTTTGCTTCTTCTTCCCTCGTAACATGGCTACTTTTACCTTGTTTGTAGTTATGAAACATGGGACTGCGGTGGAGACCCCCAAGTGCTGTTCTACGCTTCATTTCCCGAGGTGCAAGGCTCCGGAAGACAATGACTACTGCAATGGTGTCTGCAAGATGGGCTGTCCCAAGGGAGGTGAATGCCAAAACTTGGGCACTCCAACGGATATTTGTCAGTGTTTCTGTTGAATGTGGCGGCGAGTCCATAGAACGTGCATACGCTTACGACCTAAGACCCACCTTGATACCATCTTAAATAAAGCCATTAACCATTTCTCTTAAAACTCTTAAGGTTGTAGGAGAGGTTAGACTTAATGTACTCAATATATTTCAGTAATATCTTCTATGTATCTAAACCGGTAGGTCCTTCAATAACATACTTCTTTTGAGAAGAAAAAATTCTTGCACCTTATTGTAGTGGTGTTGTTGGTTTTGCTCTGCTGACGTGGGTGCAAGCGACATCAATCCATAGAGATTGGATTCTACATGTTACACAAAATCAAATGTACAACGGAATCATTTAATTATTTCGGCTAATGATTCCAACCAGAAGTAGGCCTCCACCCCATTATTAACTATCGGTTGTTTCCTTGAAATTTTTTGAAAGATTACAGTAAGATTCTGGCCGTTTCATGACCATTCCGACCAGTTTAAGAATACTCTTAATCCAGTGATTCCGGGATTTGGAGTCCAGGATGGTATCTTGGACATCAGGGGACGACATGTGGAAGAAAATGGATAGGAATTTGAAATTTAATCTAACCTCCCCCCCCCCCCCCGGGTGTTCAAGACACCATCATATATGGACACCAAATCCTGGACAGAACATGGTGGCACGTGCAAATCCATGTATCTAAATCCTAATAAAAAAAACCATTTATCTGAATCCCAATAGGATAGGATTGGAAATTTAGAACTCATTTCTTTAAAATATGTAACTTTTTCTCTCCCTTGCGTGTGGTGAAGATTTACTATGTTGAATTCCCTGTTGTAGTATTGGCAATTGATGAGGTTGGTTGTTTGTTTTTGATGACCATATCGATCCATTCCATAGAGATCGAATTCTTCATGTTACGTAAACACATTGCTATCAGAGCAACTAGGCCTCCGTCCTGTTCTTGACGATATAGGCTGTTCTTAAATAAAATTGAAAGATTACAATAAGAACATATAGCAGGCCAATCCTAGCAGCTTCACAATATTCCTCAACCAAGGGATAAATCGAGCGGTGAGATTGGGTTGTAGCAAGAAGGACGTGATCCTCATCATTCCTACAAATGGCACCAAGTCAGGACAAATTGGTCATGGATAAGGTTGCCCCAAGGGGGTCCACGAGAAGTATCAACAACAGTGACTTGCAGGGGTGATGAGCTTAATCTTGCCTTGTGTTTAGCATCACATCAGCTCTAGCTATATACCGCGTTGGATATTTAAGCTTCTCTTTCACGCCAAGCAACCTATTCTAATATTTTAATTCAAACAATATGCCTAGAAAAGAGTAAGTTATTTCCCAAACCATATGGGAGATGGTGATGTAGAACATAGTTTAACAATTTTTTTTTATTATATATGAACTTTGTGATTTTTTTTAGAAACTGCATAAAATGTAGAAGAATTGAAAAGTATTAGTAAATCATGCAAATGATACGAAACTTCAAATATATATATGAGAGAGAGAGAGAGAGAGAGAGAGTTAAAAGTATGGAAGCACATTTATTTTTTTGAAGCAAATGTTCTGTGATAAAAATGCCTCTCTAGTGTATATGGTGAATCATAAACAGACATGTATTGTCTTGCAGTCCAAATAAGTGTTCAGTTGAAAAAGTAGGTAGTCAAGAAAAGACATAAAATTCAAAAACACATCATCTGTCAATCAATGCATGGTCTCAAAACAGACTTCTATTACTAGAGAATATAGTATTATATTTATGCATCCACCATATATTTGTCGTAA
The DNA here is from genome assembly GCA_025762735.1 of Platanus orientalis. Classification (NCBI taxonomy): domain Eukaryota; kingdom Viridiplantae; phylum Streptophyta; class Magnoliopsida; order Proteales; family Platanaceae; genus Platanus; species Platanus orientalis. Next base: position 2,844,879 of record JAOXJP010000001.1, read on the forward strand.
AAAGTGGTGAATATGATGTCGCAATGAGTAGAAATAGTTTAATACAACTTGGAGGGTGGTAAAGTCTGGCATTGTTTACAATGTGACAAGGACCCCCAAAATAGTGGAAATCGCCCACCAAATTTTTTTTTTCAACTTCTATTTTTGGGTGCAGCGATGCCAGACTTTACCACACTTCAAGCTGTAGTACGAAATCGCAATGAGTTATTCTGCAATAACATCTAAGTTGATATTTGTAAAGAGTCATTGTGGTTAAATCCCTCTGCATAACTTTCCTAGCAAAGCAATTGCGATGTGTTTGCATGCTATGAGCAGCGTGTTGTAGGAATCAAAACAAAACTTCTCTATGCCTGATGGTTTTGGCACCACCAGACAAGTTTTGGGCCTACTAGCCCCATGTTGTTTACCCACTTCTTGGTGAACTAATGTTCACAGAACAGCCTAATCGATTTTCTAGTTATTGGCTTTAAGCGTATCCTAGATTTGTTTCTAAAACCATGTCTATGGTTCAGCAGCTAGGAATCGTCGATCAGGATGATATTGGATATGAGTCACAATAGATGGTGATGCCACCATCCAGTGTGACTAACAAGTAATGGTTATGACAATATGATCGCCATGGTATTTTTATCTAAGTTCGTATCAATGGTGGGACGTCTTAATAAACATTGACTTCTTGTGATAGGGTTCCGATTCTAAGAGGCTGCCCTCATGTAGATATTGGTTTTTTCCAATCTGATGGCAAGACCTCTTGTGACGGAACCCCTTGAATCAAAACCCTAGTAAATGTGGGCATGGGATGGGCCAGCCCCGCCCTAGTTTGGCCTGGAAAAGCCCAGTCTGAGCTAGGCCTGACAAGGGACTGGGCCCAAAATTTATTTAGGGCCAGGTTCGGGTTTAGCTCTGGCCAACCCGAGCCCCAAGCTTATATATATAATTTATTAAGCTTCCCAAAATCATGTATCTTTCATAGCTTAGTTGGTAAAACTATCCTTTTTTAAAAGGCCTTGGGCTCAACTCCAAGTGAAATCAACAAATTTTTACAGTGAACAGTTCTTATAATTTAAATGTATAATTTTTTAGGCTTTTAAAAACCAATAAAATCATGTAGTTCAAGTTGATTAGAGCATTCATCTATTACATAGTAGGTTTTGACTTCAAACCTCATTGTCATTATTGACATTTTTTATATTCATGGGCTGGCCTGAGGCCCAATAAAATATATAGGTCAGGCTTAGGCCCATGCCCACCCCTACTTGCTAGTATTCGAGAAAAATTAACTTAACCAAACTGATTCAACTTTTTCACAGTTCTTGTCAGATATACACACGTGCCACATTTCCTATGGGGGAAGGGAAGCTAATATCACATCAGGCTCTACAAAATAATAGTAGATCTCCTATTTAAAGCTTACCGGATTTAGAGAGAGAGAGAGAGAGAGAAGACCAAATTGTACAAAAAAAAAATTTTGGTACTTAAAACATATTATATAGAAAGATTAATCCGGGGCAGCCCCTAGGTTGGAACAAAGATCCAAAGCAATAGAGCTCTCAAGCCACATATGAGGCAGAGACACCCATTCCTCACTACTAGGATTATTGGAACCCCATTTAGCCAAAATATTAGCAAGCTTATTGACATTCCATCTAACCTAAGTGTAAGAAATGTTGTTAAGTTTACTGGCTAATGCCTTACAATCTTGAATAATACATAAATCCAAATCATTCTTGAAGAGGGAAATAACCTATAGACTCTTGTTCAAGAATCACAACTATCACCCTACAATCAAGGGTTTTTTGAAGGCCAATACGAGCTATACAACACTCAGCTGCTGGGGCCAAACAAGCAATGCCTACTCCGCCAAGGCAAACAAAAAATAGCCCCTCTCCATGGAATAAGATACCGTAGCCTGCCAAGCAAGAGGGAGAATCAAAGGAACTGTCAAAATTAATCTTGGTAATACATAAAGCTAGAAGAGTCCAAAAAGAAGTAGATGACATCCCATTGAATCCCTAGAAAGGAATTTGGAGCTCTTAAGCTCTTTCAACAGCCTACAAAGGTTAAAAATGACATTAAGGATATCAAAAGAAATATATAAAAAAAATCATAGATTCCCAACCTCCTAAACTTCAAACTAGTATCTCAAAAACCAAGATAATGTAATATTGAAATGGTCTCAGAAATTCTTAATCAAAATAGTAGTGATTGGGACCTCTCTAGGATTAGAAATATGCTACATTCACAAGAAAGTGAAGCAATCAGAAAAATTCTGCTATCCCATAATAGAGAAGAAGACACATGAATCTAGCTTCATAATAAATTTGGTAAATTTAGAGTCAAAGCATCATATGCCATAACAACCAAAGAGGGCAGACCAAACTCTACAAATAATGACCATGTCTCAAATAAAAATATTTGAAAAAATATATGGCATTTAGAGGTACAGCCTAATATAAGACTATTCTTGAGGAAAGCATGTAAAGAGGTTCTACTTGTTAATCAATCCCTCATGAAAAGGAATATAGTAACTGGTCCATTATGCCCTCTACGTAAAGCAAAGGAGAAATCCATTGCTCATTGTTTAGTTTATTACTCTTTGATGGAAAAAATATTGAATGATTCAAATTTAGCTATCTGAATAAATAAAAATGAAAAATTATCTTTCATGGATTAGCTAAAAAGTTGGATGCATAGAAATTATCAAGATAAAATAGCTGCCAAAAAAATAAAATAAAGTGTGGTCATCCTATGCTGGATTATTCGAAAAACTAGAAATGATGTCATATTTAGAAATGAACAACATGATCGTACTAATAATCTAAATGTTTTTGTAGGATGATGATGGAATGGGGGAATCTACAAAGAGCGAATAAGAATTATCACTTCCAAGTTTCAAGGGAAGAAGATTTAAATAATAATACATGTTGGAAACTTCCGAAAGAAAGGTGGATCAAAATCAATGTAGATGCCACGATTTCTAAAGGAAATTTCTAAATAGGATTAGTAGCAATAGAAATAAATAAGGAGGGATGGGCAATAATAATAAGGGCAACATATGATAATATTGAGGATCCCGAAATGGTGGAAATGAAAGCAATACTCAATAGAATGGAATTGGTTAGAGAAATGTAGTGAAGACTGGTGTAACAAATATCATTCGTCACCTGAACAACAAGAAGGATCCGTGGCCATGGAAAATCAGGAACTATTTATCAAATTGTCTAGGCCAAAGTTTTGGTTTTGACCAATGGATCTTTAAATAAATAAATAAATAAATAAATATATATATATATAATTTTGAGGTCCACAATCTCACTAAGTCAATGCACTCCAAAGTACACTTAGTTCCCCCATTAGTTAATTGAAAGTTTTCATTACCCAAAAAAACCTTACATAGTACATACAAACTCTTTACATATTGCTTGGTGGTGTTGAGAGCATATGGAAAAGTAAAGAAACGAAAAAAATATATATTTATGAAACTACAATAAAAAATTAAAAAAATATATTTTCATGTGAAAATCCACACATTTTCTCTTCTATACAATCTGTTTTCAATGCCACCAGATGGGGCTTCAATGTAATTTTTTTTTCTCTAAAGCTTACTATTACTATAGTCACCCCAAAAGTATATATAGACATAAAGTGAGTTGAGATCAACCAAGCCAGTTAAAAGTAAGGGTGCTACTGGGTTAATCTCAACTTAAACCTGATTTTTCTATCCAGATGAGTTGGATTTCTTTTTATCTTTTTTTTAGGGGGGGGGAGGACACGAAATTAAATTCAGGTTATATATATATATATATATTGTCATTATATATACTAGTTTAATGTGTTCATGCTTTAATCTTCATTAAAATTTAATGATTATGAAACATGTGTAAAATACTATAATATATTTTTAATACTATAACATATTTTTATAGATTTTATGTGGCATTTTTATACATTTTAATAAATTTTATGTACCTCAATCAAAGTTGACCCAACGCAGCCCGATTTAGTGATGGATCAGGTTATTCAAGTTAAGGGTAGAGGCTGATAGGGACAGGTTGGGTTAGGGTTTACTGCTCTCAATCTGAGAAAATGTTGGATTTGGTGAGGGTTGAGGCCTTGTTCTTTTGGATTGGACTCTGATGTCCTCCAATCCAACCGAACCCAGCCCAAGTTGCACTTCTTGTAGAGAAGAATCAAGTCTTCAATGGACATGAGAGAAGTGGAAATCAATCAGAACTCTTGAATCTTGGGTTTGTATTTGGATAATCCTTAGGCTGTAAAACTCAAATATAGATTAGAGATCATATAAGATTTTTAGTAAGGACACTTACAGTGAAGCGTTCAAGGTGAGCAATGGCGCAAGGCTCGTAAAGAGATGAACGAGGTAGTTATATTGTCATGTGCAATGGTTTAGTCGCTTTTATGGAGGACATTAGCTTTTATGTACAAAATGCTACTCAGGATCCGCTCCTTACTGCAAGAATTCTTGTAACTTTCTACGGCTCACATGTACCCCAAAGAAGTGAAAATCACTTACATGTGAGTTGCATGTAAGAAATCTTGCTATTAAGAGAGGATTCAAACACATAAAATGCTTGTGGGAGGTTTTAGACTTGTGTTTAAATCTGCCATGTTTTAACTGGGGGGAATGCCTGTTCTTTTCATTGACTGATTTATCTTGAACTCAGTTTTAGAAGATCAAAACAAGTAAACATTAAGACAAGACTGCTTTCAACAGCCACCAAAGATGGCCTGACATAAGCATTGCCAAGTGGTTATTATTATTATTATAAGGTCACTTGGGCCCACTGGACTGCCACACCTATACTGTGGCATCTGGAAGACATCACACATTACAAAAGTGCTGTCAGGGAGATTCTACCCCTAGCCTCCCACTTGGAGAACTATGCTGGCCACTCTAGGGTGGCAATGTTTGACACGACCTGTGAACCTGATGTGAACCCAACATGAAATAAATGGGTTAGGGTGACTGTAAATGTGCTTAGTGTCAAAACGGGTAACCCGCTTTGACACGATTAATAAATGGGTCAGGGTTGGATTGACTCATATAGTCATATATCCTTAATTTGATATGACATGAATCAAACCCACCAACACAAATTACCACATAACCTGCGAACCTGACACAAAACCAACACAAAATAAGCAAGTAAGGGTTTATTGTAAACGTGTTTCGGGTCAAAGTGGGTCAACCCACTTTGACACGATTAATAAACGGATCGGGTTTGGGTTGAGCCATAGAGTCTCGACATGACACGAACCCGACCCGCCAACACGAATTGTCACCCCCACTCAATGATGGGACTCACTAACATTTTGCCTTAGCCACAAAAGAGGCCTTGAAACTAAGGCTATGAATTGGGCTGGGATAGCTCGATACCCAACTTGTCAGCCCAAAATTCGGATGGGCTGACAGGCTTGAGTTTGCACCTGATGTGAGGCCCATGGTATTGTTCAGGCCAAGTTCGGTCAACCTTTGGAAAGCCCGGCCTGACCTTCATTATACTAGGTATGACCGTATGAGTTATGACAGTTCGGCTGCGCCTTGGCTATAGTTGGATTGATATGCCGCAGGTCCAAGCTGCGGTTGGTTTAGGCTTGAGAAATAAACGAATGCATTTTAGTATATTTGTAATCTTGCCGTTGAATTCAGATAGCCCAAACTCGGCCAGAAGCCAACCATTTCAAATCAGGTCGAGTTCGGGCAGTTGGGCTCAGGCTGACTTCGCCCGCCCATTATACTTTGCATGGCAGTCCCACGCTTAGCCAGTGTCCTAACAGGTATGGAAATCCCTTATTTTTGACACGTGTTAAAAACTTAAGGAGGGGGAGAGAGAGAGAGAGAGGGTTTAGCTCTAACATACGCCAGATGTGACACGAAACGTTTCTACTGACAAAAAAACCCTAGTTCCAGACATAAAGATTCTTGTTGCCTCCATTAGCTTGCTATTCAGAGAAGATAAGAGGCAGCAGCGCCGGTCGTACGCTCCCGCCATTAAGGTTAGTTCAGAGATCATCGTCTCTCTCTTCAAAGTTCAATATCAAATTGAGGAACCGATGGATGGTTTGTATAGTATTTGCAGCGAAGCAGCAGCAACGAACAAACGAAATCATGGCGTATGCAGCGATGAAGCCTACGAAGCCCGGTTTGGAGGAACCCCAGGAGCAGGTTCACCGCATCAGGATCACCCTTTCGTCTAAGAATGTCAAGAATCTCGAGAAAGGTTTTATTTTTTTATTTTTTCTTATTTTATTATATTTTATTTTCCGATCAGACCCATATGTATATTGACTGAATTTAATTAGTTTTAGATTTCAATCTCATACCCGCTCTTGAGATAATTTACAGTGTGCGCGGATCTAGTCCGTGGTGCCAAGGACAAGCGGCTGAGAGTTAAGGGACCAGTGAGGATGCCCACCAAAGTTCTTCATATCACTACCAGGAAGTCCCCCTGTGGTGAAGGTATTCAATCTGTACTAACTAAAACGTCTCTGTTTGGTGTTGATTTGATTTTTCTTTATTTCATTACGTTTGACCAAGTACGTTCATTGATTCAGTTAGTTATTTTATTCAACATTGTATTTAACCAAGTGGGTTAATGGTAGAAGCATAATCGTTGTTGAGAATTTGAACTTTCAAGTTTTTTTAAGTTTTATCTTGTTTGGTTATCAGTATTTTCATTTGCAGTTCAATAGGTTGGAACCCATAAAAGTTTTATACAGAAAAAAGTGTTTGAACAAGAGTAAATGTATTGTATACACTTTTGTCAAGTCACCAGCCTTTAAGACGTCTTGCATCCATGTTAACTATTTTCGTGGTTATGTTTTTTCATGTTTTAATTGTTATTGCAGTAGTGGTGTTTACAGTGGCAACATAGCCTGTAGATTTTTTCCCCATGTTTTGCTTTTATGTCATGGTTATGCTTCATGATCATTACAAGAACAAATCAGTCTGTACCCTACCTTTCATATTATTGTTTAACCAAGCATCCATCAAAATTTAATTCAATATTCTCTTTCTGTACTCCTCCCACCTTTCCTTTCAGGAGTCCAACCATCATTATACATCAATTAAGTTATCCTCATTTAGCTTATCTTGTACTTGGGTTTTTTAACCCCCTGTTGCTTTGAATACATTCTCTTGTAAAAAAAAGGTTATTCTTTCGCTCATGCTTCATTTTCATCTTACCATTAACTATATTTGAGGTCATATGCATAAGTTTCACATACCAACCAACCAAATTGCCTATATAATCCTTTGTTAACCTTCTGCAAGCTTTGGGATGTTATTGGGTTCTACCAAGTTTCTCATATATATATATATATATATATATATATATAGAAAAGAGAAAAAAGACAAGCAGTCCCCTACAACAAAAACAGCAAGAAAATCAACACATCCCCAAACCCAACCTTATCAATACATTGCAGTCCCAAGTACTGAACTCCAATCTCTCAAAATAACCAATCTGCCATTCATCAAAATGCTAGAAATTCTAGAGCACTTCCATATACTCTGTAGGAAGGTTCAGCACTGTCTTGAAAAGTGCGATTGTTACGTTCCATCCACAAATACTGTCATACGGATGCTGGAACCATTCAGCAATTGTGTTTTCCCTTTGAGCTAAAGGCTGTTGTCTTCCAGCTAGAGAGGAAGCTTCTCAAATTTGGATGAGGCACCCATTTAATCACATATTTCTGCATAACAGTGCCACAAACCTCCCAAGTGTAATGGCTGTGAAGTAGTAGGGAGGTATAGACTTGCTTTTCTCTTAGCACATTATGCACATATTTAAGGCCGGCGTCAGGTTGAGAGCCGGCCTTAAAAAACTACTCAAACCATTAAACATGAATCCTAAAAGTACATTATATCGATCTAATACTAAGGCGTACCCTTTAAGCGACGCGTCTCATTCCCTGGATGTGGCAAAAAATTGGCGAGGGGCACCTCATTCCCCGAATGTGGTGAAAAATTAGCAAGGGACGTTGCATCGACGCCCGGATACAATGAAAAATATGCAAGGGTTCCCACACCATGGACGAGTGTGGGTAAAAAAGTTAGTCCAAGAGAGT
>JAOXJP010000001.1:2853069-2865897 GCA_025762735.1 Platanus orientalis
AAGTCAGAATAAGATCCTGTTTGTTCTGGGATGTTTCCTAGTGATAGTAGTATTTGATTTTGTTAGTAACTCGTTTTGCTATTTTTGGTAAAAATTATCAAATTAGCCTAATTATGTGTCCAACACGAATTAGGGTTTCTTTTTCTCTATTTAAAGCATTGTAGCCTTCAAGGCAATTCAGTTTTACATTAATAAAAGTTTTAGTACGAATTTCTCTTCCTTGGTGAAGTTTAGGGTTTTGCCCAAACAAAGGAGACAACGTGTTCTTCTCCTTGCTATTCCGCTGCGTCACTCATTTAACACATATAGTCAAATTTATCCATTTTATTTATGGAAAAAATATATATAGCAAAGCAAAGTCTCATGTGATGTTTTATTGAAATCACTTCAAGATGATGATAGAAGTCCACCAATCAGATGGGTGTAACCTATCAATCATGGATTGTACAATGCTGAACCTACAAATAGCAACAATCCTACAAAAAGAAAGAGAGAAAAGAAGCAACAAAAAACAAGATGCTTCCAGTTTCTTTGATACAGATCAGGAATGCCTTGCAAACGATTCTGACCAACCATGAAAACCTATCTATCACAGGACACAAATTTTCTTCTTATATGCCAATATTGAGATTATATGAAAACAAGAGAATTGGATGATAATGAAGAAAAAAAATCATAAGAATCATAATGCAGAAGAATTCAAACGATTCTACCACACAACTATGAAAAGGATTCACTCAGCACTCTTCTTCCCAGAACTTGAATAGTAACTGAGGTACCACCGGACGAACTTCTTCAACCCTGTCTGCAAATCAGTCGTGGGCTTGTACCCAAGCTCCATTTGGGCCAAGCTAATATTAGCGTGAGTGAACGGCACATCTCCATTCCTGGGCATCTTCAACATCACTCGATTGGCCTTCACCTTCAACAGCTTCTCCAAAATACTTACAAGCTGGGTGACAGGCACAGGCGACGTATTCCCCAGATTGAAGACCCGTAGTTGTGCAGGCCCCTTCTTCTTCCCACCACTTCCAGTGCTCTTCTCTGCAGTATCCAGAGATGCCAAGCAACCCTTCACAATATCGTCAATGTACGTAAAATCCCGGGCAACACTCCCATGATCAGGCCCCTCAAAGATTGGAATTGGCTTCCCTTTGAGTATATCTTTTGTAAAGAAGAAATACGCCATATCTGGTCGACCCCAAGGCCCGTAAACCGTAAAGAAGCGTAACCCAGTAATCGAAAGGCCATAGATGTGATTATAGGTGTGGGCAATCTCTTCACCAGCTTTCTTAGTGGCTGCATAGAGACTTGCAGGCTGATCGGTGCGGTCTCTTTCTGAAAAGGGCACTTTGGAATTGAGGCCATAAACCGAACTCGAAGAAGCCCAGACGATTGAAGGCTGTGGATTGGCCGACTTGCAGACCTCAAGAACACTGACAAGTCCGGCAATGTTGCTGTGAACATAGGACGCTGGATTCTGCATGGCATACCGCACCCCCGCCTGCGCAGCAAGGTGCAAGACGTGGGTGAAAGCGACGACATCAAACAGTTTGCGGAGAAGAGCGGAATCGTTGATGTCGCCATCGACAACGAAGACGCCGGTGCGCTCGAGGAGGGCCTGGCGGGCGCGCTTGAGGGAGGGGTCGTAGTAGTCATTGAAATTGTCGAGGCCGAGGACGCCGTCGCCCCGGCGCTTCAATGCGGCGGAGACGTGGGTGCCGACGAAGCCGGCAGCGCCGGTGACGAGCACTGACAGGCCATTGCGAGAGCGGACACGGGCGGAGGAGCGGACGCGCTTCTCCCAGGAGGGGCCGCCCCAGTTGGAGGTGCGAAGAGATCGGCGGGAGGGATCGGCCGACGAAGGAGGAGGGGAGCGGAGGAAGAAGAGGAGAATGAGGCCGAAGAAGAGGAATGACCAGAAGGTAAGCTTGGCGAGCGAAGAGTGCCAGCGGAGTCGGTGAATGTAGGGCGATTTGTCCATCTTGAATTTCCCGGGCGTCGACGGAATGTCGTCGAGATGGGAAATCGGTTTCAGCTGCGACATGGACCGCAGAAGGGTCGGAGATGTCTCTGCAATCCTACCCCTCACCTGCGATTAATTGCTTCTCAGAATGGAATGGAAATGGGTTTAGGGTTAGGGCTAGGTTTACGCTCAAGACCCAGATGAGTTCCTCTCCTTGCTCTGAAATTGTTCAAAGAAGGGTTTGTTCTCTTTTACTCAATTGGAGAATCTTCTTGTTTCTTGGAAGGGTTGTTGTAGGTTCTCCCTTCTTTTGGTGGTTAGAGAGGGGGGGAGGGGGGAGCAATGGTGGTGTCTGTGTGAAAGAGGGTGATGGAGGAAAGAGAGGAGATCAGGTGGATAACAGGAAATTGGGTTAAGTGTTGAAGAAGAGTCAGAATAGTAATAAATGAGACGGGTTCTTTTGTTTAGTTTCAAAAATTCTATCTATCCTAACTTAATCCACGAGATCAAGGAGTGTTTACTCAATTGGGTGGATGGTCTTGAATCACTGTCCCTTGATTTCATCTCCTTGTGTTGCAATTTGTGGGGAAAGATGCTTAAATTGAATTTGAAATGAGGTTTGTTGGAGATGGCGTAGAAGAAATTGTGGGACTATATTAAGGATTTCTATTTTATTTTTAATGTTCTTGGGAGGTATAAGAGATTTGATGGAATTTGTAACTTAAAATTCTCAATTTTGTAAGATTTCAACAACCATGCCTAGGAGGTATTCTAGGGGTCTAGGTCTGATAGTTATGATCAATGGGTGTTTGATGGATTGCTTGAATTAGGTTGTCTTTCCCAGGTTGGGGGTTGGTTGATGGTTAGTTTGGTCATGGAAATTTTTGTTTGTTTTGTATTGTCTGTGGATAGAGTGACCACTGTGAGGAGAGAAAAGTCAAGTGGGAGTGAAATGAGAGAAGACTGAAAGGGACACATTTGGTGGGACTCTCCAACGGTCACCCAAAGGTGAGTGGTACAATCTCACCAAAAAAAAACAGGGTGAGTAGTACAAAAGCCACTTGAAAAGAAGGCAAAGGTTCTCTAAGCATCCTCGTAAGATATCTTGTGTTCTAATCTAAGTTGCTGCCACTGCCATGTCTGGAGGTTGATGATTCATAAGACCAATAAATTAGGTATTTGAAAGAAAGCCAGTGTAAAAATGAAGAATGAGGGTGAAGAAATAAATGAGGTGTGACCAGAGCTCTACACTTTGGAATCACGGTTCCCTCATTTAATAGTGTGCCACCTTAGCCTTCAATGAGTGACCACATCTTTGATGGGTCAGCATGTTATACTAGAGTTGGCACATTGGTAGTTTTGACTGAGAAGCTTCATGTTGTTAAAATTTAGAGAATTGGTGAGAAAGTGAGAACCTTGTAGTGCAAGGGAAACGATTTGGGGTCTTCTACCTTTTTCTTTGTCGGTGCTTTGTCATGGAGAGGCTTGTTTAAGATTCCTTCCAGTTTTTTTCAACCCCAACTAAGATTTCCAAGTACTTGTTTTGTGATAAAATCCAAATGAAGCATCTCCTTATCAGATGCAATTATTTAAGTTGGGTTTGGTTCGTGTCTGATCAATCCAAGTGTTGATTCCAAGTGATCTCGGAATATTTCTCATATGCTGCAGAAGTTGTTGAGTTAATCAAACTCAATGTTTTAATAAATTATTGTCTTTCACATGTGAGACTAACAAGGGTTTTATTAGAACACGATATCAACAAGTAGGAAACTGATTGGGTTCAGACCGGTTGGCGAGTCAGATTAAGAGGTCTCACCCTTGGTAGCATTTGCTTGAATCAGACTAGGGATCTCAGCCTAAGTTTTCTTCCATGTTTAGCATAGATATCTACCTTTTTTTTGGGTGGTACGGTCGTGTGGGGGCCTACATCATGACACAACCACATGAAGCAAACCGGCCTGAATCAGTGAAAAACCTGAGCAGGCGATCGCGATACCACTCTACACTGCTCACCCTCTCCCCCCCTCCAGGGTTTCGACCCTGGGTCTTCCCTATGGAAGAGAGATGCCACAGCCACCCAAGCACAGGGGCGTTGGCTCCTAGCAACCTTCAATGCCGGAATTATCATGCTTGAATCAATTTTCGATTCATCGCAAATCACATGAAAGAAATCCATAATCTCCTTGCAATAATTAAGGATTGATTGGTAATTCAGTTTTTGTCTTTGCTACAAATAGGATTAATGAACTGAACAAATTAGATTCATGTATTGTCTGCAGAAAGTTCATGAATATAGCAATAAATTGACACCCCAAAATTTAAATGAATGAATGTTCAAAGTCATAAATTGAATAGGTACTTGGATTCACTAACCAACCTACGGAATCACAAACCAAAAATCAATCGAATCGATCTCCTTCTGAATTGAGTCATTAATTTGGCAACTTTCTTCTCAACAATCTAAAAAAAAATGATACATGATTGCAAGGTGAGATCATCAAATGGCTTGACCTTAGGAATTTGATCCTACATGATTTTTCTCAACCATTTACTACAATCATGGTTCATCAAACTCTAAGAAAGAAGAAGAAGAAGAAGCGTCACGTAATTGGAATGCTAGCAACAAGGTAAAATTACAGAGTACAATGGCATGTTACCTTGAGGAATGTTGTTAAAATATGATCATTTGTATTATTTTAAACCACCGAGGCCAATTTTTAAGCAAGTGCAGGGGGTGGCTATTACCGACTCACACGGGAGTTCATCGTAAACGTAGCTCAAGCTACAGCCGCCGACCTCTTTGTAAGCACAGATCTTGATTCCACACCGGTTCCCCTTCGTACATGGCAACCTATAATTAATATTTCGCAACTAATTTTATACATCATACATCAAGGAGATTAATCTATTTATATATCCTGTTCTCGGCCTTCACAAACCACAAATTAATGAGCTATTATTTATAAATGAAGGAAAGAAATCCCTTCACTGCAACCGCTCACTCTCTCCTACCACCGTGTGATAGTGTGTATTACTTAGCAGATTTATAAAATCCCTACAGCCTGAGCCAGTCAATTTGTTAAATATGGAATTGGCCGACTGTGGGTTGGGTTAATGTGGGGATCGGTTCTTGTTGAAGTACAGGTGTTTCTCCTAGTTATGGGGGGATTCATTCTTAACATATTATCAGAGCCAAGCCAACTCACGAGTTCAAATCCCTAAGGAAATAGAAGTATTCCTCCAAATGTAACTGTGCACCCCAAGTGATCCCAAGGAAAAATCTGTGTTTCTTCTGATAGAAAGATATTAATTCATGTTTCTCTTAACACTTTAATGTTTTGGGAGAGTTAGTTAATTCACTCTTACATAAAGAACAAGACAATCTAGCCAGTTTAGTGTTAAAACAGAGCACCCGAGAGGATAGACTATGATGACCCTGGAAAAATGGAGCAAATATTCTTTAATATGGTGTTTAATATATATTTTTTTATGTCATAGGGTTAACCGTGGTCAGACTATAGTCAAACCAGATTGGCCAAGACCTTCCCCTTTTCCAGTCAGATTCCAGCTCCAGCTCTGATAAACGACGCTAGTAGCAAAAAGATCTGATGGGGGCATTTAGTTATAAACTGGAATCATATTTAAAGCCACTGTAAGCCATATTTGTATGAATCTCATGGAGATAAAAGTCATTGCATCTTCAAATAACAACATATAAATAAAATTTTGAAAATGTCATTATCGTCACATCTGACTGTATATGGCTGATTTCATAATGTATTATGTTAATTTACAAGTGGAGTACTCTTAATTTGTCATGAGGAACCCTGTGATGAGTGAAGAAAGCACTTGGTCAAATGGATTCAGTTACCTGCCCTCTTAAAATTTGGGTTGGAGATGATTAATTAGTAGATACAGAGATGGAAAGACTATAATCCAACTTACAAAATCATAGAACTAGGGAATGAATTCGAATACAATGTTCAAAAGAATAAATAGTTAATTGTTTATATAAATAAAAAAAAAAGTTTATTAGGCAATCTATAAAAGATTACAACAGTAAAATAAAGGGTGGTTTACAGAATTCCCTGCTTTTATAGTCTGTAATTGAGTAGATGGCCTCATCTTGAGTGACCTACCCTTTTTTAACTAGTCTCTTAAATCTTCCTTTTATGGCAAATGCAAGGGCCGCTCAATGCTTCGTAACCCTCTGGAGGACTTCAAAGTAATCAGGGAAGGTTTTCCGAGTGCAACCAGGATCCCTGATGGTGACAGGAACATCTGAACATGCAGCAATAGAGAATGCCATGGCCATTCTGTGATCATCATATGTGTCAATCGCTGTCACGCTCAATTTGTCTGGTGGAGTGATCACGCAGTAATCAGGCCCTTCTTCCACTGTTGCTCCCAGCTAAGATATAAAACCCAAAGGAGAGCAGAATGTCAAGAATGTAACCAGAAAAGAGGGTCAACTGTATAGAAAACCACAGATACCAACCATCCTAAGTTCAGTGCAAATGGCAATCATCCGTTCAGTCTCCTTCACTCTCCAACTGGCCACTGTAAACAAAGAAAACAAAAGATCAATGGGTGAGGGAAAAGTAAAGACAGAATCTGTTTTCTGTCAAAACCCAAAATGCATCAGGAATCACCACTATAGACACTGGAAATTTTTTTATAGGACTCCAGACTCTCATCTTCCTTAATTGTATCATATAGGCGATGCAGGCAGACATTCCAAGGACCCATAAAAAAAAATCCACTAGGAAAGAAAATCAACTTGACTATACGAACATAACCATCCAGTATATCTCATTTTCTTAACAGCCAGGTAAAAAATGGTATCAGTTTGGAAGACTGACAAATTGGCCAGAGAAAATCATTTAACCGGGTTGGCTTTTATCTAGATCTCTTAGTTGAAACCCACTGAATTGTATGCAAGTATCCCATTGTACATGTTCCTAGTATAAGGTACAGGGTTACAAGAAAACAAAAATTGCAGTGTTCTCACAAATACCCCGACTATCCTCATAACTATATCCCACAACCAAAATCATACCATCTCTTATGGCAGTCGGACCATCAGCAAAAAGTGCAACAACGGCAAGTGTCATTGCAACATCAGGCATTTTGTTCATGTTGATATCAATTGCCCGCAAATGTTTCCTTTTGTTGGAATCTCGGGGTGGACCAGTGACAGTGACACTGTTCTCTGTCCAGGTAACTTTTGCCCCCATTTTTTCAAGGACCTCAGCAAATTTCACATCCCCCTGCATCAAACATACAATGGTAAGGCAAGACAAGTCAGTTAATGAAAATACAGTGAGCAGATAATAAAGGTAATCACAGAGAGACAAACATAAACAATGAGACATACCTGTAAACTGCTTGTCCCACAACCTTCCACAGTGACAGTACCTCCGGTGACAGCTGCACCTGCTAGAAAGTAACTAGCACTTGACGCATCACCTTCGACGTAAACATTTCCAGGAGACCTGTTGGGTTTCATTTTGTTACAAGTTCAATGTAACTAGTTTGCACAAAGGGGCACAATGTTATATCAGAGGGACTTACTTGTACTTTTGACCACCTTGTATCAGGAACCTGTCCCAATCGCTACTGTGCTCCACAGTGACCCCAAATTGTTCCATCAATTTCAGAGTCATTTCAACATAAGGAATGGAAATTAGTTTATCAATAATCTCAATCTCCACATCTCCTAAAGCCAATGGAGCTGCCATAAGCAATGCAGTCAGGTACTGACTACTAAGATTTCCAGAGAGCTTCACCTGCAAATGGAAGCACATGGAGGGTGAATTAAGAATCAAATCTAGAATTGGGAACTCACCACCAGAGGCAGGTTCCTCCAGAGGTGTAAATGGCATTGCAATCCAAAATAATCCATGAAAATAAAACCCCCACACAAAGGAGAAAGGTTCAAGTGAAAAGAACAGTTGGAGAAGTCTTGACAGAAAAATTACAAAATCAAATTTCATAAACATCATTATGTTCTTCTGGAAATTTCTAGATCTAATATAAATCACCCCTGGGTGTTGGACTAAATTAAAGACATATACGCACTACATGATACTTCTAGGTAGTAATCAATAAGCAGAGAGAATAATTTGCACCAAATATGGTCCACTTGATATAGAGGAAGGATAAAAATATTTTTGTCCCTATATAAGCATCCTTGATGTAAAACCACATCCTGACTACAAATATTTAAAACTCTAACATTGGCAATGGATATCACTGAAAAAACAACTGGAATGCAACAAAATAACTAGGGGAAAAAAACACACAAAAACAGTAAAAAGTGACTTCTAAGACTCACTGAGACTCAATTAGTTTCAAAAGGAACAGGTTGCATGTGGAAAGGGTTATGGAAACCCGTGCATTTAATTGGAGAGTGGATTTGGTACAACTTAGAAAGTGCCTAAAATTGGAATGATATTAGGGCTGACACATCAGCGCTGAAAAAGTGATATACACTTTTCTGGGGAATGTTTTTCACTTTTTGGCACTGATGTCATTCCAACTTTAGCCACTCTCTAAGTTGTCCTACCAAATCCGGAGCAATTTAATTGGGATTGCAGGACAACAGCATGATTCCAACCAGTCAGTGGCCCAAGAACTTCCTGGAACATAGCTCAAAAGATTTTTTTTTCTCTTCTTCTTCTTCTTCTGTCTTTAATTTTTATTTTCTGAGCGGCAAGGGTTTCTCTAGTTGGTGAAATTTTTTTAATGAATCCCCTTCCTCTTGATCTCTAACTGATTGGTTTTCAACGACCTTACAAAGATCAACAAAAATATCTTTCTTACTAGTTGAGGACCTGAGGTGCATGATACCCATTGCTATTAATTTATTTTTTTGATTGGTAATGAAAGGTAGTTGAAAATCATTAGTAATGTTTCCCATTGTTCATGAAATTTGATTGTATTACAATTTCCTATGAGGAGTAGGATTTGGAATCAATGGACAAAAACTATGGCTGTGAGTGGTTAATAACCCATATACAACAGATTGAGTCCCCACACAATCAAATCAAACAAAAGAAAAGTTAGCCCACAAGAGATTGTCAGTTTAGGCATTCCAACCTGCAGCAAGGCAAGGCTTATGACTCAAGGTTATGACCTAGTTTTAAGTGAATCTCAAGTCTGTTGGTCTATATAGTTGAACCCAGGTCAAAATATCTCTGTAAGTGGGTACAAGTAGGCTTTTCAACCCAGACCATTTGTAACACGTGCCAGTAGCAAGCTTAAGATTTACTATTCTAGCTAGACATAAAGGTCAAGGGTGGGTTCACTAACATGATGATATAAAATGTTATTAATAACAGGAAATTTTACCAGAGACACATTTCTTTGTCTGACCAGCATATCAAAACCAAATTGAACAAAAGCTTAAATGCAAACCTCACCTTTCCTCCAGGAAGGCCTCCATTTCCATTTACGCGAACAGGGGGACAATCAGTACCCAAAAAACAATCAACATCTGCACCAAGCTGCTTCAGACCCACAACCAAGGGTCCAATTGGCCTCTCTCTCATTCGAGGGACCCCATCAAGTATGTATCTGAAACTCATTAAAGTAACAGAGAATAGAGTAAGCTGCAAAGAAGATGCACCCCACTTATGAAATCTATAGTCAATAGTCAACCTTATCAGATCACATTTGATGGTGCTTATATATAATTGCAAAGCAACAGAAGTGGTCTTGAACCCAAAGTATGTGTAACTATCTTAGCTCGGAAATTCTTAGTTCTTAGATATAGGGATTTTTCCAGTTGAGGTTGGTAAATTCTGTAGATGGTTACTTTTACAGTAAAAGATCAGGTGAGTCCTGGCAAAAACCTCATGCTTCCCGGAAAAAAAAAATTTTAAAGATTAAAGTCTACCAAAGAATATCCCAAAGTTTTTTAAACAGCGTAAGAGAAAAATTGGTCTGCATAACTTTGTTTTATGGCATAAATGCACAGACCTTGAATTCCCACCTGCAGCAGTAACTGCAGCAGTTAATGGACGCATTGCTGTCCCTGCATTTCCCAGGAAAAGTTGAATTTCTTCCCACGATTCTTTCCCCACAGGAAAGTGCCCACTGCAACCTCCCACAATTGCTCTTTTCATTGCACTGTCTTCTTCCACATGTAGTCCAAGAGTTCTCAAAGCACTGAGCATATAATGGACATCATCACTGTTCAACAAGTTGTCTACGACAGTAGTTCCCTGATGAAAGCATAAATAATTTTTAATCTCTATTCAGATTGTCTAGAGAAATATCATAAAAAGACGAGTGGTTTAGTAATAGAAGTGTGTCGGAGCATCTAGATATGTGAGTACAACAAGGTGTCCAACACCAAAAAAAAATAAAAATTCAGAAAGTGAAGTGCCCTTGTTACTCAGCCAGTGATTAGTTCATGAAAGGCCATTCCAAGGGGCCACATCCCCTTAATATTCTCCAAAACTTTGGTAGAATAATGGTACAACAAAGAGATGATACAGAGGTTCACAACCTCAGCAAATCAAGAAACAAAATGTATATGGATCTTGAAAACTAAAATCCAACCTTTGGAAGCATTCAACCAGAAAAAATCCAGTACAATAGAGCAAGGTCACCATGATTTCAAGAGGAAAATCACAAGACTGTGACTGCCTTAACCGGTATGGAACCCAACCCTTATGACCTAGTCACAATTTTTAACCTTTACAAGCATACATGTGAAAGTGTCCATATGTGCCAAAAAAGGGTGCAATTGCATTCACACACACACATACACCATGTTTAAAGACTTTGGTTTGTACATACAGCTCAGCCAAGTTGACTCCATCATTATTACCAAGATTGGCATAGGCCAATTCAACACTGACTCAAATAATAATTGCATGCCAAGAAGAATTGTATCGGACCCAGTCAAGCCAAGTCCCAGTCAACAGGGAATCAGAGCTGGCCGCAGGGGAAATTTGGAACCAAGTTTGCAAAATTTAGATGCATGAACATATGTTTATGTTCATAGAAAATTCATGTATATGTCTGAATATGATATGCCTTGATAAAAAACCAGAAGAACAATTAAAAAAAATTATAATAATTACTCAAAAATAAAGTAAACAACTATACGAGATAAAATGTTCTGACAACATATTAAGATTAAGAATTCCTAGGGTGGCATCCTGTAAATAAACAATAATGCTGATATATTTGCAAGAGGCTACATAGAACATCAAAAGTAGTTTGATTTAGTGGAATTCAATATCTTGACTCTACAGAACAATCATCATAGCCTTCAATATTTTGCAATCAATTTGGCATCTTCCAACTAGTTAAGTATGTCAAATTATGTCTTCATCACTTTGATCATCGTGTCAAAAACCTTGAGTATGCATTTGACCTTGAAGTTAATTACCATAATCATGCAATAGAGCAAGGGCCAAACATGGATTCCCTTTGCCAATTCTAGAACACAACAACTTGATCAAAAAGTGAAGTCAATAACCCTAATCCAGGAGTGGAGTTAAACTCCGAAAACTGTTCTAAGTCACAACAAAAACAAATAACAAATAAAAATTCACCGAATGAAATACCTGACACACCTGTTGTAGTATTTCCAATAGTAATTTCATTCTAATGATCCAATAGGATTCAGAAAAGTAGGTTTGATGAAATTAGACATAAAGAAAGAAGAAAACCTGAAAATCAGTCTTCAGATAAATTGCTACTTTTTAATCAAACTTCTACAAGACAACCCCAGAATCAGCAACACCAAAACAAATAAAAATAAAAAATAAACCTAACATTAGAGAAAACATCCATAGTGGAGCACAACTCCACAAACCTCAAAATGAAACTTTTGAATTCGATAAATGGGATCTCTTTTAACAGATCCAAACCAACATTCAAATAGCAGTAACCAAACTCTAAGATATAACCAGTTCAATAAAACAGCCCTCCACAACCAGATCAAAATCCCATTGAATTGAAGCTAAAAGCCCAAAAATAAAAATAAATAAAAAAAAGAAACAAAATTTACCTCAGCCAGAGCAGCGAGGAGGAGAATCCGATTCGACAAGGACTTGGAACCTGGAAGCTTAACAGTACCAGAGATCTCCTTGATAGGCTGCAAAACGATCTCCGGCACTGTGGTTTGAACAGAAGCTGAAACCTTAAGAGGAACCCTAACCGAAGCAACGGAATTCCAAGAGGGCCTTTCATACTTGAGGCCATTGAAACCCAGATCTTTGGTTTCCGACCCCAACCACACACAGCATAGAGAAGCTCTGCCTCTCTGCGTCTTAGGGAGATTGCAGCTGAAATGACCGCCTTGAAGGCCCTTGGTGATGTTGCTAACCTGCGCCATCCCTTCTCTTTGTCTTCACCGTTTCAGAGAGAAGAGGGAAGAAGTGGAAGTCATATATAAAAACAGTAGCCTCCCGCCCCTTTTCACACTCATCCACGTGGATGCTTTAATAAAAAATTTTGTGCTCAAATTTCTCCAAAATACCCTTCCACCCTCTTTCTTCTAACGTCTCTCTTCCATTTCCTTAAATGTCTCTCCCTATAATCTCTCTCCCTACCAAAATCTTTCACCAACTATTTCTCTGCCATCTAATTATCCTAATCCCTTAAATATCTCTCCCTGTTAATAATAAGAATAAACCCCGTCTCATATATATATAAATAATGATTTTGGAGGCTCTTATTGCCTATCAATCTAAATTCTTTAAATTTGTTATTTATTTAAATTCTTTAGCATCAAGCCACTTTTCTTTTTCATTCATGTGGACATTAATCTATCAATTTGTGTATGCTTGAATTATTCTAAAATACCTTGTGATATATCATATTCTCTCTCTCTCTCTCCC
>JAOXJP010000001.1:2872389-2893394 GCA_025762735.1 Platanus orientalis
TTTTAAAGTATTTACTTAATTTTATAGTAAATTTTATAGCATTTATTTTATTTTTTAAATATTTTAATCAAAAAGATTAAAATGAAATTAATTAAGTACTTTCAAAAACATTTTAAGTATTTTATACAAAATTAATATTTATAGTATTTAACTTATCTTTTATAATTTAAAATCTTTTTTTCAAAATTTTTTTTAGGTTCAACAGCTTGAATTCATGTGGGACTGATCTGCTCGGCCAGGCTAGCCGAGCATGGCCTGCCCCACTCGGTCACCCCAACCGAGCATGCCTTGGTATGCTCGACAAGGGTGGCTGAGGGGGGCTGGCTATGCTCGGCTAGCCTGGCCGAGTAGGCCAGTCCTACTTGGACTGGTGCTGCCGAACTCAACGCCGGAGATTCAAAAAAAAAATTATTTCATAAAAAAAACCCAAATTTCAAAAAAAAAAAATTATACTACATTTCAATCCTTACCTCGGGTAGATGTTGAGGTTACTCTCCAACCACGTTGTCATCGTCCACGGGCCATTTTAACTTCAAAAACAGTAAGGAGGAACTGTAAAGAGGAAATGTGTAGGGGGAGAGAAAGAGCAATGTATAAATTAAAAGAGGGGAGTGAGGGAGAAGGAAAATGAGGTGAAGAGAAGGAGAAATAGGTGAGGGTGTGGGGTTTCTTACGGTTTGGTTGGGAAGAAGAGATGAGGTGGATAGTTTCTTACAGTTTGGGGAAGAAGAAGATGATATAGATTTAGAAAAAAATAAGGTATGGAGGTTTCTTATGGTAATGAATGAGGTGTGGGGCGAGGTTTTGGCTAAGGGCAATATGGGAAGCGTAGGAGGGGGAATTAGAAAAAACTGAGGTGGACTTAGAAGAAGGGAAGTGAGGTGGATTTAGAAGAAACTGTGGTGGCAATAGAAAGTCCCATGTTTTATACGCTATATATTATATGAGGTTAAAGTAAAAAAAAATATTATATTATATGGGATTTTATATTTTAATAATACATTAACTATGGATAACAGCCCAAGCTGTTAAGTTTAGGCGGCCTGAACTCAGTTAGAAGTCTGTTATTTTATAATAGGCTGAGTTTGGACTGACCTATATCAGGCTGAGTTCAGTCTTCGGCCAAGTTCTGTCTTAGATATTATATTTTAGTATGGGCCGAGTTCAGGTAATCTCAGGCCCAAAGTAATGCTTAGGCCCAGTTCGGACAAGCCTTGGATCAACCCGAAGTACCTGGCCTAGCCAGCAATATAACAAATTTATTATATGTTATATAATATATGAGGTTAAATAAAAAGTATATAATGAGATTTAATATTTTAATAGTACATTAATTATTATAGGTAAGAGCCAATGACTTATTAAGTTTGGGAAGCCTGAACTCGGCTCAAAGCCCATTGTTTTATAATGGACCAAAGTCGGGCTGAGTTCAGGCTTAGGTATGGCATTTAATACTGGGCTCAGGCTGAGCTGAGACTGGCCCAGACCAGCCCGATTGACAGCCCCTACTCTTTATGTACGGCTGTCAATAAGCCAAGTTGGCTCAATTCATCATAAACTGAGCCTAAGCCTCCAATTGAGCTCATTTAGTTAAGTGAGCCTGGGTCATATATTTATTTTACATATAAATATAGCTTATTATATTATATATTAAATATTAATGTATTTAAACATGATTTATACATATATAGCTTGTTACAGGGAAATGATCTATTGTGACCAAAATTGATGTGATTGATATGTGATGTGCACCACAGGCTAACACGTGTTTTTGAATTTGGTACCTCTATTTGGGCACATACTTTTTTTTTTTGAACACTTCTTTTATGCTCTTAATTCTTTGCACATTGTGTCGATCAGTGTTGTGGTCATACATTGGTCACATCATTACTGGTCATAGTAGATTATGCCAATAGCTCTTAGGAGCAAGTTTGGCTCACGGGCATTAGGCTTAAGATTAGGGCTGAAACAGTAGTCTTGCGTTTTGGTTAGCCGGCCAAGCTTAGCTTCTCAGACTTCTGATGAGCCTGGGCTGAGCCTGAGGTAAGTTGGGCAAAGCTCAGCTCAGCTCATTGATACCCTTACTTTATAAGCATAATGTCACATGCTGTGTACTAGAGTTGATTTGTGACAACGCGCGAACATATAGAACCAGCCAAACCCACCAATTTGGGGTAATTGTAGAACTGACCTCTTGGATCAGGTTGGGCTGAGGTCAGATCTGCTAGAAAACCTGAACTTGGCTTATTTATTTGGATTCATATCCCCCCTCCCTTGTGGGACGCCCCTGAGGCAAGACACAAGGGGGTGGAGCCCATGCACTGTTTGGATGTCACATCACCCCCAAAAGTGCATGGGCCCCACCCCCTTGTGTCTTGCTTCAGGGGCGTCGCACAAGGGGGGCATCTCAGGAGATATGAGTCCTATTTAGTGTGGAACAGGCCAACTCCAATGATTGGATCGGATAGGAGCATCTAGCTCTATTTACATCTGGCATCATATTTAAGCTGAATTTAGTTAAATTGTGAAATTCTACACGAGTTATTTTGGCTATGATTCTAAAAACTACTAGACACATCATCAATGAAAAAATACACCTAAAATATACTGCAATCAAGATGGATTGATTTCCATATATGGAATGATAGCATAAATCATTTCATTTTATTAAAAGCCTAAGATGATTTCCCTCCTAATTTTAGTTAACAAATCAATATAAATCTAAATGGGTTCGTTTTGAACCATCACCTTATGGATTCAAATGCCATGGAAATAAAAAATAAAATGATCTCATTACATGTGGCAACCAAACACAGCCTACACTCTTGAAATCTGACTCTTTAGCTGCGGTTAATATCATGAATGGATCCCCTAGACTCTTGTCCGTGGTCCCTATGACATAAATATATGTTCTGAAAATATTTATCATCCTTATTTCAGGTTGTGTTTATAGAACCTGTTCCAAGATGTAGGAATTAGATTCTCATAACTTTGCTCGTGGCTGTGGTCCTGTGGAAGCCTCTCTCTTTTTTAGGTAAAATGGAAGCCTCTTTATTCCTAAAGGTTGTAACAATTGGAGGTTTCTTTCTGAATGAATTACTCTATTACATCAAAAAAAAAAAGCCTAACTTTATATAACAATGAGCAATGCTATGAAGAACCCCATATACCAGGCAGTATCAGCATCCTACAGAATCAGGGTGGCCTTCATACAGAATCAAGACAACCCTAAAGAAGCCTAAGGTTGCCCTAATTCGAAATGCAGACCAGTACTGCCTCTTACTTGGGGAGGGAGTCGAGGGACAGTCTAAATGGCATTTTTCTATTCTTTTTTTTTCTTTTTTGGTTAAGGCATTTTTCCATTCTAATATCTAGGAGATAAATGACATTGGATATGGAAAATAATGTTATCATATTTATAAGATTTATTGATGTTACTATTGCTATAGTCCCTTTGTCTGATTTCACAATGTATTTTGCAAATTACCACCGGGGCTACAAAATTAGCATTCATAATTTGTCTCAAATTGGTAACAAGGTGGCACATTACATGGCTATAAAGACAACTAAAGAACATAAGAAAGGAATATAGAATTCTGACTCATTTGATGTATCTTTCAAATCCATTGTATTACCTAAAGAACAAAGTGTAACTCTTTCTCTCTTTCTAATAGTTAATATAAGGTGAGGCTTTTGGCCAAAATAATAATAATAATTTGTCTCGAGGTTTCTTCCATAAATTTGTTGGAAGTAGGATACACTGTGACGAAGAGTGAAAGACAACAATTGGTCAAATGGGTTCAATTATCTGTCCTCTGAAAACTATGGGATGGAAATGATAAGTAGTAGATACAGTGATAGATAAGTGGCAATTAGCCAAGTCTGGGTTGTAACTTTCATGGTATTAAAGGTTGAGTTTAGTATAAGCATGGGACTCTTTTTAGGAAAAGGTACCTGGTATGATTATCAAATCTAACCTGGATACAAATCAAAGAAAAACCTGAATATGAAAATTTTTTGACTCTTTTTTTATGAATCAGATCAGACCCAAACCATATCCACATATGTATTAAGGTTTTAAGGTATTTATATGTTTTCACTCTAGGGTGGGTTACATGCCAAGTGGGAGAGGTTATGAAAATTATAAATCATCTTTGAATGAGTTTTCTTCTTGTTAATGAAAGTTTTCTCTACGGTTTTATGGTTTTTTTTCAAACTGAGGTTTTTCATGTAAATCTTGTATTTTGTGTAATTTCTCTTTATTTTGCTTGTTAATTTTATTGCATCTCGTTTCTTTTGCAAATAAGAAGGTAAAACGATTCTAACACTATCAGGGTTGTTAGAAAAAATTATTTCAACTCCCAAGTTTAAGTGGGGATCTCTATATGTGATTCTAAAAAAAGATATTGACCACTCTTCATCTATGATCACCATTTGTTCTCCAATTGTGCACCATTAGAAAAGTTTCTTCGATAAAAATATCAATAAATCTAATGTTGTAGAAGATAAGGGTGGATGTAACCTGTGCAAGAACAAACTCAAATGAAAATGATCTAACGCGAAATCACATCATTTGTAGCAAACTAGGCCATGAAGTTAATAATAATCCAGCCAAAAAAGCTTGTAGATTGGATAGTTTAGGAGCTTGCAACCAACAGTAATTTTCATTTTCTTTACTGTGATTGATTTCTTAATGGACTGCCAATTAGCCCATGTGTATTGTGAAGGGGTAAGTCAGCACGCTTGAACAGTTGACAGTAAGTAGATGCCTTTTGAATCATTTTCCTATTGCTTATTTATCTCCTTTATTAATTATTCCATTTGCCAGTTGCTACCAGCCAAAAGAGTTAGGTGAATACTTAGATCTAAAACCCAAAAAAAATTCTTTTCTTTTATAGTTTAATTGATGGAGTTAGGTGGGTGCTTAGCCTTAGATGTAAAACAAGCCAAGAGCTTTCTTTTTTTTTTGTCTTATTTAATTTTGGCAAAGCAAGCTAAAGCCATGAAAACTAGGAGTTTCAACATGTCGAACTGGGTCCCAGCTTTTGGTAAACCCTGACCTCACCTTGGTGGGCTCTACATCATCCATATAAAACACCTAAGCCTTGAATATATGCATGAGTAGGAGGACCCCCTTAAACATGAAAAAAATTCTTTTAGCCTTATCCAATGGCCTGAATCAACCACACGATCCAATTAGGTTCCCTATAACAAAAAACCCCTTATTACATCCAGAACCCATTTCTTCAAACCTCAAAATGTCTCCCGCGAATGGATCAAGGAAGAAAAGGAGAAGCCCTTCAGAAGGGAAGCAGAACAGGAAAACTACCCAATTCTGAAGAAGTCAAACAGCAAAAGTATGCTCAATTTCTGTAAACTATGAACATTACCTGCCCAATAGTTCCATCCGCGAGCAAGAGCT
This sequence comes from Platanus orientalis, assembly GCA_025762735.1. Classification (NCBI taxonomy): domain Eukaryota; kingdom Viridiplantae; phylum Streptophyta; class Magnoliopsida; order Proteales; family Platanaceae; genus Platanus; species Platanus orientalis. Next base: position 2,877,812 of record JAOXJP010000001.1, read on the forward strand.
CTTGCTCGCTTTGTCCATTATAAGAAAGCAGAATAATATTCTTCCATTGTTTCTTGGGTCAGCTTAAAGTTATAACCCACGACAGCAAAACTTAACAAAATTAACCTTGAACAGGTTACAAAATTCAAAATAGAATCCATGGAGAGTTGGTACATATTTAGTAAACACTCATTAACCCAAGACTCTTGCAACTAACTCTATTTGGAGACTCAACTTCCCCATTGATGAACATGGAGGAAATGGAGAAAAAAAACAAATTCTCTTTTTATTAAACTCCGAGGCCATTTACTGACTCGACTGTCTCAAGACTGGCCTCTTATCCACCGTATTTTCTAAACCTAGGAAAGCAGGGACTAATCCTAATGCCAAATAAGGTGAAGATGTTGAAACATAACTAAACAAGCCTAGCAAACTGATTTGGCTGCTGCAATGACAGCCTCAGCTGTTAAACCAAACTCCTTGTATATTTTTCCTGCAGGCGCACTTGCTCCAAACCGATCAATCCCAATCGCCTTCCCCTTGCTCCCCACAATCTTCTCCCATCCAAATGTCGTTCCTGCCTCAATACTAACTCTAGCAGAAACTACAGCCGGGAGTACACTCTCCTTGTATGCATCAGACTGCTCATCAAACAGCTCCCAAGAAACAAAGGAGACAACCCGGACTGCCTTCCCTTCCTTACGGAGTTCTTCGGCAGCCTTGGCAGCAATCTCCAATTCTGAACCAGTACCAATCAAGATGACATCTGGCTTGTTTCCAGAGGAATTATCCGATATAATGTACCCTCCCTTCTCAACTCCTTCTATGGATGTTCCCGGAAGGTGGGGAAGCTTTTGACGAGAGAGGGCAAGGATTGAGGGTCTCTTCCTGTTGAGAGCCGCAACCTTGTATGCACCAGCAGTCTCAGTCCCATCAGCTGGTCGGAGCATCAGAATGTTAGGCATGGCCCTGAAGCTAGCCAAATGTTCAATCGGCTGATGGGTCGGCCCATCCTCTCCAAGACCAATTGAATCATGGGTCATCACATAGATAACTCCAGCCTCACCCAAAGCTGAGATCCTTATTGCAGCCCTCATGTAGTCAGTGAAGACAAAGAAGGTGGCACAGTAGGGGATAAGGCCAGGGCTGTGAAGAGCAATCCCATTGCAGATAGCACCCATGCCATGCTCCCTAACACCAAAACGGACATTCCTTTCCTCCGGGGTGTCCTTTTGGAAGTTCCCAAACATCTTCAGCAAGGTCATGTTGGAGGAAGCAAGATCTGCACTACCCCCAAGAAGCCCTGGGAGAACTTTCGCAAGTGCATTGAGGCATTGTTGAGACAGATTTCTGGTGGCATCAGCAGGGCTCTCTGGAGTGTATGTCTGAAAACAAGCAAGAAAACAGCCACAAAACGGTCATTACTCGATCCTAAACAGTATTTTCAATATCAAATAAGTGAGACAGAAAAGGGTATGTTCAAGAGCAACCAAATCAATTGGAACACTACTCACTGGAAGAGCTTTCTCCCAACCGGCAGGAAATTCGCCAGTAATAAGGGATTTTAACTCTGCAGCTTCCTCCTTATACTTCTTCTCATACTCTGCAAACTTAGCATTCCATTCAGCTTCAAGAGCAGCACCTTCAGGAATGTGCCGGCTCCAATGCCTGTGAAACACAAATGCCCAAACTCATTCAGCAACCACTAAAACATGTCAAATTGAATCTAAAGAAATGAAGCGGTTCCTTACTTCTTCACATCCTCAGGCACATGGAAAGGCTCAAATGGCCACCCAAGATTCTGCCTTGTGGCATCCACTTCTTTGGCACCCAATGCACTTCCATGTACACTGTATGAGTTCGCCTTGTTTGGGGATCCATACCCAATGGTAGTAGTCACCTGTAAAGACGCCAGAAATCAACAAAACTGTAGCCCTAATTTACTTCAAACTGAACTCAAGTAACTTAGATATGTAACAATATTTAAAAAACAATTTAACCTTGATCAAAGTGGGTTTGTCTTTTACAGCTTTCGCTTCCTTGATGGCAGCACGAATTTCATCATATCCAGTATTACCATTCTTTACCCAGATCACATGCCAACCAAGACCCTCGAAACGGGTCTCGACACTCTCAGTGAATGCAATATCCGTGTCACCATCTATGGAGATGTGGTTGTCATCATAGAATGCGATCAGCTTCCCAAGTCCCCAATGTCCAGCAAGGGAACATGCTTCATTTGCGATCCCCTCCATTTGACATCCATCCCCAAGTATAGCATATCTAAGTACCAATACCAAAGAATTAAGGCCTGATAATTCTGAATATGTAGTACAAACAGAACAAGGATGAAAAGATGACCCAGTATGACATATCTACTAAAGCGCATCAATAAGCCTTACAAATAAGGCCTGATAATTCTGTATGCATAGGTAAAAAAAACAAAACAAAAAGGTTGAGATTGAACATCTTACGTGTAATGGTCAACAATCTCATTGTCAGGTTTGTTGTAACGAGCAGCCAAGTGCTTCTCTGCAAGGGCCAACCCAACAGCATTTGCAATACCCTGACCGAGGGGACCTACATGAGAAGAATTCTCAGGCTTCAAATGTATATCTCTGGGTGGAAGAATTTACTGATTCAAGAGATAGTAACCCACCTGTAGTGACTTCAATTCCAGGCGTCTCAAAATGCTCGGGATGACCAGGAGTTTTGCTTCCCCACTGACGGAAAGACTTCAAGTCTTCTTCCTATTAGATAGATTTGTACATCCGAATGTTTCAGTAAGAAGAAAAACTGTATTCAGAACAACAGCTAACCTAAAAATAAAGGGACAGAAAAATATTTGAGTAAACAAACAAATCACAAATGGGTATCCTAACACATACACATAAGTGAGAAAAAACAATAGTGTAAGGGTATCATTGAATCTGCTTCACCAAAAACCAAACATGAAATCCTCTAAGCAAAACAACCAATTAAGTGAAAAAACCATCTGAGCAAACAAACATGTGGACATCCCTATATCTGTTTCAAGATACTTTTTGGTTATTGCAAAATGGAAACCACACAGGATTCAGTCATATAATTAACATGAACGATTTCTTGCTTGCCTACTAAAGTGTTACAAATTAGCCTGAGCTGCAACTTTTGATTGTCAGAAACACAGATCCAGTTCCGGCAAGCACAGAGGTCCCCATATACAAATCTCAAACATCATAGAAGATATCGCTCAAAAGAGGAAAATCATATATATATATATAAGAAAAAAAAAAGTTTTTGAAAGCAGATCCAAAACAAAAAGAAATGCAGAGAAGTACCCATTGAATTCAACAAACATGGAAGTCAAAACCACCCAAAATCAAACAAACCCAATTAACAATCTGCAAAAACAATCGAAACACGCACCTTAACACTGTCATATCCAGCAAGATGAAGCAAAGCGTACTGTAGCATACACCCATGTCCAGCAGAGAGCACAAACCGATCACGATTAAACCAGTAAGGATTCTTGGGGTTGTACCTCATCACCTCATCATACAAAATATGACCCATCGGAGCACACCCCATCGGCAATCCCGGGTGCCCAGAATTTGCCTTCTCGACGGCATCGACCGCAAGGAACCGAATCGTATTGACCGACTTCTCCACCAAACCCGTTTCAGTCTTGTCGAGGGTCTCCACCGCAGCCGCACGGATTGACGGTCGAGAGCCCACGCGCTTGCGGGAACCGGCGACGAAGAGAGACGGAGAAGACGACGATTTGACGCCTCGGCCGGCGAGATTGCTGAGGCTGAACCCAGGAAGGGCGAGACGATCAGAGTGTGTAGTGGAGGCATGGTGGGCTACTGTACGACCCACAAGAGCTTGAGAGACGGAGAGGGATGATGAGGCCGCCATGGATGTATCTTCAGGGAGATGGGTTGGTCGGAGATGAGAGGGAGAGAGGAGAGATCGAGTGAATTTCCGATCCCCTTCTCTGGTTTGGTTTGCTTCTGCTGACGGGAAGAGGGCGAATGAGAAATTCTGAAGGCGAAGCCACCAACTCTTAATAATTTCTCGTAAGCACGATTTTTGACCGTTAGATCTGGAGATGAATCATCTTGACCGTTAAGGAAGGGTAGGAAAAATGATGGGCTTCCATCTTTATTAGTTCCTTTTCACTTTGATTTGTCCGCTGTTTTTAATGTTTTTTTCTGAGGGTAAACTCAGCTAACCAGATTAGTTTGACCCATGACTCGACTCGACTCGGCTCGGCTGATTTTAACTAGCGTGATTAGTGAGAGGATCTAATCTAGGTGATTAGATCTTATCAGTCAAAACTCTACCATGTAATGGTAGATCTTTTGACGAAAATATATAGGTCTTATAGTGGAGATAAAATCGGATGGTTGAGATGATTCAATCATTAGAGACTCAATGACTGAATGGGTGGGTCATGAACTTTGATCTCATTATTTTCACCACCTATTTTAGATTGTCTTTATGGGGTTGTTTGGTTTGGATTTTAGAATCAGATTATTAATTCTGATTCTAGATTCTCATCATTAGATTCTGGAATTGGATTGTAAGAATCCAGAATCGCATATGGTTATCTATTTTTGAAAGTTGATTTTACCCTAGAATTTCAACCATTAGATTTCACAATTATCATGTGTATTTGTCATTAGCATTGTAGCATTGTAGGTGAAAAAGATGAAAGTTGATTTGGATAAAATCCTTTCGGTTTTGGTTTGTCTTGTTACTACAAGATCAATAGAATTAGTTAAGGAGTGATTTTGATTTTGCCTTGATTCTGATTCTAATTATACTTAGCTGAGTTCTAGAATTCAAGCCAAACATCTCTAATATGGTCTAAAATTGATTATGAACCAAAATTGAACTCTAGAATTCAAACCAAACACCATCAAAAACAAAATTCACAAACCAAGAGACGTGTTTAGCTACAACCACAAGTTTGGTGCTACATTTAACACGAAAGAGGGGTGCTTTTCTACTATTGCATGAGTTAACCACTCAGGGGTTCCTTATAGTGTTGTTTCATGGTCATATCATAGTGATCATCATGAGCTGACACGTAAATATTTGAATTTTTTTTTGGTGTTTTACTTTCTTATTTGAGCATCAAAAGACGTTTTTTATTTTTGGTGTTCGTCACAAGGTATGGCTGTCAATTGGGCTAAGCTGGTCCAAAGCCCGATTTAGCCGGTCCAAAATCTTTGAGCTGGGTAAGTTGAACTTTGAGTTGGGACCAGGTCCAAGTACTAGGTCCAAAGTGATTTTCAGGCTAGGCACGGGTCCAAGCTTTTTTAGCCTGAAGTCAGTCCAGTCCAGCCCAAAGCTTGTATTTAATAAGAGGCCTGAAGACCGGTCCAAAATTAGTGAGCCTAATTTTTTTTTAATTTGAGTGACCTTGGCCCAAAGCCCATTTAAAGTATAAAAATTCTAAATGATTTATTTTATAAACTTATTTTTAAAGCTCATAGGCTCCAAGTCAATTTGATATGTTTCATAAATTTAATTTTTAAAACTCATATCTCCTAATTTAATTTAAATTTCTATGTGGTTGCTACCTTCAAGCCAGTCTGAACTCAACCCAAACCCTGACTTATTAAATCGGGCTGGGCTTAGGCAAAGGGTATCGGGCTGATTTCGGTCTTGGGTCAGGCATTTTAGTTTGGGCTGGGCATGCGTTGAACTTGGCCGAGCCCAACCTAGTGTGATTGACACCCCTACCATTAGGTGATCAAACGATCACTACAAAATCGCTACAGGAAAAACCACCATAGAAGATCCTGACTCAAGGTAAACCAATCACAAGGAGATACGTAACCACTCCTAACATGTGTGGACCCACGTGTGACCCAATCACAATCCTCAGTAATAGTAGCAAACTGAGAACAAAACTAAAGTTAAACCGAGCCAGTAGCTGAGCCGAGACAAGAGAAGCTAAGCTAATTGCACGAGGCAGTTTGGTCAGTAGTCAAGAAACGACGAAAGAGGGTTCGGTCAGAACGAGGTGGGTCGTTGGCACAGCGTGGATCAAGATTCAATATCTACCTTTTTTGGTTGGGGAAAGGCTTAAAAAATGAAAAAGTAGAATTAGGTAAGAGGCCAAAGGGCCCAAACCAAAATCTTATGATGAAAGGAAGCTGGGGCTCTGGCATCAAATTGTCAAGCTCTGCCTTCCCAGATGCTGAAATTAATCATTCTTTTTGGGTAAGAAAAGTAATAATTCAGTTTTCAAGTTTAAAAGCAATCATCATAAACGTAGACACATGGCTGACCTTACTTATGAACCATTTTTTTTTTTTTTTTTGTCTGGGTTTTAGCCATAGTTTTCCAGGGAAAAGATTATTTATATACGAAAATCTGCTTTTCCTGATGTATTAGGATGGAATTAGGGGGTGGACACATCAGTGCTGAAAAGTGATAAGCACCCCCAAAACATGAAAGTCACTTTTAGGGACTGATACTCAGCCCCCTTATGTCATCCTAATACATCAGGAAAAGCAAATTTCCGTACCTAATTCCAGCCCAGTTTTCCAGGATGCCAACCTTTGAGTGTTATTATTATTATTTTTTTGGCCGGGGGAGGGGGGCATAAAATAGAGGATAAATTTTCTGTAACCAAAATTGTCTATGACCCTCTCTGACCACACCAGACTGATACATGATGTGTTTTTGAATTTGATTTCTTTTTTAAAATTATGTTAACCTGCTTTGATTTGGTTAGAAGAAGCATGATTGGATCCAAACAATGCTTCAATCCTCCATACAATTTTCCTTGTATACTTTACTGGGAAAGCAATCATGTCTTTTTGGAATGGCAAAAGGATGAGGCTCGTCATAGGTTGGCGTTAACCAGACATGATCCAAGCCTAATTAAAACTGATCGGATTATTAATATTTTCCAATTGTTAGACCCTAAACCACACTCAAACCAATTAGACCCAAATCCAAAATTGTGTATAAATGGGTCGAAAACGGATCATGTTTCTATGGTCATCCCAGAATCCTTGCTCATTTTTTCTTTTTCTAAAGATGGCACAAGCTTGAAGACTGCTTTAAACAAGCAAAACCTCCCATGTCTATAGTACCGAGGGATCTTCAGCAGCCCCATCTAGGTTTGTCTTGCAAAAGATGCAGATAACTGCCCCCATGGATGAGAACCCATGTCCAAAAAAGAAAGAAAAAAAAAAAGCCCAAAATCTTTAGCCCAATTATTATTATTATTGGTAAAAACTCTTTAGTCCCACATTATGAGAAATGGGACTAGAGATACCAGGGGTATGAAATTGACATCCACCATTAAATCCTAAACCAATTCTCTAGATATCATGTGTTTGGCCTTGAAATAAACCGGCAAACACTTTAATAGTACCATTGGCTGAAACATAACCAACCTGGATCCACACTGAACTAACATATTATTATGAAAGTGCAACTAAAAGAAACAGCTGCAAGAGGCTATCCAAAAACCAAGTGATCAGTCCTATGTGTAGAAAATTTACTGATCAGAAGATTGTAACCATCCAATCACATTCTTCTGGCACATTGAGAAACAATAGCATATGATCACGGAAGTGTTCAGCAGAAGCTTTTCTTTTCCTTTTTGTTATTTTGAGTCACATTAAAAGGGCCAATCTATTGTCCCCATCTGAGCGTGAACAGGTTCAGAATATGCCAGCTTCCTAAGTTGGTAAAGCTTGTGGGAGTTAAATCAAAACCCTTCTTCACCTACCCCCCACCCCCCCCAAAAAAAAAAAAAAAAAAAAAAAAGTTCAGAATTAGTCATGAAAAGAGTTGGAAGGCCATGCCAACTGATTGTAATATCACCAAGAACCACCACCTCAGATTTGGTGCGACCCCTAAAGTGAGCCTAAGGTGAGACTGACATTAGGACACATCAGCACTGAAAAAGTGAGTTACACTTTTTGGGGATGCTTTTTGCTTTTTGGCACTGATGTGTCGATCCCTGAAGTTGGTCTCCCCTTAGGCTGACCTCAGGTGGTCTTACCAAATCCTCAAGGAAGAACCACTGGTGAGGTTTAAAAATTTTGTGAGGAAGCAAGTGATGACCCTTCTTCATGCTAGTTCTACCTGTAAAATGCTGGACAAGCAATTATGATTGGTCCACAGAAGGTTGCAGAACTGGTTCACCCTGTTGGGTATGGAGCTTGATGTAATGAAGGAGCAAAGAAAAAGAAGACCAGGAAGTTTGGACCGATCCGAAAGGCTTTGGATCGATCCAATCATAGCCGAACCGATCCAATCATAAGTGGATAGATTCGGGCAGAATATGGACTGCAGAAAACGACACCAGAGAAGAGGTGGACCAATCTGATTTTTTGTTGGACCGATCTGACCTAGCTGATAAACTGATCCAAAGTTCCCCAGATTGATCTGATGGCGGAAGTTCAATTGCGAATTGAGATAAAATGTTCAAGGAGAATAGGGACTCTTATCAAATTCGACATCTATGATGTATATAATGTTTCTATTGTTGTTTATGGCTACAACTAGAGTTACAAAGAGAAAGAAAAATAGTGGTTTTGTGAGAGATTAAGAGAAAACTTTTGTAGTCTTTCAAGAATAGTAAGTTTTCTCTGCGGTTCTATAGTTTTTCCCCAATTTGAGATTTTCCATGTAAATCATGTGTTTTGTAGTGTGTTTGTAGTTGTATTTTGTTTTATTCTTTGATTGTTATTGTTTTCATATTGTTTTGTTTAATTGGCAGGCTTTTAGGATAATCCCCAACATGGGTGTTAGATCCTGGGGCATCCTTTCATGCTATGACAAACAAAGAATGTCTTAAGAATTATATGTAAATGGACTATGACAAAGTCTATCTTAGATATGACAAAGCTTACAACATAATTAGAAAGGGAGATGTTCGGTTAAGTTTACCTAATGGTGGTACATGGTTGTTGAATGGTGTAAGGTATGTACTAAGTTTGAAAAGAAATTTAATTTCTATTGGTCAGCTTACACGTTTGGAACATACAACAACTTTCATGGGAGACACGTGGAAAGCAACCAAAAGTGCTTTAGTGATAACTCGTGGAAAGAAAAAATGTACATTCTATCTAACCGACAAGCACAACTCCATTGATGTAATTGAAACGGGTGTCAATTCAAATACATGGCACTGCAAACTTGGGCACATAAGTGAAAAATGAATGAAGATTTTCCACAACAAAGGCAAACTTCCAGGTTTAAAGGTTTTAAACTTGAAATTTTGTGAAGTCTACGTTTTAGAAAAATATAACAATATTAGTTTTTCTAAAATAGAAAAGACGTCAAAGCTTTAAACTTTGGAATTAACCCACACTGATATATATGTGAACCAACTTAGGAATGTTCACTTGGTAGTTCTTACTACTTTATTACTTTTATTGATGATGCAACCAAAAAATTATGGGTTTATTTCATAAAACACAAGTTTGATGTAGTTGAAGTGTTTAAGAAATGGAGAGCTTTGGTTGAAAATAAAGCAGTTTAAAGCTTTAGTGTTTAAGGTTTGGCAATGGAGGGAAATATTGCAGTAAAGAATTTAAGAAATTTTGTGCCTTGAATGAAATCAAAAGAAAGAAGACAATACCATACACACCGTAGCAAAACAGTGTAGTTAAGCACATGAAGGCTAGAAGCATGAGGTTGAAAGCAAGATTGCCTAATCAGGTTTTGATATATGTGGTAAGCACGACCGCATACTTGATCAACCTTTAGTACCATTAGATAGTGGATTACCGGAAGAAATATAGACGGGAAAAAGATAAGTCTTTCACATCGCCAAGTGTTAGGTTGCACATCTTATATTCATGTTGATGCCGATCAAATAAACAATCTAGATGCAAAGTCTAAAAAGTACACTTTCATTGGGCACGGTTCTAATGAGTTTGGGTATCAGTTTTAGGATAAAAAAATTTGAAAAATCATTAGAAATATAAAATGTAGTATTTAATGAAAAGACCATATACAAAGACAAGGTAGAGATAAGCATGAAGGCAAGAAAAAATTTATGAAGATTTGGGATATTTAGTGAAGTACCAAGAGTTGAAGGCAATGAGATGCTAGAAGAAAAACAACAGATAGAGTCTCAAACACCTACTTTGGCATTAGGAAAGTTTCTAAGAACACCTAGGCTAACTTAAAGATTCTCTCATTCATTGTACTACTTATTATTAACAGATGAAGGTGAACCAAAATGTTATGATGAAACATTGGAGGTTGATGAAAAAACTAAGTAGGTGCATGCCATAGACGAAGAGATGAAATCCTTGAATACAAACCATACATGGGACTTAGTTCCACTACCCGAATCAAAGAAAGCACTGGATAACAAATGTGTGTACAGGTTAAAGGAAGAGCGTGATAAGAGTAAGAAATACAATACCAAGCTAATTGTAAAAGGGTGTCAACAAAAAAAAAGACATTGACTAGTCTGAACTATTTTCTCTAGTTGTGAAGATAATTACTATTAGAGTGATGCTAAGTATTGTGACAGTGAAAGATCTACATCTTGAACAGTTAAATGTGAAGACAGTTTCTCTCTATGATGACTTGGAAGAAGACATCTACATACAACAACTACAAGGGTATAAAGTAGAAGACAAAGAAAATGGTGTACAAACTCAAGAAGAGCTTATATGGGTTGAAACAAGCCTCAAGGGTACATTAAGTTTGGCAGGTTCATGTCGAAGAATGGGTATATAAAATGTCATGCAGACTATTATTGTTATCACAAAACCTTTGATGATAGGTGCATTATATACTCTTGTACATTGATGAAATGCTTATGGCAAGATCAAGCACATATCAACAACAACAACAACAACAAACAGCCTTATCCCAACTATTTGGGGAAGATCAAGCACATATGAAATAAACAATTTGAAGAAGCAGTTGTCAAGGGAGTTTGAGATAAAGGACTTGGGAGCAACAAAACAGATTCTTGGGATAAGAATCACAAGAAAGAAGAACCACAAGTTGAGGTTGTCTCAAGTAAAGTATGTTGAAAATGTGCTTAGCAAATTCAACATGCATCATTTAAAACCAACTAGTACCCCACTAGCTAGTCACTTTAAACTCTCCAAAAAAGACTCTCCTAAGATTGAAGGAGAAAAAGATTACATGTACAAAGTTTCATATGCTTCAACGGTGGACAACTTGATGTATATCATGGTCAATACTAAACCGGATATAGCTCAAGCAGTAGAAGTTGTGAGTAGATTCATGATCAAACCCATAATGATACATTAGGAAACGATTAAGTGGATCTTGAAATACTTGAAAGGGACCTCTAACACAGTTTTGTGTTTTAGAGGAAAAAAAGTATAGCTACAAGGATATGTAGACTCAAACTTGTTAAGTGATAAAGACATGAAGAGTATGATAGGGTATGTATTTACTTTAGGGGATACAATAGTCTTGAGTGTCTTAACTACAGAAGATAGTTGTTATTTTCTCAACGAAAACAAAATACATTGCAGCTACGAAGGTTAGTAAGGAATTAATTTGGTTGAAAAACCTAATAGAAGAGTTGGGAAAGAACAAAATAAATAAATAAAAAGTGTCATTCATCTTGCAAGGAACTTGGCCTTGTATAAAAAGACGAAACACATTGATAGAAAGTATCACTTTGTAAGATCTCTCTTGAGGAAACAAGTGCTGAAGTTTGAAAAGATCTTTATGAATAAAAATCCAGCAAACATGCTTACCAAGATGATAATAGTATAGAAACGAGAGCTATGCAAAGCTTCAATTGGTTTTCATGAGTAAAGATGAAAATGAAGAGTTACCAAATATTCACAAGAAAGAAAGAGGTTTGATCATAGGTACAAAAATTAAATAATGAAAAGAGCATCAATCTCTAAGTAGGAGATTGTGGGGTATAGAACCTAATGTAGTAAAGAAACAAAGAAGAAGATCTGAAAGTTCGAACCAATTCGAAGGACCCTGGATTAATCTGATCATAGCTAAACCGATCCGATCACTAAGTGTATCAATCTAAGTAAAATATGGACTATAACAGATGACACCAAAGAAGAGGTGAACCAATCCGATTTTTTGTTGAACCGAATCGACCTAGCCGACAAACCAATCCAAAGTTTTTTGGATTGACCCGATAGCGAAAGTTCAGTTGCGAACTAAGATAGAAGGTCCATGGAGAAAAGGGACTCTTGCCAAGTTTGACCTATATTATGTACATAATGTATTTATTGTTATTTAAGCTTACAAGGGTTGAAAAAAGAGTGAGAAAATAGTGGTTTTGCGAGACATTGTGAAAAAACTCCTATAATCTTCCAAGAATAGTTAAGTTTTCTCTGCAATCCTGTGGTTTTTCCCCAACTTGGGGTTTTTCACGTAAATCTTGTGTTTTGTGGTGTGCTTATGGTTGTGTTTTGTTTTATTCTTTGATTATTATTGCTTTCATCTTGTTTGTTTGATTGGTAGGCTTTTGACATAATCTCCAACACACCCATAGGCTACAAATCATATTTGCTATTTGGCTCTGAAATATACTACCCCAGATGGTCATCCTACCCAAAAGCTCAAATACAAGACCTTGTAGTGTGTTTCAGACATGATTTGTGTTTTCACTTATGCTGATTAGCCAAGTGATAATGCTCCTCCTGCATGTCACTCTTAACCAGTCATGGGCGATATTATAGTCCCTGGTAACTAAGCTCACCACCAACTCTGCTTCATTGATATGGACGAGCTGAGGTGATACCCTATAATTTATGATGCCAATAGTAGAAGTTCACACAAACAAGGCAGCTACAGAGTTATTGTCATCCAGCATTAAAATATAAAAATGAGAGAAACACCCTTCGTTTGTGCCTGGTCCATCCCAGTATGCAAAGCTGGTAGCCCCTGGAAATTAAAAGAACCAAGAGCCCATATTTGCAGCCTGTCTCCCAATTTATATTACACTTACATCATTTTGATTCTTTTACAGTGTGAAGAAACATCCCGTATCCCTTTGCCAGTCACGGAATATGGTGCTGAAGCTGATCGCAGAGAGGGTGACTTGTCGATGTATGCATATCTTTCATTCCCATTCCAATACAAAATGATGCGATTTGTACAGGCATGTGACCAACTATCGCCTGCAGCAAATGTTCAAAGAAAATAACTGCCCAAGTGTCCCAATAAAACAAGCATTTGACAAAGCACTTATGAGCGGATATATTGAACAAGATCGAAACAAACAAGGATTAGCTAGCTACCTTAATTCAATTCAAATAAGAAAAAATATAGAAACCAAATACCTAAACTACGTAATTACTGCTACAATGGAAAAACAAATTCGGATAATGGACAAGCAAAGTTGGTAAGAGAAGAATAATAGGATATACACTCAACGGTACTCTAGTGGTTAGAAAATCAAAGAATTTAACTGTTCACCACCAAAACATTATGCTACTGTGCACAAGTAAACTGGACAAGTCAGGTAGCTATCTCACCACCACAATCCCCATGTCTGAAAGGAAGTTCTCCTGCTGACTGCTGAGACATCAAATTTACATGATTACACCCCACTTGGGGTTTACTACAACCAAGACAATGAAATATACCCTTCTGTGAGAAAAGAATGTAGTTAATCTATGAGATAAAGATACAGTGATTTAGAGAGAGAGAGAGAGAGAGAGCACATGCAGTCCATATATTTAGTTAGAAGTATACACAGGCAGATGGTGACTGATATTCTCAGCAGATAACAGGCTTTTTGAAGGCACTAGGTTGGTTACAAGAAATTTTCTTTTCTAGATTGTCTAAAGGACAAGAGGGGAAAATCAACAGATCAAGTCATTCTTTATGACCAAACAACTACTTAATACTAGATAAGCTTAGGCATTACCATCCATAGAAGTGACGACATAAAAGAGATTGGAATGTGAGAAGTGAAGCAGCATTCTCAAAAGTTACAAATGGAGAAGTATGGAAGACCCAAGCAAGCTGCTTAGCACTATTTAATGTATTTGTAAGTAAAATATACTGTAAGAGATCAATTTTTTTTAGCAATTGTAATTGCAAGAAGTTAGACGTTGAACAATATCTGGAGTCAGGAAACCAGGATTAGCAGGAAAGCTTGGTACAAGGTGGGAAGCTAATTCCATTCCGCTTCCCCAAGTAGTGGGAAGTGCGCTTACGACATTAGGGAAGCACGATAAAGTGAGTGAAAGCTATTTAGGGAGAAGTAAAAGCCTCAAAAGAACCAAGTAGAAATGTTTGGAGAATCAATTAGGAAGCAATCCAAAAAACAATATTGTATTTTATTTAATATAAATCCTCTCTTGTTGGCATTAAATAAAATATTATCTATGAGATTTACTAATGATTTTATAAGGAAAAAAAATATTTAGTATTGAATTTATTGTTTATATTATTTCATTCCCATCCAATAAAAAAAGATTCAAATCCGATGGTTTTTATACAAGGTACACTAAGATGTAACTTATCTACCAAAAATCTTTTGTAGGGTAAAATCTAAGGTATGGTTGGACATACTAATAACAAGCTTGCATATTGATTTGTGTCATGAATCTATGTTACGTAGAATAGCTTTTAGGTTTTTTAGTACTTTATAAAGTTTATTCACTTTATTGCATTGTCATTGAAATTATGGATTGTAACTTATTGTTATTACTTTATTATTGTTTTTCACTTCTCACTTCCCAAAGATTTATTGAGCCTCACTTACCGCTTCTTGCTCTAGTAACTAAGGTATAGACGCATGCATGAGAACATAACTGAACATGACAGGTATGTGACGGCATCTCCAAGATATTAATAAACAGATAGGAATATTTTCTGTATTACAGCAAATGAATAACTCAAACTAACCTTTAGCCGCACAAAGCAAAAGCAGAAGCAATTTTTGGATTTGGGAGATGTTTTTTTATTTGGTAGCTGGAATCGCTGATTCTCGAACTGGCCATGGGAGCAGTTAAAATATAATGGTATATTAACCTTTTTATTGGCAAATCTCTCAAAACCCCCCTCCTCCCCCTCCTCTCAAAATGTTTGTATAATACTTTATAATTTTAAACATGTACTTTATTTTCCAAGATGGAACTGAAATTTATTGAAAAGCATTAAGGGGCATAAGAAAATTTAAGGAGCCCACTTTTATATGGGCAAGAGAACTAACTAGATTCCTCCAGGTATGGAAAATATTTGAAGGCACCTAATCAAAGATCTATGAATTTCCTAGCAAGCCTTGTAGACCAGCCTTAAGCATTAAAAGCCACACAAACCATAAGCATTTGAGCTGAGCATGAAGCATATAAGCATAACTCCTACACTCCATGCCACATAAAATTATGGATATCTCATAAACTACATGCACGTGAAAAGGAAGCATAATAGTGTTAGTTTTGTTAGATGCGGTATTGTTATTTCAGTATTCTACATACATGTACACTCTACTATAAACTACAAAAGTTACTTAAATAGAATAAATGAAACACTTTCTTGATTCTGATGATGTAACTTCACTTGATTCGGATGATGCGACTTCACTTGATTCGGATGATGTAGATCAAGGCTAGTGTTAGACACTATGTCCTTAAGACAGATTCGTCCCTCGCAC
>JAOXJP010000001.1:2916879-2935479 GCA_025762735.1 Platanus orientalis
GGTAACTAATTCTTGAAAAATATTAAATTGTTGTGTGCCCGCTTTTGTTTCATCTTCTCATTTAAATATGAATGAGCTTATAATAACACTCTTAGTGCTAAAAGTATGGAGCTTCAATGTAGGAGATTTTTAGATTCGAGATTAGGCCTCAGTTCACACCGTCATTTAAGAGCGAGTGACATCAACAATCATATGTGGGGATCTAACGACGATTGTTAGTTTGGATTATAATTCTTGCAATTCAGTTTCAAGCATCTAACTACCAAGTTTAGTTATGAGCTTCAATCAATGCCAAGCCTAACAATAGTGAACGTAGAACAATTTGGAGATAATTTTGAGAATATTCCATTTTAATTTTTTTGGGGAAATTGTCTCTAGATATAGTGATTTATAATGCAATAAACTAAAATTGAATTATTATTATTATTATTATTATTATTATTATTACTATTATTTTGTCCTTTTGAACCATCAATCAAGTAAATTTGATACTTCCTTCTCCAATAATTCTTATAGCTAGTTAGGCTTTAGGAAATTAGGCTGTGTAACAATTATTTATACATGAATTAACGACTCCTGATATTAAGTACTATTAATTTGGAGGAACCAAGTTTGTCCCGTGGTGAGTAACTAATACTTCCAACAATCTTTTGACCAATGGAATATTTTTGTCTTGCATACCAACCAACATGCGCGCACACACGCATGATGTGAAATATAACAATCATGATATCATCGCTTATTTAAAGAAAATATATAAATAAATAAATATACAATAGTTTATGAACTATGAATACTTTAAAGGCTCTAGTGACCTCATATAAGGCATTTTCTTTCTTTTCTCTTGGTGCGCAGCATTGTCTTTTATACGAGGGTGGATTATATCTGCTCCTCCTATCTAACGCTCCTGTCCACACCCTGTCAGGGGGTGGGCACATCAGTGCCAACAAGTGATATACACCCGAGATGTGATTAGCTGTAGCAAATTTTCTATAACTTTTAAGTAGTACAGCAAAAAAACATGAGTATTTTATCTTTTAATATGGGTTGTTTTGTCTTTTTACATGGGGATTTTGTCATGCTACTTAAAAGCTACAGTAACATTTACTGCAGCTGAACATTTGGCATATGCACCCCTCCAAAAAGTGAAAATCACTTGCCGGCCCACCCTCTGACAGGAGCCAGAGAGGAGCGGATACAATCCACTTATATATATGAATATAGATATATTACAATTTTTCTTGGAAGGCAAAGTTGATGTCAATTTGTTCAATTACATCATAAGAGTACCTTAGTGTTTTTATTCCAAGGATCATCTAAAACATAAAGTTTGTATAAATATGATTGTGTTAAAATTAACATATTCTAAAAATTGAAATACTTCAATAATATAAGTAGTGACTACTAATAAAAAATATATTTTTTTAATAAATATAATATCTCTTTTCAATTCATAACATAGCTATCAACCCCACTAAAAATTAGGTGAGAACGAATCTTGTGAGAATTGTGAAAATGGCATCAGGGTACAGACACATCAGCACTGAGAAGTGATAAGTGCCCCCCAAAAAGTGCAAATCACTTTTCAATACTGATGCGTCAGCCCCTCTGGTGCCGTTTTCATGGTTCTCACGCACATAATCCAAGCCCAACCCTGGATGTCTTCTCCTATTCACAATTTTATTTTATTTTTTGAATAGGAGATCGTACACACGCACAATTTTGGGTTGCGTGTGCACCTCTCTTCTAGGACGGAAGCCGTAATTGTATGGTTGTGCGCAGCTCATCAATCAATAAGCTACCTCCCCCTCCTTCCCCTCCCCCTTCAATTCCCACCCCCACCACCACCACCATACCACCCCCAAAAAATTAAAAAAAAGAAAGAGCTACAGTTCCAAGCTCTTACATAGAAGATAAAAGAAACGAGAGTGTTAATCAAGAGTTGGATCACTACTCTCTAAACAAATAATTTTTACAATCTATAACAAATAAGCCTCCTTTACTTTATTGATTGTTTTATATAAAACATGTACAAAAGTCTCATATTTACGAGACCCATCTAAACATTTCTGTGCTGAACACTATATTTTTCTACTTGTTATGAGAGCACAACATATTTAAAGGGACCAGCTTTTGTCACCTTTTAATGTTGGTCTTCCTTTCCTTTTCTTGGCTTAGGTGGGTAAGAGACCTCTAAGGACGCGAGGTTCCACCCCAAAGATTTCGTAACTTAATAAACAAAATCCAGACTAGAAAGTCTACAAGTGAGGCAAGCTTAAGATCATTTCATATGCAGTGATTGAGGTTATTATATATATATATATTTTCTTTGTGCTTGGACCGCATTGTTATCCCCTCGGTGCATGTTAGAGCTTGTCACCCATGTCCAACGTGTTCATGCCCATATCCATGTTGTTGAAACTACCAAAACCAAACTCTTCAACCCCGAAGTCCTGACAGTCGAACAACCATGCATAATTCTCCTCCCATGAAAATAGGCCGGCGTTGTTATAGTTGTCTCCGGTGGCCGGAAAGCTCCAACTGGATGTATCCACTAAAGGTGTCACATTCCCTAATAGGAAACTCATTAATGGGTCGTCGTCATGGTTCTTTTTGGAACATTGAGATTCGTCGCCGGAACAATTTTCAGGTGGCGGTGAGCCGGAATTCTCCTCGGAGGTTACATGGCCATCGTTCTCCGGCGATGGCAATTGATGATCGTCAGGTTCCGGCTTACAATCGACAGGAGAAGGTGTTTCTTGTGTGGCAGCTGGTTTATGGAGGGGTTCATGGGTGACTGGATCAATTCCCATCTTAGCAAGCTTTTTCTTGATGTGGGTGTTCCAATGATTCTTAATCTCATTATCAGTTCTTCCAGGTAATCTCGCCGCAATCTTTGACCACCTAGAATAATAAACAAGACCACATTATGTTAATCGAGGATGATAATTACTAAAAGGGAATCTGGATTACCATTTCACTTTCTCAGGATTCAAAACCCTCACTTTTTGTAATCTTGGGTGTGCATGCTTCTTTTAGGAAAAGCTTAATTATAGCCAATTAAGGTAATAGAAGAATAGAGAAGAGAAGAAGACTGGGACCCATTAAAACATGAATTCAATTGAGAGACTTCAATCAACCTGATCTCTCATTTCTAGGTGCTTAGGACAAGTTGGGCTGCAATGATGAATCTAGCTGCAGAAAGTGGCTCTTGTGTTGGCCAAAGTTATTCAAAGTAGAGTGATTTCTTTAAGCAATTGGTCTAACAAAGGTATTCATTTCTTATATGCATAACCCAGAAAAATATATTCTTTCATAAATAAAAAAAAAATGATCAGAGGGACTAAAAAGAAGAAATATGTACCTATTTCCCAGGCGGGCATGGAGGTCGATGACCAATTGCTCTTCAGCTTCAGTTAGGAGGCCTCTCTTCAGGTCGGGTCGAAGGTAATTAGTCCAACGAAGGCGGCAGCTCTTGCCGCAGCGGAGGAGTCCGGCGAGCTTAGGGACGGCACGCCAGCAACACTGGCCATTGGTTAGGATGAAATTGATGAGTTTCTTGTCTTCCTCGGCCGTCCATGGCCCCTTCTTGACGCCGAGCTTGTCACAACAAGGTTGTCTACCCATCACTTGCACCGCTGCCACAAGTCTCTACAACTTCTAAAGACTCAAAAGCCCCACACCCACCTTTAAATAAACGTCTCACCTTTCTTCCTTTGGTGGTGCAAATGTAACAAGTACCCACACGGTTGAGAGACAGAGAGAGATGGGTCCACTATCAGTTTTTGAAAGGTACCCCGGAACTACAATCACCTGTTCCAATGTCTTTTGCTCTATATGATAGTGATGGTGGATGATGGGCAACCCAACGACAGGGGGACATCTAAGCATACCAATTTTCTTCCCATTTTCCCACACAATCCACATTGCACTCTTACTCAACCAATCCATCACCCATTTCGTCATCACCACGCTGAGAGATTATTTGGTGTTGCGAAGCAGCACAGAAGTCGGCCGCATATGCATCGATCCAGACCGTTTAATACAACAACAACAACAAACAGCTTTATCCCAACTATTTGGGGTCGGCTAATCCAGACCGTTCAATACGTGGGCACAAATCTCTGCCTGACCTATGGGTGAAATTCTCTGACTAGATCAATCTAAGATGACTAAGATGGAAACCACCTCTATGGTGCCCTGCACTACCATTTATTTGCTCAGTCTTGTCTCTCACTCTGGTTCACACACGTGTGCATGAGAGAGACTGACACTAGGATGGCAAAAGAATGGTTTGGGATCTTTGACCTGATTAAATTTTGATTTTTGGCCAACCTGGCATCGTTTTAGATTATTCAATTGGCCGATGGCGTATAGTTTTATATATAAGATCGTCCCAAAACTATCGCCGAGCACAAGTAATCCTGTGGCTTTAGGAGACATAAACATACCCCCCAAAAAAATGAAAGTCACCATCCAAAAATCACTTTTTTTTTTTTTTTGTTATGGATATGTGCATGTCTCCTAAACCACAAGATTACTTGTTCCCAGGAGATGATCTCAAATGAAGAGAGTCTCAAGATTCAGCATCTCTACTATGTTGACACTTGTTCTCTCCATTAGTAATGGGACTAGCATTTCCGCTGAACAGTTTTTGTAGGGGGGTGTTTTATGCATGGAATTGTAAAATCTGCTGGTCCTGTTAGGAAACATGCTAGAGGGTTTTACTATTGGAACTGACAATTTTGAAGGGTCTCCTTTGATAAATACACATTGATACTATGTTCTATTCATTTACTAATTAAAACAATCTCTATTTTGTTTTGTCGTTCTTAAATATTATGCAAACTGCCTGATAAATAATAGATCAGGTAGGCAGTCATAAAAATGGGTTAATCTTTGACCGAAGTGGTTCCCCTTCTTGTGCATTGTTGAATGCTGAGACCCACCCCCTAAAGCGTTTCATGTCTACAAGTTGCAACCTTAAAAACTTTCCCATATCACACTCCACCAATTTTCTTTTCCCTGAAGTGTTTGATAAGTAGGTTGATAACCATGATTTAGACAGTCAATGCAAATTATTTGTAACTATTCATAAATGTACCGGTGATCGAACATACACCGAGTCTTCTCATGCATCAGCACCGTCCGATTGATGACCCAACTCTCAATTGGCTGCAGGCCAAAAATCATATAGATCAGATGATAACCAGGATGGTCCAAAGAAAGAGATGCACAACTTTTATTGACCATCCAAAAATCAAAGGCAGTATTAAGAGATTGTCAATTAATCGGATGATCCCAATCAATGTACACGTGGTGACGTGGAAAATATAAAAAAATGGGAAAATATAATATCAAAATAACTTGCTAATCACTTCATAAAGTAGCCCAAATATCCCCCTCCCACAACACACATCAGTTTCTGTATAACTACTCTCCAAAACAGATTATTTGGTCAAATACATGCATGAGAAGGGTACAGAAAGGGAGATGATGGAAAACTTCTCCCAGCATTATAATACTACAGTGTCACTGTCATAAACACACGCGGTGCACATTCAAGATTTCTTGATCATCGGATCAATCGGAGAACCTGACATACTAGATCGCGAATTCCAGTAAGATAAAATACCGTTACTGATAAATCATCTTAGATAAAGAAGACTGTTTGGTTGCCTTGAATCGAATAGAAAAGATAATTACACAAGAAAAGAAAAAATAATTGTAATTTTCTATCATTTTCCTATGGTTGCTTGTTTGCCAAGAAAAAATGGAAAAGAAAAACTTACATATAACAATTTTCATAAGGGAGGATTTTCATGCAAGAGTTGTACAAAAATAATATGGTAGTAGACAAGAAAATAGTTAGTTACATAAGGAAATTAAATTAAAAAAAAAAATTGAGAATCTTTAGTTCTTGGCAACCAATGCTTGAAAATGATTTTCTTGAGAAAATTTTGCCAATAATCACGAGAAAACAAGCTTTTCATGACAACCAAATAAGGCCTTGGATTATTTACCCAAAAAAAAGGACGGGGCCTAAGATTAGGTATAAGCTATTCATTAATTATATAGGCATGCACACAAATACTAGAGGCCGTGTTACTAAGTACAATAAGCGTGGCAATGCTTGCAAGGTTGGGTTGTCTACATCAACTAAACTCAGCCTTTACTACAGCAGTTGTGAGCCCATGATCACCCCAACGACCATCCACTCTTCTCTCCCCCAACTGTTGAAGATGGTCTTTAATGGAGTCTATCTATCTGTGCCGACGAGAACTGATCCTATTATTACACAAACAGCTACTAACAAAAAACTGAAAAGGTGACATAAGTGAATAGATGATTCATATGTCATGAATGCATCATATGTGACTCTCATCCACTGTTCAGCCTAGATCCTTTTCATGGGTACCTGTCAAAACTACACGGCTATGTTCCGGCCAGGCGGCGTGATTCTGCAGCAGGCCGACAAGGACAGTGGATCAAACAGCCAAACGACCGGACGGCACAAAGTGGGCCGATATCGACAGTCGATAGAACATGACAAAATATCACATATGAGACACATGATGTGGTCATAACCTGTTTGAGACCATCCGAGGGTGTAGGGACATAAGTGGGTACCTACTCCTCGGGACACCATAATTTTCCTAATCTTAGAGCCATGATCAGCTTTGTTAAGCAGTGACCCACTTTGTAATCTCAGGTGCTTACTTTCTTCTTCTTTTTTGGAATCATTATAGCCCAAACGCCATGAAAGGCCCACTTGGGAAAGCGACTCACCAACTACCATATCAAGAGTTGAGGGCTCACAAACGTTCTTAGTCTGAAAGCCATGAAATTATATATTCCTTAGAAGACCCAATGACGTAACGTGAGAGTAATGGCATCGTCATATCTGGGCTTGTAAAAAAGTACAACTCAATAAACAAACTAGAGTGAAGCTTGGCTAGAAGGGAAGGCTTTGGAGCCTCACTGACCGGGCGTTGGTGGGTTTAAAGTCCAACCGACCGAACCTTTGAGTGTCAAGTCAGCAACACCCATGTCTTGTGTGTTGGGCCCCACCTTAAACAGTATACGTGGCTGCATATTATTGTTGGTGTAAATCGGCATGGTGTAAGAGAGAGATTTGGCTCCATTCTGTCATTGCAAACCTCTTTTCCAATAAAGAGCGACTAATGACACCTCTAAAATCACTCACCACACCCTCTTTTTTTTCTTGTTTTTTCCTTTATACCTTTCCCCTATCTAAGATATTCTCCCCACACCCCCACCTCTCTCCTCTCCAGCGCCGGTGGCAATCCACCCCCTCCCCCTTTGGCATTAACCCACCCTCTCTCTCTCTCTCTCTCTCTCTTCCCCCATTTTTTCCTAGGCGTTCAGAGATGCAAGTCTAGGCAATTGCCCTTTGCATGGATGTGAAGGTCCAAACAAGTGGGCCAGCACCTCCGAACGCCAAAAAAAAAGCAGGGGAAGAAGGAGAAAGGAAGAGGAAGAGAGAGGGGAGGGAGGGAGAGGGATAGAGAGAGAGCTGTTGGAGAGAGGGACAAAGAGTCGTCGGAAAGAAAGCGAGATGTAGGGGTGGGGAGAGAGGGAGGAGAGGTCTTTTGGAGAGGGGGTAAAAAAGAAAAAAAAGGGGGGGGTGGTGAGTGGTTTAGGGCTGCCATTAGTTGTTCCCTTTACAATATTGGCACAGTAATCCCCTCGTGTGTGCACGGGCCTATTTGGCCTAGTTGACCAACCATCTACCTATGTAAATCAAATGTGGTAAGGATGTTTGATGATGATTGATTGGCTGAGTTGGGGGAGAGGAGAACAAAAGCTTTTGCAGTCTAAGTGGGTAAAACAGGATGAAGAGTTGTTTCGTGTGACTTTTGGATCAAATTCTTATTAAAAATGTGGACAAATGAAGTGAGATGATTAATGAATGTTGAGAATATTATTTGCTTTTTCCTACTTTTGGTAGCTTTGTTGGTAAGTTAATTAGATAAATTTGACATTCTCCTAACAAGTTAGAAAATCAAGGATTCTCTCAATTTTTATAGCAATTTTTCTTTACAAAAATTCATGTAATGGTTCCAAGAAAAAGATAAAGATAGAAATATGAAAGCGTCTCTAGTACCGAAAAAAAGAAAAAAGCCCTATGCATATGAATCAGCATTTTAAAAACCAGACTATAGAGGGCTGATATCATTTACGCCACCCCCCTTGTGAGCCACTCAATGGCCACACAATGGGGGGAATCAATACATCAAAGTGGGTGACTTCATGATTTCTTTCCAGCCTATCATGGGCCTGGATCCGGAGAGCAGGGGTGTATAATGCAACTTGTCGGACATGAGAAAGCTTATCCATTGCCGAGAAATATAAAACAAAAGATCTGCTTGAAAATACCGATAGAAATAAGAAATATGGTGACCTTGAAAATGCACACACATATAAGTTTATAGTTAAGATGGCTACTTGTGGGACGTAGGGTACATAAACACTTTAATTTAGTTTCTAATTGGTTGCTCTGTTAATTTGATCCATCAATCCAACTGCTCCCTCATACAACTCAGCTTAACACAACAAAACCCGTGTCCCAACTATGACAAGTTATTTGTAGGGTTTGTCATTCCATTCCATCTCCTATCTTCTGTTAAATCTGTCATCAGGGCATATCTCAGTACTTCACTAGTATCTATTGGCCTTTGTGCACATGAATAAACCATCTTAGTCAACTTATA
The DNA here is from genome assembly GCA_025762735.1 of Platanus orientalis. Classification (NCBI taxonomy): domain Eukaryota; kingdom Viridiplantae; phylum Streptophyta; class Magnoliopsida; order Proteales; family Platanaceae; genus Platanus; species Platanus orientalis. The sequence goes on from JAOXJP010000001.1 coordinate 2,925,615, forward strand.
TATTTTTTAATCTTAAATTCTATTAATGCAACTTTCATATTACAATGAATCTATGTATTTCTAATTCATATGTTCATCCTCTTCTTTCATGCCAAAGTTGACCATTGATTAATAACCTGTTTGGCAACCACTTATAATGTAATCATTTTATTTTAAATTTCTAAAACATATGTAATTATGAGATGATGGATCGTATTCAAATATATACTGATTTGTTAAATAAAATTAGAAATGAAGTCATCCCAGGTTTTTCTGTTAAATGAAATGACTTCTCTTGTAGAACACAAATCACCGCAAGCTCATTATGATCTATTCTTTTTTGGCTTCAGATGCCTTGGAAAACTCAAAGGAAATGATGTCATTACAGGTGGCTGCCAAACACAGCCTAATTATTTTTGCTCACCATCCAAACCCCAGTATAACTAAGAATGAATTTATGAGCAATTGGAAGCCGCTTTCAATGAAGCTGATAAGATGATAGTACGGCAATCCTTATTGTCCTTTATTAACCAACTCTCAGCTAAGCTTATTCTACTTTTATATTGTTTATTGACTGCCAAGCATTTTGCTCCATAAATCACAGTCTACAAGTTTTATCCAATAAATTAAATCTTCAAGCAAATAAAGCAATTAAAAATTGGGGAAAATTTGATCCTTTGAAAAACAGTTCCAAATTGCATTTAGAAAAAGAGCTCCTATAACCACAGTTATCAAAATAGTTCAGCTGTCAAAGAAGAAAATGGGACCGCCAGGTAGTCTTGATTAGCAATTGGAACTAAGTTAATCCCATGACATCATAGATATGCTAAAGTTTTTGGGAAACGATCTTATGTGATCAATGTGTAACATGTACCACAGACTAACACGTGATGTGTTTTTGAATCTAGTACCCTTCTATGGACACCTACTTTTTTATTTGAGCATCTTTTTTGACACTTTTAACCCTATACACATCATGTGTCAATTGGTAATACATGTTAGACACTATCACACCAATATTGGTCACAGAAGATTTGCTCCCAGAGTTTTTAGGGCAGTCGAAGCCAACCACCCTGTGTTAGCTTACACCAACTCATTTGGATCAGCAGTGTCAGCATAAAACCAGCCAAGTTGGCTGTTCCATTCCGGCTATTAAACAAGACCGAGCCCTAGGATAGCCCAAGTTGTTGGAGGCCCAGTTAGCGGGTTTACTTTAAGCAACCAGGCCAATCTACTTAATACACTAAAGTAATTGGTGGGTAATTAGGGCTGTCAATTGAGCCAGGATGGGCTAGGCTGAGGTCAGCCCAAACTTAATTACAAGGGCCAAACTCAGTCTGAACCCGAAGTTGACCCATTTTAAAAGGACTTTGGGCCAAGTTCAGGCTGCCTGAACTTAAATCTCCTTTTCAAATTTGGGCTGATAATGGGCCCATAATTTACCCCTAGGTAGTTTGATAATATGCCTAGTTATATATATATATATATATATATATATATTTGTTGGGCTAAGCTATACCAATTTAGGGTTGGGCCTGGCTAAGCCAAACTATATTTTATACCTACTTTGGACCAGGCTGAGTTGAGCTATGTTTGATTACTACTTTGAGCTAGGCTGGACCGGGCTGAGTTTGGGCAAAAACTTAGCCTGAATAAAACTTTGGGTTCGAAAGCTGAGACCAAACTCAGCCCAGCTCAACAATTTTTCGGGCTAATCCACCCCAATTGGCACCCGTACGGGTAACTGAGCTGATTTATGTGGGCACCCCTTTTTCTTTCTACTGTCCCCTTTCTATATCCTGCTTTGACTATCCCCTAAATTTTCTCTAACCCTCTTCTACTAATTTCTTAAATTAAGACCATCTTCTTAAATTTTCTCTAACCCTAAAAGTTCTCCCTTTATATTTTGTACTTTTTTTTTCTTAAAAACTCTAACTTCCTAGAAATTAAAGGCAAACCTCTATTCAAATCTCTTTCCTAAAAATCCCATTTCTACTACTACATCTACCTAAATTCTCTTTCAATTATCTTCCGCTCCACCTAATTCTCTCTTTTACTAATTTAATTTCATTAATTTTTCATTTTAGGTTTCATGTAATCTGACGTCCTGATTAAATTTACATTTAATTAACTAAATATTTTATTTCCTAATTGAACACCACATCTATATTTCCTAATTTTATTGGCAATGTTTAACTCATGAATATTAAAATTTGTACAAATGATTGGATCTATGAGTGGAAGGCATGGAAACATTAAATACTCAAGACAACTTTTGATAAATTATGACTATTCAATCGAAAGGTTACATGGCACTTACAAATCCGCAAGATGAATATTATAAGTGTATACATCAAATTTCGTTGTGTGAGAACATGAATTTACATATTACCCATTCAATATATTGAATGGTTTATTATTTTATATGGGGGATCTCTTTCTCCATATTTTGGTTTTTGAATCTGTTAATTATATCTACTTTCATATTTGGAGAATGAGATGAATGTAAAAGTATACCTTTTGCATTGATATAGTTTAGTAATATTTACAATGAATTAAGAAAAGAAAAGAGACAAGGAATGACATCTTCATCATATAATATACTTGTTTAAAATAATCATGTATATACAAGGCATCTTTATCACCTTGCCAAGGCCATCTTTGATGATTTGTTGCAAGATTAAAGTTAGTCGTGTAGGATTTAGAGCTTTAGGCTCTACTTCCTTGCTAGTAGAATGAGAGAAAGTGAAGTGAAGTTAATTGTATGAAAATGAGTAAAGTGAAGTAAAGTGAAATTGTTTTTTCCAACAATTGTTTGATTGATTTAGAATACAATAAGAAAATGTAAGAAAATATTGGTTACTTTCAAAATGTGCAGTGTATTTTGTTCCAAAATCCGACCAATTTGATTGGATTTTAACGAAAGAAATCAAGGTATTAAGAAAACCTTAAATGGAAAGCCAATATTCCGATGCACAATTTTCCTATTTCAACCAAATGGACACTCCATTAAGATTACTTGAAGATTCGTACTGTTTTTCATCACTTTCCATTAGTTAACTAGAAACCAACCTTAGAGAACAAGCAAGAAAGTTAAAGTTTTCTATTTTAGGATTTATGTATTCCAGATCAGGATCCTTCATACGTTTTAAATTATACTTTATATAGGAAAAAGCTTCAAGGTGGAAGAATCATGATTCACCTTCATTTCCTAGTCTTTAAGAGTTTATCCATATTTGCAGCTACCGATAGTATATTTGCAACCTCAATAATGTTCCCATGAGTAGAATTGACTACGACAAATAATTTACTTTATAACGAACTCTTCATTTTGGTTCCCACGAACAGAAGTTGTAGTCATATTGTTGTTGGATTTTGATTTAAATAAGCTTCAAGTAATGGATTTTATTCTGCATTCTTGATGATTATATATGTATTAATAGTTTCCTTTCTTTCTTTTTTAAGAGTTGGGGTGCTTGAATCCTCCCTTTGAGCACTAGACATGTGTCGTTGATTCATGAGATATAAAATGATATGTGTCATCATATCCATCATTCTGCACTATTTTACTTGCATGGGTTAATATTTACTCACACGAGCTGGATTGATTGTGGTGTTGACACATAGGTTGTGGACTTCATTTTACACTTCTTCCTCGTGTCAAATGTTGTATGATTCTTTTGGAAGCTATTTGAGGACTTGTAAAAATTTCATCAAGATGAGTGACATGTCATGTATCACCTTCTAGAAGTCCTACTTGCAGAGATAAGCGTTATGCCATGTGAGATGATTTTTATTTTATATGTAACTTGTTGAAAGAATTACTCACATAGATGATTTTCTACTCATATAAGTTGAGTTTCCATGTGTCATTGCTAACATCGGCTTCATAATGACCCTTAACATGTCCATTAAATGCACATTGCAACACTGTTTAATTGAGTTAGTGATTTGGTGCATAATGGAGCATTCTTACTCGTTAAGTATTAAAATCCATGCCAATAATAGGTTAATAAATAAAGCCACGAGATGAATAAAAGGTTAAGATGGCTAAATGCATAATCAATACAATTATGCTCTAAATCACTAAAACCCATGAGTGATATATTTACTTCAAAATTGCCTAAATCTTTGAGTAACGGGTATGTGGCCCATCAAAATCCTCCCCTGCCTAAAAATTAATCTAATGGGGGTAGGAGATGGACACTTCTCCCTAAAAAAGTGAAAAGTTTTTTTTTTAGGGGTATGTGTCATGTCTCCTTCTCTAATAGATTAATCTATGAAAAGGAGAAGATCCACTGGGATTAATAACCCTATAAATAGGTAATTCCACGAGTAATAAACTAGTTATGGAAAATATGCTCAATTATGTGAATAATATGAATTGTTACTTGTAGATTTATAGAATTGTAGTTTAAGTCAAACTCAAATATGCTCTAGGAAATGTTTAAGATTAGTACAAATTCTATATGAATAAAGGTTATCAAGAAGCCAAGTCTATCAAAATAGTAACAATTATAATCTCATTCAAATTGGGAGAAGCAAATCAAGATAACGATTGAAATTTATACAAGATTCCCATATGGTTATAAACTCAACACCTATAGCAATAAGGATTCTAAGAAATGTCTCTACATCAATTAATAGGGTTTCCCCATCTATGAAGGCAGATTTTTTTGGTTCTCTACATCTTCTTTGGTTTTTTCTATCTTTGAAACTCCCCCAACTTGATTAAAGAGAAAATTGTAGCAATTGCAAGAAAAGAAATCATGTTTTTAGCAAGGTAAGTGTAATATTTAAAACTCGTGCTCCATATACACATTGTTCTTTCTCATATGAAAAACAAAAGCAATAAAACTAATATATGCTTTTATACAAGTATTCTTTAAATTTTACCGTTTTTAAAGTCTTAATTAGAGGTAGTTCTTCTTTATTTAAGGAATAATGCAATTAACTTATTCAAATTTTATTGAAGTTAGAAAAATATAGGGTGTTTAGTAACATTCCAAAGAATGCATTCTCCTATTTTTTTCATTTTTTTGCAAGAGAAAAAAATGAAGAAAAAGAGGAGAATGCATTCTTTGCAAGGTTAGCAAACACAAAGTAATAAACTATCTGATATAGTTAGATAGGTTATTTGGCATGTTAAATCGAGGCAATGAAATTTGTTGTGTACAAATTTAACCTCTAATTCTACTATCAAATGTCTCACTTTTTTCTATGAGAGGCAAACATTCTATTACTTCTAGTGCCTTGGTGAATCAGGGTATTTCTAGTGCCTTGTCGGACATTGTATGTCTTTAGGAGACGAAAAATCAGGTCATGGAGGAGTGGATGGTTAAGGAGGTTTTGGGACGAGACCGTATGATTGATTGATCTTGCCTTCCTGGGGAGCATCAAGGGGTATCTTATTGATTTGGGATAAGGATCGGATTGAGGTGAGTGATCATGAAATGGGGCATTTTCGGTTTCTATTTGTTATCGGTTGAATTTAAAGCAGATTGATTGGGTGTTTGTTGGTGTAAATGGTCATTCTCAAAGTGGTGAGATTGATGATTTTGTAATTGAACTTAATGGTATTAAAAGTCGGTGAGAGCTGCCTTGGTGTATAAGAGGGGATTTTAATTTGGTCAGATTTCCTAGAGACCAAAAAGGGGGTTGTAGTAGAGATAATAAGATGATTAAATTTGGGGATTTCCTTGATAGATGACATTTAATTGATGGTCCATTGAAAGGAACAAAATTTACTTGGTCCAATTTTCAAATTTTGGTTTCCTTAAGTGGTTTGAATCATTTCTTATTCTATGTGGATTGGGAGAATTTCTTTGTTGATCGAGTGCAAACAGCTTTACCTCTCTTAACTTCATATCGCAATCTGATCTTATTGGAGGGAAAGTGTCTGCTGGGGGATCTCGCCCTTTCACTTTCTTGAGTCGGATTTCATGGAGATGGTGGAAAACGAATGGAATAGGGTTTGTTATTTGGGAAATCCGAGTATGATTTTTGTGCTTAAATTTCGCTTAAGATATGGGAATATGAATTCAGGGGACTCTATCAAAGTGAGGATGGAAGCTTGTAGTAAGAGAGTGGGTGAGTTAGATCTTACTGAGGAAGATTGTGATTTGAGGAGTGAGGAGAGAGGAAAGAGGAAAGAGGGAGAGCTTGAAAAAGGAGTTTGTGCTATTGGCCTTAAAAGATGAGATTTTCTAAAAGCAAAGATCAAGGGATTTGTGGCTTAAGGAGGGAGATATGAATACAATTTTTCCATAAGACATCTTCTCATCATAGAAGCAACAATGAAATCTCTAGGCTTCTTATTGATGGGGTTTGGTCTCATAATCAAACTAAAATTTGTAATGAAGTGGAAGACTACTATGTAAAGCTATACAAAGAAGAAAGTTCCAATAGACCATTGCTTAATGGTATGAAGTTTGATAAAATTTCAAATCTCAAGAAATATATGCTTGAGATAAGGTTCTTGGAGGAAGAGGTGTGAAACGTGGTGTCGGTTATGAAAAGGGATAAATTGTTGGGGTCGGATGGGTTTTCCATCTCTTTTTATAAGAAATGTTGGGATATTATGAAAGGGGATTTGTTAAATGTTTTTGATGAATTTTATTATTCGGAGGAATTCTATGAACATCTCAATAATACGTTCATAGTGTTAATCCCTAAGAAGAACAATGCTCAAAATCTAAGAGAGTTTCATCCCATTAGTTTGTTAAGTAATGTATACAAGATCATTGCTAAGACTTTATCTTCAAGACTGAAGGTAGTGATGAAGGGAATTATCGTTTAACCTCAAAGTGCTTTTATAGAGGATAGACAAATTATGGACAGTATCAAATCACTAATGAATGTAATGAGGATAGGAGGGTGGTGGGTAAAAATGGACTTATTTGTAAACTGGATTTGGAAAAAGTGTATAATCATATTAACTATGATTTTTTTATTTATTATGTGTTAGTGAGAATGAGGTTTGGAGTGAAATGATGTAGTTTGATGTTTTATTGTTTGAAGTCGGTGAAGTTCTCTATCTTAATCAATGGGTGTCCTAAATGGTTTTTTCGTAGTTCTAGGGGATTAAGGCAAGGTGATCATCTCTCTCCTCTGTTGTTTATTATGGTTTTTGAAGTTTTAATTAAAATGATAAGGAAGACGGAGAGTGGTTTTATCTTAGGCTTTATGGTGGGGGGAGGGGGAGGGGACTTATAGAGTGTCTCACTTACAGCTCACTAATGATACGATGATTTTTTGTGATGTAAATGATAATTAAGTTGGGTATTTGAGATGTATTCTTCATTGTTTTGAGGCGGTGTCAAGTTTAAATATCAACTTGGCCAAGAGTGAGATGTTTTGTGTGGGGGAGATCCTGAATATTAAAAATTTAGCTTGGATTTTAGGTTGTAAAATCGGTATATTGCCTTCGACCTATCTTGGTTTGTCGTTGGAGGCAAAGTTCAAATCAAAAGCTGCTTGGGAGCCAGTTATGGAGAGGATATCCTTGAAGCTTGAGTCTCGGAAGGTTGTCCTGCTTTCTAAAGGGGGTAGATTGACTCTATTGAAGTCCACTCTTGCCTCTATTCCAAATTATTATCTATCTCTTTTGACGATTTCGGGTTTGGTGGCAACTAGAATGGAATCCTATTTTTCCAAGTTTTTGTGGAATGATAAAGATGAGCATCATAGATATCACTTGGTGGATTGAAATATAATTGTTAAACTTTTAAATTGTGGTGGGTTAGGGATGAGATCTATTAGAGATCAAAATAGGGCATTGTTGTCTAAATGGCTTTGGCGTTTTGGGATTGAAATAGGTAGTCTATGGTGTAGGGTGGTGGTGGCAAGATTCAGGGAGCTTTCGGAGTAAAAAAGGAAGAAGTGAAAGGGAGGCATGGTTGTGGTTTTTTTAAATCAATTCAAAATATGTCAAGAGTTTTTTTGAAAATATATAAGGTTTAAGCTTGGTTCGGATAGTGAGATCCGGTTTTAGGATGATATCTAGGTAAGTGAGACTATGATCAAAGATGAATTCAAAACTCTCTATTCTTTGGCTATTGATTCGAGGGTTTTGGTGAGAGATTATTTTGAGTCAGTGGGGAACACTTGGTTGCCTAGGTTGCGTAGAAGTTTGGATGATTGGGAGAGGGGTGAGTGGTGTATGTTGTTGGGCTTATTGGAGAGCATGAGATCGGATCCTAGTCTGTGGGATGGGTGGGTTTGGTGTATTTCACGAAAAGATAGTTTTATGACTAAATCTTTTTATTTGGCTTTGAGTAATCATGGTTCTTTGGATTTTTCTCACAGAAGCATTTGGATCTCGAACATTCCTTTAAAAGTTTATTTTTTATTAGGAACGTAGTTTTGGATAAAATCCTCACATTGAATCATTTGCAAAGTATGATGGAGTTTGGCTAATAGATGTGTCATTTGTATGAGGAAGAGGAATCAGTGGATCATTTTTATTCATTGTATCATGGCTCAGAGGGTCTGGTGTTTCTTTCTCTCATTTGAGTATTGTTTGGATTTTTCCTAACCATTTTAGGCTTTTGCTCTCGGGATAGCGGATTTGCAAGTTGGAGGGGATCTCTTCGATCATTTGGTCGTTTCTTCCGGGGGCTATTTGTTGGGGAATCTAGAAGGAAAGAAACTATAGGATCTTTAAGGACAAGTGCAGAAATAGAGGTGATTTAGTCAAACACATCTATGTAGCTCTTCTTGATTGGATATCCATTAAAGCGGATTTCATGGAGGAGGAGTGACATGATTGGTGGAGTGAGGAGTTGTAATTTTGTGTTCTTTGTAAAAAAAAATTCGATTGTTTTTTTTGCTTCACCGTTTCAATGAGTTTTTGTTGCTTTCGTTTGCTTTGTTGTTTTCTCTTGCTTTTCTTGTTTTTTCAATAAGTTTGGCCTTTATCTCTCTCTTAAAAAAATCATATTACTTCTGTTTCTTGTATATGTGCATACAATCATCTCTTTAGAAACAAACCTATTATGTGTTATCTACTAATTTTATTTTATTTATTTATCTAACCCTAAAATTCCCCTACTTATATTTCCTAGCTGTATTTTCTTAAAAACTCGTCTTTTAAAAATTAGAGACAAAACTCTATCCAAATCTCCTTCTTAAACACCATGCATGCCTTATGTTTCACCTAATCTAACCTCTTAATTCCATTCATATATCTTTTATTAATTATTATTTCCTAATTGGATAACACTTCTATATTTCTTAATTTAACTTATAATTCAACTCTTACATGTCTCCTACTCTTTTCCTTAATAAGTCAAATATTTTATTATTTTCTCCCTTTCATTCGTGCACGCGCACATACACACACACACACCTCTTTTCTTTAGATCTTCTTCAAATAGTCTCCCTTTTTTTTGTTATATGTTCAATGAAGAAAAAATTGAAGATTGATAATTTTCTTTTTTTTTTTTTCTATATAGTGATTCATTCATTCATTTATTTATTTTAATTGTTTTAGTGAATTTCTTTTTGCTGCATTTACCATTTAATTGTTCATTGAATTATTATATTTAATTATTTTAAAGAATTATATTATTTATTTTTCACTATTGGGATTTGAATTTGAGAAAATTATAAATAAAATCACTTAATCAAAGTAAGAAATCACCGGTGTTTAGTTTGAAATTATTATATTCTTTTTATGGAATTGTTTTTATTTTATTTTTAATTAATATTGGATGTCTACTTTTGGGTTTCAAAAGAGGAAAATTTAATTCTAGTATTTCTTTTTATTAATATAATTATTTTATAATTCAAGTGTGTTTTTTAAGGATCATTTTGTATGTAATATCATCTATAGTGTTAGTTCTTGTCTTCAATTCATGGTCATCTATTTTAGCCTATTTCTCAT
>JAOXJP010000001.1:2935579-2959529 GCA_025762735.1 Platanus orientalis
CTAGAGGAAGGCCAAAATTGACCTGGGTGGAGGTAGTAAAGAGGGACATGGCAGCTTGTAATTTAACGGTAGATAAGACCCTAAACAGAGTGGAATGGCGGAACAGGATTCGTGTAACCGACCCCAAATAGTTGGGATAAGGCTGTTTGTTGTTGTTGTCTGTCCAAAATTACAACAATACCCTTTTAGGCTATTTTCTTCTATTTCTCCTATTTTTTTGTTCTAAATCTTCCTTATCTTCTTTCTATGATTTTATTTTCTGATTCTCAAATATTCGTGGCTATTTGTTTGTTTATAAACTCTATTTTTGAATTCTTTGCTTCCGCATCATTTATTTAAATTATTTGAGGCTTTGGAAAATTATTCTACATCAATTTTTGGTATCTTCCCCTTTGTATTGCTTCACCATTAGGATTACTAGACTTCAAGTGCATTTTTGACTGCCGTGTACAACCACTATGAGGTGTTTGTGACATTATGTTGGGAGCCCAATCATTGGCCACTCTAGATGGAATAAGGTGAAATTTATTGTCAGGAATAGAATGTTGGAATAAAATTCCTTCTGTCTCTAAAAAAAAAAAAAAAAAAAAGTTGGAATATGCCATTGCTAATAAAATGGTTGGTGTATGTATGCATCTATGCAGGATAGAAGAGCCTATGGAATATGATGACATAATTGATAAAGGGAAGTCTTAAATGCTTTTGGCATCATGTTTGTGATCCTATAGGGTTACCCTTAATTAGGTTTAATGATTATTGGATCAGTTTGGTGTTTGGAAGAAAGCCTAGTAGGGAAAGGGGCAAGAAAGAAGCCATCTGCTACATGGGGTTCTAGTTAGGGTTGTCAATGAGCTGATCTAGCTTGGCTTGGCTTGTCATTAGCTGAGCTTGAGCCTCCAATTGAACTTGTTTAGCTAAGTGAGCCTGAGCCAAGCTGTACTAGGTTCAGCTTGCTAGAAGCTCAGCTCATTAAGGGTCTTATATATGTATATAATATATATAGATATAGCTTAACATATTGTATATGCAAACATTAAATAATAATTAAGACATAGTTCTTGATGTATTTATTTGAGTAACTATCATGTCATGTATATCATTCATTCATTCGTACTTTATAAAAAATGATTTGACCTATAAGAAATAAATATTAAAGGAAGGAATTTGTATTTGTAAAGCTGCTTTTGTAATCATGTCGGTCAAATCTTTCATTTCATACATATGTAAGCTTGGGTTTGTGAAACATGATCGTCTGTGACCAATGTGTGACGTGTACGACTGACAAGTGATGTGTTTTTTAATTTGGTGCCTCTTTTTGGGGACCTACTTTTTGGTTTGAGTGCCTTTTTGACATTTTTAAAACTCTATACACACCATGTGTCAGCCCATAGTGTGGTCACATCAACGTGGGTCACAGAAGATTTGCTCCCTGAGTATGGTGTTTTACAAAAAAAATAGTGAGCCAAGCCGAGCTCGGCCCTCAGGCTTGTGATGAGCCTGAGCTTGATCCTGGTCTGAGCGGTGCAAAACTCGACTCAGCTCAGCTCTATGACACCCCTAGTGCTAGTGAATGATTCTCACCTGTGTTCCCAAGCAGAAGAGCTTCAATTGCATTCCGCCTGAAGCTACTGATGATAATTGAGGATTTGAGGAAGAATTGGGAGGCATAATAGAGCCTCCACTTTAAGTCTGGCCATTACACATAGAAGGCGTTTGTGGGTTCATACTGCATGCAAGTCTGCAAGGCCACGGCCTGACATATGATGTGAAATATTCCAACAATTAGGAATAGCTTCAAATAATGATTCTGTGTTGTTATCATCAAAATAAATAAATAAATAATGACTGGGAGTTTAGTTAACCTAATTTATAGGCTATTGTTGATGCATTAACCTAGAAGAAGCTTGTAATCAGATGCCTTTTACCATCCATGGGTTCAAGTTGGTTACAGGGAGGAAATATACATCATAGTTTTTATAGGCCTTCAGATGGATGCTTTTCAAGATTGGGTTCTGCGTTACATGAGTGAAATGGACACGTAATATTATTCCTAAGTTACCATGGATCTAGGACGACGCTGTTTCATATGGTCACAAGAATATTATTGAAGTTGCTTGAGATGCGAAATTTGTTCTTTCATCATTCCTTTACAACATGCCACTTAAGAGAAGGAGATGATCGACAAGGAGGTGACTGGAGAAAGATACTACAACGATTGGTCTCTGAGTTTATGGTCGAACTTTTTTTCCCACCTGGAGGGAATGATGCAGGGGCGGAATCCTACACTTAGTCTCCGTGTTTTTCAAGAGGCTTTAGTGGGAGTTATTGCCCCATAATAGTTAATTGTGTGGGCTCCACCTGGATTGCCTATGTGCCCCCATCATATGAGGACGTGTAAAGGTGTTCATTCACTTGATTTAATTTCTTGTTCCTCTATGACTTGGAATTGTACTTTCATTAAACCAGGAGTTAGTATGAGACTAGGATTTGACTCTTGGACTTTTTAATTCAATTTTGTTCTGTTAGATTTGTTTTAAAGGAATTTCGTTTAAATGGGGACTGAAATTGCTTAGGATATAAGATTCCTAACACTTGTGGGAGTTGCTTTAACGTAATTCAATTCCTAGTTAGATCAAGATTGCTAATACTTTGTAAAAAAGGCTGTAGGATGTCCATATAGAGTGGTTTTGGTGGGAATTGAGTTGCTGTTTGCTTTGGAAATATTTCTTATTAATAGAATCAGCTACTGTAGAATTTTTTCTAGATTTTTTTTGGTACTTCTGCAGCACCTGTGGTGTTGCTGAAACTTTTAGTTGGCTATTTTCTTCTTCTTCTTCTTCATATTGATTGATTGGCTGATTTTTTCACCACTATTCAGTCTATTCAATTGGTGAGTAATATATTATTTTCTCTTGGGTTATTTCTTTATAAATCAAAAATATAAATTTGAAATCAGAATACATAATTTGAATTTCAATTCTATGGCTGGAGTATATCACTGATGTCTTTGTTTTTGGGAAGACTTAACTAACTCAACTGAGGTGCTGAGTAGATATTTTATTTATTATTGTTATAGAACGTTGATTTTTGAAGATGGCTTTATACTTGGATCGTGTTAGTTGTTTGGGATGATACCCTCATTCTGCATCAATAGTGGGAAGAGTTTGATTATTGAGTTTAAGTATATTCTGCTGCATAATCCTCACTTATAGAAGATGGATATTGTGTTAGACATCAATACAGAGAAGCTTTCTAGAAGAGTGTGGCTGTTGGCATGCCCTTCTGGAACATTGTTTTGCCCTTCTGGCAAGGAACCTCAAGATCAGGGCTAGAAAGGTGCTCATAACATTGCTCAGGCTTCTTATGCTACCACAACATTTCATATGGACAGCCTCCTTGAGTAAAATCTCTACAGTAGATGTCCTAATTCAAAAGGGGATGCACCTGCCGAATATCTGTCTGTTGTGCTATAGAGATGGGGAATCAACTCCACATGTTCTAATTCACTGTCCTTTCTCTGTGGAGATGTGGAATGCGATGATCCATAACTTTGGTCTGAGTTGGGTAATGCCGAAGGATGTTTCCAGCATTCTGACTAGTTGGTGAACCTTGGCATCAAATACCAAGGGCAGGAAAATTTGGCGCATGGTGTCCTGGCAGCAGTTTGGTGGTCGATATGGCATGAAAGAAACAACAGAGTTTTTGAGAATACAGTTGAACCTTCCTATCAAGTATACAAAAAAGCTAAAAGCTTACTCCTTTTTCGGTCCAGGAGACGTAAAGAGTGGGATAATGCTTGTAAGGGTGGGCTAATTAGGGACTGGTCCTCTGCCATTGGGTTGACCTAGTCTTGTGATTTTTCTGTCTTTTGTTGGCTGCGGAGTGGATGTCTCATCCCCTCTCTTTTTAAGTTTTAATAAAAAAATTTCTCTTATAAAAAAAAAAATGATGAATGCTCATCGGAGGATCTGGGTCCCCTCTGAGATTCATATTTCAGAGACTGCTGGGATTTGGGGTTTCCCACATAAATCGGTGAGTGGTGGTTTCTTGTTTATTTTCTCTTCAATTAGATTTGCGTCCCGGGTCTGTGGATTAAGTAATCCTCAACACTCGGCTACAGCTATTGGTTAATAGAGGGTTACAAAGACTCTCCAATTTGATTCAAGAGATGTGTTCAGCTTCCTCTTTGAACATTTCCTTCCAATGGATGACGAGATCTGGAAATTAAATAGTGGATGACTAAAGCCAAGATGGAGGTTGGGAGGAATTTCATATATGTTGGGGCATATCTGATGGTAGAGTACTATTGGTACTTTTTGTGTTTGTTCTTATTCTTCCCCAACCTTGTATCTCCTTCTCTTCTTTTTCTCAATAGATCATTCTTGTTATTCATACAAAAACTTAAAATTAATTTGTCTTTTTTTTTTTTTAATGAGCAAAAGGAATACAGGGGGAGAATTTGAACATAAGATCTCATTCTTTTTCCAGGCAAAACAAGTTCTAGTGAACCTTTTTTCAATAGTGGATCAATGATTCATTTAAATGTTCATTTAAAAAATGGATGAAATCCTTGTGATCCTGATTGATGCTCCTGACTTTCCTTTTAGTGAGGTGCTCACAGTTGTAGTTCTTTTTCATTCTCTTTGTAAATTGATCAAGAAAAAGTTATCTTGGTTTGAATGGTTTTGTCACTTCTTATAAACCTTTTTCTATCCTAACAGATTCCATATGCAATTTTGTGGGGGTTTACAGGATAAGTTCTGTTGGTGTTTTCTCTGAAGAAAATCCAAACAACTTCACCTTCAGAGGAAGCAGCTATGCTACCTGTGGGATTCAAAGAAACCCAAATACATGAGAGCAACAACCAAAAGGTCCACCCTCAACCCATGGAAGAGCCAATGATTCAGATTCAGGAACCTGTGGAAGCCTTGATATCCAAAATGTTTGCAAACATTTCATCTCTAAAGTCAGCCTACATCCAGCTCCAAGCTGCTCATACTCCTTATGACCCAGACAAGATTCAAGCTGCTGACAAACTTGTAATTGCAGAACTCAAGAACCTCTCTGAACTTAAGCGTTCCTATAGGGAAAACAATCCCAAACCTGCTTCTATTTCACCTCAGGACTCCCGTTTAGTTACTGAAATCCAAGAACAACAGAGTCTGTTAAAGACATATGAGGTTATAGTGAAGAAATTCCAGTCCCAGCTTCAGAGGAAAGATTCTGAGATTCTTCAGTTGCAGCAGAAGATTGAAGAATCAAACCTGAAGCGGGTTAAACTTGAGAAAAAAATCAAGCTGAGGGACTCGCCAGCCGAAGAATCAGAAGACTTTGAAGATGTTAATGGGTTCTTCTCAATGGAGTTAACCCCAGATCTCTTTTCCTCAGCTGTAGAGGCAGCTTCCAAAGCCATTCATAATTTCTCTAAACCATTGATCAACATGATGAAAGTAGCAGGGTGGGATCTTGATGCAGCTGCCAACTCAATTGACCCTATGGTTGCTTATGCGAATAGTGCACACAAGAAGTATGCATTTGACTCCCACATATGTGAAAGAATGTTCAGCGGGTTTAAGGAAGAGAGCTTCTCCGTTAAATCAGATAATCTCACGATGTCGAAAGAGGGATTTTATCATCAGTTTCTGGCCTTGAGGGTGATGGATCCATTAGATGCTCTGAGTCAAAACCCAGATTCCAATTTTGGGAAATTCTGTTGGAGCAAGTACCTAATGGTTGTTCACCCCAAAATGGAGGCTTCTTTCTTTGGGAATTTGGATCAGAGGAACTATGTAATGGGTGGTGGACATCCGAGGACATCTTTCTACCAGGCTTTTCTGAAACTAGCCAAGTCAATCTGGCTTTTGCACAGGCTGGCGTATGCTTTCGATCCAAAGGTTAATGTCTTTCAGGTCAAGAGGGGGAGTGAATTCTCAGAGGTATACATGGAAAGCGTGGTGAAAAATGTAGTGGTGGATGATAGCGATCAGAGGCCTAAAGTTGGGCTTATGGTTATGCCTGGTTTTTGGATTGGAGGGAGTGTTATTCAGTGCCGGGTTTACCTCTCAGGCATGAAATGTGCCGAATGACTTACCTGGCTTTATAGAAGATTTTTTTTTTCCCATGAATTTGCTCTATTTGTAATCTATTGTTGCATTTGGTGTTACTGTGTTCGTATATACTAAATTGTTCTTCAAGTGGACTCACTTGTCCTTTAATCTGCCTTTTTTTTTTGCCTCTGTAAATTGCAGGATAATTAGTGAGGTGTAAGGATTTGGACTCTGCTGTGGGCATCCAAGCGCCAAACACTACTGTGAGTTGTTATCAGGTTCCTAAGGTTGTATTAGTGTTATTTATGCTTGTGGCTTCAAGGGGTGGATAATGACTAGCAATTCTTGCAAGCTTCAGTTATAGGTAAAGTCTTAATCTGTCTTTTAACCAACCGAATAACATGCAACCTATTCTGGTGGGTCATAATTTTAGATTCTGATTATGCAATTAAATTTCTTGGCATCAAGTTATGGTTTCACATAGCAGAGCGATTCAAGTGATATTTAAGGTAGGTATTACAATCTCCCACCATTTTTAAAATATTTGACAGAACTACAGAGTAAGAATCTGTTTACATGGTGTTACACTGAAATATTATTGCTGAAATAGGCTCATAGGACTAAGACAAGTGACATATTGAGGAGATGGAATTGGTCAAACATCAAGGGACGAAGGCTTACCCTCTAAGTCGCCTGATTTACGTCCGGTAACGGTTACTGGACGGCTGAAATTCTGTTGCTCTGTTTGCTGGTGTGACAGTATCCTTAGATGTGGCAGTCAAATGGGATGTGTTTATCCATGAAACCCATATTCCATGTGGCATTTCTTAGCTCAATTCATTCATCAAAATCATTAATAAGCTTCTATTTAATAAATGATTATCTTTACTTCTAAAAAAATATATATCTATATATATCACAACAATTCGAAACTCCATAGTGTATAGCTCTCAATTACAGGCACTTGGATATCATTGAACATGGCCATCATCTTTTTGCAGTCTTGAATTATACCTTTGATGCACTAAACAGTAAAACTCAAATCATTTATGAGCTTGATTGTGGAAAAACATTATTTTTCAAGGAGAATTTGACCGGTTGAATGGAGGCTGTTGCAACCGTCAATAATAACACAATATATATGAAGACCAGTGTAAAATTTAAATCCAGATCTGCATATTTTCTAATGTTTAATCCCCTGAATGGCATACAGAAAGATGTGCCCGACAGGGATATCTCTGTACCAAGCAATGAGAGACCATCACCTCATGGCTACAGATGCCTTGTGAAACTCAAATGAAATGATTACATTACAGGAGGTTGTCAAACAGGCTGTTATTTAATTTTGGATCTTCTCTGAGCCCTCTTTTTTTCTTTTATGGTGGTGCAGGATGTTGTTTGCAACTTTACATACATCCTTTAATGAGCCGAGCCTAATACAGTTCGGCTCAGGCTCACTTAGCTAAACGAGCTTTAAACAAGGCTCAAACTCAACTCTATGAGCTTTAAACTAGGTTCAGGCTCGGCTTATAACGAGCCGAGCTCCGAGCAAACCGAACTCCAAACTGAGCCGAGCTAGCTCGGCTCATTGACAGCCCTAGTCCCCCATGCCAGACACTCAATCACCATATCCTGTAATCCTCAAAATACTTAGTAGAGAGATACCTGGTTTTGTGTCTGAGAATGAGAAAAAGAGTTCCCTAAAAGCAATGGCGTTGGGTGGGAGTGATTGGACAATAGAGGTTTGTATGGATGGGTGCGTTTGGGTTCAACAGAACTGGGGACCTCGGAATGACTTTTCCACCCATTTGAAAAGGAAAGAGCCCTCAAAATGTGGGGCTGGCTAGTCATTCACACTAAACAATGATCGTCACACACACACACATACACACCGACCCATCAGCGAACGAAGTTGGCAACCTTTACATGACTTTTCTAATGAACGAGCACTTTACTTGAACATGACAAACGACTGAACATTTGATTAGTTCACACTTAGAATCACGGTAACCAATCATGGTGTTTGCCATAGATCTCCCCGGTAGGACCTACCCTTCTTGTGAGTCCTGTGAACCTACATGAAGATGTCAGACTTTGCTTATCACTTTATACTAAAACAAATGCAAAAATCAGAGAGAAAAGCACCCTTTAGTCTTCACGTAGGAAGAAAAAGAATTCTAATATTTTACTTGCTTCCACACTCGAGCCTAGGCTTGTACCCCAACGAAAATGTAACATGTGTAATCTCTAGATTTCTTAATTAATTGATTAACAAAATTACATGAATGTTAAAGGTTGATCTGATAATTAATACAGATGATACATATGGCATGTTTTTGTTGGGTATTTTAGCAAGTTGTTACTAATTTTAGGGACGCAAATCCTCTGCACCACAGTGCCTAATGTTTGCCAGCACCTATGGCCTCATTGGTGTATGCGTATGTTTGTCCATCCATGCCAAGAGATCTATGGGTGTCAATGGGTGAGGTGGGGAACGGTCAAGTTGGGACCAAAACCCAACCTTACTCCCACATGGGCTGAGCAGGTAGTGAATCAGAAAAAACAAGTGTGTTCAGATAAGATACCTTTTTCTTTTCTTATCTTCTCTTTTACTGGCCCAATTATTGATTAAGTTGCACAATGCCAATCCCCATTCAGAGAAACTGTTGATGTACGGCAAATGTATGGTAAATGAATAATTCATGTGTTTTTATTTTGGGATTTGTGATCGGGAGTGGAGGACTCTCCATTTCCCACTTACGGTACGTGGGTAATACTATAATTTTTGTACGGTGGACATCATGCAAGTTGGTTATTGCAAGTTGGTTATTTTAGATGTATTTTAAGGTGTTTCGAAGCGGTTTCGGATCTTAAGATTAATTTGACCAAAAGTGAGATGTATAATGTGGGAAATATTGATTCCATTGCTAGTTTAGCCAACATTCTTGGGTGTAAAGTTGGGGCTTTACTTTCATCTTATCTCGGGCTTCCTTTAGACTCTAAATTTAAGCCTAAAGCAATTTAGAATCCGGTTTTAGAGCGTATTAGGACGAGATTGAATGCTTGAAAGGCTTCTTTGTTGTCCAAAAGAGGAAGGTTAACTCTTACTATGAACACTTGGCTAGTAGGGATACACTACTTGTTCTTATTCACAATCCTGGCTTCGGTGGCTAAAAAGATGGAAGCTAGCTTTAGGAATTTTTTGTGGAATGATTATGTGTAGAACAAAAATTTCATTTGGTGGACTAGAAGACTGTCTGTATTCCTTCGAAAGTCAGGGGTCTTGGTATTAAGAATATTCATATTCAAAATCAAGCCCTTTTGAATATAGTGGAGATTTAGTGAGGAGCATGAGAGCCTATAGAGGAAGGTTGTTACATCTAGGTATGGTGCCATCTCAGTTTGAGAGTCTTGTTATGTGTGGACTTTTCATGGGATGAGTTTGTGGAAATCTATTAGTAGGTATAAGGACACGTTTGAGAGGCTTGTTAGATTCAAGGTGGCCTCTGGGGTGGACATCAAATTTTGGGATGATCGTTGGTGTGATGATCTTCGGCTAAAGGAGGCCTATAGATGTATCTTCTTTCTTGTGTCCAATAGGGATAGCTCGGTGAGGGATAACTTTGATTTATAAGGGACCAGGATTTGGAATTTTAGTCTAAGGAGAAATCTTAATGATTGGGAGAGATCTTTGGACGAGTCTTTTAGATCGTCTAGAGGTTGTTAAGCCGATGTGGGGGCAAAGGGAAGTAGGGTTTGGAGCTTGTCCAACTCTGAACGTTTATCCACAAAGTCTTTCTATGAGGGCTTAGAAAATGTCTCTTATGAGGTCAGGTTTTGTAAGGGCATTTGGAAGTTGGGTATTCTATCTAAGGTCAATTTTTTTCTTTTTAATTTCCATCGTTGATAAAATTCTCACTTAAACCATCTGAAGATTAGAGGGTGGAATATGGCAAACAGATGTGTCATGCGTTTGTGTGAAGAGGAATCAATGGACCATCTTTTCATTCACAACTATCGGGTTCATAAGATTTGGGATTTTTTCCTTGGCTACTTCCATACTTCCTGGGTTTTCTCTGGCACCTTTAGAGATCTCACCATGGCTTGGGGGACCTTAGAGGTTGGGGGGGATCCTTAGTGCTATTGGCATCTCATTCCTAGTGTTGTTTTTTGGGTGGTTTGGAAGGAGCGGAACTTGTGTATCTTTAAGGACAACCTCTCTTCTCATGCCGTGATATGCTCTTCAATTGGGTGTCCATTTCTAAGGACTTCAATGAAGACGGTTGGGTGGTTTTTGGAGGAATGTTGTTTAGGTTTTTGTTGCTTTTTGTGTCTTTTTTTTTCTCTCATTGGTTTACCTTCCTAGTGAATATTAGGCGTGTTGCTTTGTTGTTTTTGTTTTGTTGTGTCTTGTTTTGTCCTATTTCCATTTTTATTCTGTTTTTTTTTTTTTAATAAAGTGCATCCTTTGTCAAAAATTAAAAAAAAATTCATGCATTTTTTTTTTTTTTTGCCTCAAAACAAGTTCATTAAGAAAACAAAAAAGGAACGGCAAAATGGTGAGCTATACATCTTGCTCCAAACCTTCCATCATAAAGGTAACGTGATGATGTAACCAAATTTCATTGATATGGCATGCTCCAAATTTGGCCATGATTTGAGCCACATTGATTACTAACCATTTCACATACCTAACAAAAACATGGCAAAAGGATAAAAGTTACTGTTTACAATCCAAAATAATAGGACTCATGGGCCAAGGGCATTGATGAATGTCCCCTCTCAACTAGTTAACAACATTGAGAGCATCTTTTTCAAGGATATGTTTGGGGCTCTAAGAGATGAAACCATCTTAATCCCCATCAAAGAAACTTTGCATTTTACATCAAGGGGAGATACCAAATTTTGCTTGCTTTCTTTAGCTGCCACAAATTTTACTTCATCATCTTTAATAATGATGCCCAAAACCAATTGTATCATTTTGAATAGATGAGAATAGTAGAGTAGACAGCCCTACTTGGAAACTCCTCTCTAGCTTCCATCTCCATCTGAGGCTCTTTCATGAGATTAAATTCTTGCATTATCCTATAAGACAGTTGAATAATCTTAGCATGATTGACCTTTTAATTTCCAAACAAATTGGAATTTCTATTTTTTTCATATATACCAACAAATTATTGATAAATTTCAATGATTGAATTCTACTCTCTTAGTAGAATTTGGAATTGTCAATCAAATTTTAAATCACTAACTAAAGATTTAGAGACTTGGGGGTTCGATAGAAGACAATGAATGGTAGATTCCTAGGTCATTTTACATATCAGGCAAGTTGGGTTTGCGTCTATTTGGCTTTTGGCCAAATTACTCTTGGTGGAAATAGTTTCTTTGCAAGCTTTCCAAACAAACATTTTAATTTTTGGCAGAAATTTAGACCCCATAAATAGTTTACTCCAAGGGAAGCTAGGAGTTGCTCTTGGGTTCAATGGGAAGAGAACCTCTCTTAATAGTAGGTAGGTTTTACTGAAAAAATGCCTTTTCTTATTTGACTTAAACCAATTGATTCAACTTGGGATTAACTAAAAGGGATTTTCCTAATATACTTGACCTTTTAATGGGCAAACCAATTACAAAGCAAGTTTATCTTTCAAACTTTTCTTATAGGAGAATCACGTGTAACTTGATTTTGATAACTAAACATTTGGTAAAAACTATAGGAAAAGGAATATAGGATTTTACAATCTTCATCAAGGAAGAATACCCTCTTGTTTAATGCAAAAGTATATACACTAACTTTTGATCCTGTATTTTGAAATTTGTATTATTTGTCTAAGATATATATATATATATATATATATATATATATATATATATAACTTCACATAATTTTACCATACATTTTACCCTTTCTTAAAAAAGACAAAATTCCCATATAGTATCCAAAGGTGACACTTAAGCGTACTTTCATGAACAAAAATGCATGGTTTTATTATTATTATTTTTTTATGTGGTTTATTTTACTTTTTTCATGTAGTAGGCTAAGTGCTTGAGATGATTATTGACGTATCCGAATTTGTTACTGACCAAGTATCAAATCCCAATAAGCAGATACTGACTTTATTAATGGGTTAGGTCAGAGTATGTTGAACTTTATCTATACGAGTTTGAAGTCATAATATTAAATTTTCATTGTACAAAGTCTCTGACCCGACAATCAAGAGGTGCTAGCCAAGGTTGGAAAGTTAAGTCATAGTTTTTCCCCATTTGATAAATCTCAACCCCACAGTTAGGGCTGTCAATGAGTTGAGCCTGAGCTTTCAATTGAGCTATATATATATATATATATATATATATATATATATATATATCAAGGCTTTCTTAGGTGACAAATGAAGGAAAGAAATAAGAAAAGCAAGGACAATTTTGGGCCCAATATGTCGACTTGGTGGGTCACAAAATTATTTAGCTAAGAGACACAATCCTCAAATGATTTTTTTGTCATTGTTTGCATGTTTTCATAAATTGATTCTCATTGGTTGATCTCCACCCAATGATGCTTATGTTATTTCTATATTCTCTATATGTGCACGATTATGTAAACAACAATTAAAATATTTGAAATAAAATGAATGAAACCTACTTCCTTGATTTGAATGATTGAAATCATAAACTTTGTTTGATCAAGGCTAGTGTTTGACACTATGTCCTTAAGACAGATTTTGCCCCTCGCACTTGTGCTTATGAACTTTTTGGACATTTGCTTCCTAGGATACAATGATCTACCACACACAGAAAAAGCACTACAATCTGTGTGTCTTGTGAACCAAAATGTGTTTGTATCTCTCTCTTACACTAACACTACGACACTGATGCACTATAATGCTTTAGTCGGTCTTATTCGAATTTCAGATGCTTGAAATGAAGGAGTGATGACTTATTTATAAACTATTCATGTTTGTTCAGAATAGGCATAGAATTGCACCTTATGGTGTTTGAATAGACACAAAAGCAAAAAGGTTGAAATTTAATTGCCACTTTCATGTCCTTACGGAATAAACATGGGTTACAAGGAGTGATTTAATAAACACATTTATGACTATTCGGTCCAAACAGTCACGAAGGGTAAAACTATAAATTCATATGATAGACACGCCCCCACAAGGTATAACTATTTAGGGAGAAAGAGAGAGAAAATAATAATAAAATTATTTTTTTCTTATTAACCCAACCTAACCCGATTTCACACTCATGTGTTGGTTTGGGCTTATAGCCTATGTTGGCTAGGTCCTCCCCCTTCCATAAAACTAGGGTGTCCCTTGGGGCCCAAGTTTATATCCAATGTTATTGTAGATAAACTTCCAAAATTTTCTTGGCTAACCCATGTGAGACTATTCAAGTTTTACACCCTTTAACTAGTGTTCAACTAGGCACCTTTAGAAACAATTTCTCATTCACCCATTAACAGTTTTGAGCAACCAACCATACAACGTTATTCTCTTTATTGAGGTGAATGCGAACCCATGTGGACCCACCTCAAAAGATTTATGGGTTCCACTTTTATTTTAGCTCAAAGATGGCAAAACAATCAGATTTGAAATCTAGGTTGAGTAAAATATGGGCAATTTTCAAAACCATTTTCAACAATCTCCCACATGAATGAAATTGGCTTACTAAAATGCAAATGTAGACATTGAGAGAGAGTACTTTTAGAAATTTGTTGTATAGAGAGAAATAGTTTGTGGCTTTGAACCTTCATTTGTGAAAGACTATCGGATTTACTAACTAACTAGTAAACACGATGTTTTGAACTGTTCAACCATTTGTATAAACTAAGACAATAGAATTCACATAGCTTCTTTCCAGACACAGTTGATTCTTATGATTGTGTTCATTTTGGTCTTGAACATCGCTTGATTTCTTTAATGTTTTAGAAAATTTAGCTTTACAATTCTCATTTAAGTGGCCCCTTCACACTCACATAGATAATTCTTATTAAGATTATCATGTCACGCTCTACTTCGATTTCTAAGGTATAAGAATTATTAAAAGCATAGCTTACCTTAATTTTCGCTACAAGTATCACTATTTCATCTTAGAAGTGGGCAGGAGAAGTTTTCTTTATAGTGATCATAGTGATATTACTAAGTCACACAATTCGGTTGTCCCTTTGAACCTAAATATTGGGATCTCCAGTCAGCTAGGTAAGGTTGTCATTATGACGACGTTTCAGACATAGGCTTTAAACCCATTCCCTTTGATGAAAATTTTACTTGATCTCTAGTCAAACCTTTAGTTAACGGATTAACAATATCATTTTTTTTATGGAAATAATTTTATGTGAGATCAACTACCTTATGGTATTGTGTTTCTGACGGATATGTTGAGAATTACCATTATTCATATGACTTTGTCACTCAATGACATGTCATTTGTGGTATCTTTAACATACACACATTTATCACATTCGTTAATTCTCAATCCATCTGATATCATTACATTGTCAAAATTTGTATGTCTATTTTAGGTCCTATCTTAATCATTTTAGGGATAGGGACCACCACCTTATTAAACACCCCCACACTTTTAAAAAATTATTGGAAGGTATTCGATATTTCCATAATTTATAAAGTGTCTTATAAATTTTCTTGTAAGGCATCTCGTTGAGAATATAATTTGTGGTAAGTACTTGATCTCCTCCCCCCCCCAAAAAAAAAAAATTCTGAGGTAAACCAGAACTAATCAACATAGCATTCATAATTTTTTTTAAGGTTGTATTTTTCCGTTTAACAACTCCGTTTTGCTAGTATTCCTTGTAAAGTGTCATTGCTCAAGGGATCAATCAAGTTATTACCTGACCATGCAACAAATAATGATAACTCCTTAATTGAGTAATCCAACAACATAGTTATGTCTAAGTTTAATGTATCCAGACTTACCATTGTATTTTTACTATCACAACGCAAAGATATTAGTGGCATTGGTCTAGGCCAACATAGAATTTTTTTCCAAATGAATTCCTTAACCACTTCATTTATTTTCCTCTAGTTGTAAATGTCATGAGTTTAGATTCTTCATTGTAGAGTGAATTATCCATGTCTATTTCTTAGACCTCCAAGAAATTACAACTCCTCCAAGAGTGTATATTGATACACTAATGAACTTCGAATTCTATGATTCGAAATTTCAATAAACATTAATATATCATTTCAAAGTAAGAGGATATCCAATAGATCAATGCATAGTTTTCTTCATATATATATATATATATATAATTGGTTAATAATTTTCCTATACATGTAATTAGGTTTACAAGTGAATCTACTTAAAACCCCAATAAACTATGTCTAATCTTATATAACATGACATACATAACATAAACAGTAAAAGTACAGTGTATAACAAATCATAACTGGCAATTGTGCTTTATCTAATCACCCTACTCAGTTTTTACTTGGTAATGGTTACCTTTATTTGTTCTTATGCACATACATGTGTACAATGCCATGTAAATTTTTTTTATATATAAAATGAGATATTTCTAAATACAATATCAAAGAAATAAAAAAAATTTCTTGATATCTGGTAATCCTTTTATAGTTTATCACTTGTACATTTCAAACATTCAATGAAATTATCCAATCTCATATATGATATATATCTCATATCAAACATTCTTTCATAATTTTGTCAAGTTGATAAATTATTAACCATATAAAGGGTTTATCAATCTACTAAATCCATAAGATAACAAAATTAAATCAAAATAAAATATTTACAATTTTGATAAAAGAATGTCTCTTTTCAATTGATTGAATTGTACAACAAACCATTTTGTTTACAAATTACTCTTCACCTTCATAGGTGTGTGAAACATACTTGGGTATGTCTTGTTTACACCTAATTATTTTCTATGGTGGGTAAAATCATTATGATTACAAACCCGATGGTCTATCTTTGTGAATGCTTTTATTGATTTATTCATAGATTATGTCTATCTTAATGTGAATGCTTTTATTGATTTATTCAAGGGTTGTAGATTTGTGTTTCTCACTAATGAATAATCAAAATCTAAGAAATATCATTTATTATATTTCAAGAGATCACTCACCAAAACAGTCATATATATTTTCAACATAACAAAATGATGAACATGAAAGTTACCATTTCTAAAATATAATCAACAAACCATCTTGTTGGATTTAGATACTATAGATGGTAAACATGCATCATGATAAGAATAATAGAATTTGTAAATAGATAATTTATCTGATGATTGTTTCAATTCAACACCTTTGTTTTGATCCATTCAATACTTTGTCTTTTAGAGGCTCCATGATTTAGGCCATTCTTACCATTGGATGATTTATATGAAATAAAACAGAAAAATGGTTCACAAGAAACATAAAAAAATAGAATATATATATATATATATATATATATATATATAAGATTGTTATTTCTATATTCTCTATATGTGCACAATTCTGTAGACAACAAGTAAAATATTTGAAATAAAATAAATGAAATCTACTTTCGTGATTTAGATGATTGAAATCAGAAACATTACTTGATCAAGGCTAGTGTTTGACATTATGTCCTTACGATAGATTTTGCCCCTTACACTGGTGCTTACGAACTTCTTGGACGTTTATCTCCCAAGATACAATGATCTACCATACATAAAAGAAGCACTACAATTTGTGTGTCTGGTGAACCAAACTGTGTTTGTTCAGAATATACATAGAGTTATACCTTATGGTGTTCGAACAGACGTTGAAACAGAAATATTGCAATTTAATAGCCACTTTCATGTATGTACGGAATAAACATGGGTTAAAAGGGGTGGTGATTTAATATACACATTTGTGACTATTCGGTCCAAATAGTCACGAAGGGTAAAATTGTAAAACCATGTGAATAAACACACCCCTACAAGGTATAACCATTTCTGGGAGGAAGAAGAAGAAAATTATTATTTTTTTCTTATTAACCCAACCCAACCCGGTTCAGTACACTCCTGTGTTGGTTTGGGCTTAACTCATGTTGGCTAAGTCCTCCCCCTTCCACAAAACTGGGGTGCCCCTTGGAACCCAAGTTTATATCTAATGCTATTGTATATAAACTTCAAAAAATTTATGGGCTAATCCATGTGGGACTATTCAAGTTTTATACCGTTTAACCAGTGTTCAACTAAGCACTTTTAGAGACAGTTTCTCATTCACCCATTAATGGTTTTAATAAACCAGTCATACAATGTTATTCTCCTCATTGAGGTGAACACGAAACCATATGGACCCACCTCAAAAGACTTGTGGGTTCCACTTTTATTTTGGCTCAAAGATGGTCAAATAATCAAATTTGAAATCTGAGCTATTTTCAAAACCGTTTCCAACAACTTCCATTTGCACTTGTTTGTTTATGTGATATTTTAATTCTCTCAACCTTGTATTGGTTATGTCTATTAAATACTTTGTGTTGTGTAGAAACCATAGATTTGGAGTTTGTATGGAACAAATAGTAGAAAGAAAATAATGACAATCACACAAACAATTTATGTGGCTTGGCTTAAATCCTACATCCACAAACAAAAACAACAAGAGAATTTCACTATGAATGAAGAACCAAAGATTATAAATGAAAGTGTAGTGGCACAGTTTCCAAAATATCCCATACAACCCAAGGAAAAGCCTATTCTCCATGCGGATCAGGTCAAAATTTTCATTCATATTTTTCTCTTGATTGCACACCCGGGTTACATTTTAGGTTGAATTCGAGACACTTTTCCAACACTTAGTTTGTTTGAACATATGGGATTAAGGTGGAAGATGAATCATATATATAGATAATCATGGGCATTGCTGTAGAAAGGTGATCAATGGTTGTTATTTGCCAACTAGGTTGTGCTAGATTGCTTATCACTGTACTCTAAAGAGAGATTGATCTTGCCCCCATTCTAGGTTAGTCCTCTATTCTTGAGCATTTGTCACCTATTCTACATTTTAGCTCTCCTCTTTTGTTGGCCGAGTTTTTGGCCATTGATTCCGTCATAATGACATTTCAACTATCTTCCAAAAATCATTGATCAATGTCTCTCCATATTACATTGTAAAGCGGCCAATGTATTAAATTGTGGATTGGTTTTTTCTTTTTTCTTTTTTCTTTCTAGAAACTAAAGTAAATTCTAAGGATTTTGTAGAATTTTACCGATAATGCTTCTTAAGCATATGGTATTATTCCTATATAACAAAACTTTGTATACCCTCACATCCTTACCATACTTTTTGAGTTAATTGCAATGCAAATGAGAAAGTTGAAACCAATTATGATTTCATTTATTTCTTTTCCGTAATGTTCACATCTGCTAGTGGAGGTTTCTCATGTTTTGTGTATCTTTTTCTCTTACTTTTCTCTTTCAGAGAATCAAATGGTATTGCAACCAGTTTGGTTATATCTTTAGTTAAAAGACATGTTAAAAAATGTAGAGGGTTTCTAGTCATTTAGGATTTACTGCGAAAAAATGATTTGAAACATTATCAGCTGGTATATTTGGAAGTTTAGAAATAAAATCATTTTTGATAGAGGATTTAGTGATATTAGCAAAATTCTGTACATGTATATACAAGAATATAAGAATTGTAATGATGTTTTTAGGAAGAAAAAAAAAAGAGTTCTTATAACACAATTTGATAAAATTACTTTCTCTAATGTATGTAAATCTATTAATGAGACGGCCCATGTTCTAATACACTTTATTGGCTAGTATTTGGATCTCTTTCCCTTGGTTGGCTAGCTAGGGTTCTAGAGAAAGATGTTTCTCCTTCACTTATGTGGGAGAGGAGATCATGTACAGTCAAGATCCTCTACATTCCAAACAGTTCTACCCAGCCACAAATGTGGGTAGTTTTTTTGTGTGTTGAACGATAATCTGTGTTGAAACAGGCCTATGTAGGCATGCCATACACACACTTTGTCATCAGAGAACATTTCCTCTCTTTTTTTATTCTTTTTTTTTTTTTTTCATCCTTGAGATTTGATTCTTAAACTCAGTCAAATCATACCCATGTTTGTGTATGTAATAAGACCGTTCAAAGTCTATTGATATTTATAACTGCAGATGATTTTCTCTCTTGGAGGGTTGGTATGTGGAATTTCAACTCAATAATAACACTTACCTAACAAATGTTCTGTGAGTTTCTGTAGTGTCTATGGTGAATTATAAGCTCACACACGTGTTTGGGGGTAAAAACATCCAAAAAATTAAAGGTTTTCAGTTAAAAAAATAGGTGGTAAAAAAGAGACACCAAATTTAAGAGCACATCATGTTCCAACCAATGGTACACCTGCAGAGGTTTGTGTCAATACAAACAATCATTCTTCAATAGGAACAATAACAGTAATAACCACTGATGATAACATACGGCCGTATAAATAGATAGGACAAATATCCTTTGTACCGAGTGGCACAATATACCAAGACATAAGCTGGTGTAGGGCCATACACTTTTTGCATGTGGTCTAAGCTTCGTGTCACCTGCCACTCAGGGCATGGATCCAAATAAAAGATAAGTTTAGTACAAAGTAGTGAATATAGAGTGAAACGTACAAAGTGAATTCTTAAATGCAACTGGGCAGGTGGGAACAACTTTAATGATGCATTGGCGCTTTCACTGACCAATAGTTGAAGGATCATAAATTCCCATGCAAGATTGATTGCGCACTCGGTAGTGGCGAGTGCTGCGGGACTACTTCTAATTAAAGGGGTCATACACTAGAAGATATTTTGGCTTAAACAGTAAATTTCATCTAATATTATTACATCATCTTGTATGGTCACAATTTTACTGTAAATGTTTCATAAATCAATTGCCGAGCATCAATTTTTCTTTCAGCATCATGTGATTGAGTTGCTTGTTGGATTTTTGGGGATCTTCTATGTGGAACTCATTGAAAAGGTAGGTTTAAGGGTAGTGATACTTTGTGTCAGCTCGGGTACTAAGGATAACAAAACTAAATTGTCCGTATATAATATGCCAATTCAAAATTGGAAACGCATGAAAGATGACTACAATATCACCTCTTCAAGAGAAGGCATGGGTTCAAGATTCACCGGCAGTATTCCACAAGTAATTATGTTGGCATCTGCCATTCCTACGGTACCTATGTTGCTGTTGCGGCAAAGAGCCCAAGTAGTGCTATCCCAAAAAACAAAAAATGGCCTAAAAAGCCAAATGATCATATGTAGCAAATTTTGATATAATTTTTCGTAGCATGAACAAATAGATCATAAAAAGATAAAACCCCATGTTAAAAGACAAAACTGTAAACCATAGTGTTCATGCAATTGGCATTCCCATAAACAAAATATATGTGATTTCTAAGTAGGGTTAATATATGTATTTATCCATGTCCAAACTTGAAAAAGACCATGAAGAGTAGGAAAAAAAATTAGGAGAAAATAAATCTCATCAGAACTGTGCAAACTTGAAAAAGACCAAGTTTGCATATGGTTTTCTCTCAAGAAAGGTATAAAGAGAAATACCCTAGCTCTAATCTTTGAGACCCAAACCATGTGTCTAGGACAAGTTCAGAAGGTCCAAAAGCCTACGATTTTAGTTGCCTCACAATGGCCTAAAAGCAAGAATCAAATGGAGTAAGAAATATCATTTTGTTTGTTATGATCACTGGCATGATAGATCATAGAATCGATCCAAGACAGAAATCCATCAATTTTTAAATGTTTGATTCTTTGTTATTTGTACTCAAATCTTACTGTTATGGTTGGATTCTCTAGAAGGATTTCAAAGACAAATATTGCCTTGATCATTTGACTATAAAATCCAATGATAGGCAATCATAAGAGCACTTAGAAAAACCTAAAAATAAATAAGAAAACAGGTAAGCCATGTGTGTGTGTGTGTGTGCATCCTCATACTCGTATTGGTATACCTAAGTACAAAGGCTTGAAAGCCTTCAAGAAAAGGGAGTGTGGAGCTTGCTTAAGTTCAATTTAAGTTGCTAAAGCTCATGAGACTAGATTTTCACATCCGTTGAATTGGCTCCAAAGCTCTGAGAGCTTGAGGTATAACCATTTTCTCTCTTTAAAGTCTTGCTGAGCCTGATTGGTATATCTTTTTATTCATACTTGATTCATTGTCTAAGTATATTAGAACTTTCTATTGATATTTTATGTTCTCTTGAGAGTTAGCACTATATGCAACTCATAGCAACCCACTATGTGTACACTGTGCTTGAGATTTACTTGTATATCTTGTTTTGTAGACCTTAAGCTTATATTTGTATATTTTCCTATGTTAGAGGCCATACACACTAGAAATTACATCTTTGAGGATCGAGGTCCTAGAGTTAGCCGTTGAGTTACTCTCTACAACACACTGTTTACATAATGTTTGAGCTTATATTTGCATATCTTGTTGTTGCATACTTTGAGCTTTATATTTGCATATATTACCTACTATAGAGGTTATTTTCAGTAGAAATAACATCTCTATTGATTGAGCATCGTACTTGTATATTTGCCTATTTTAGAGGCATAGTGGCTTCTTTGTAAGCTTAACTATTGAGCTATATTGTTCACATATTAAGCTATCGAGAGTCTATTATTTGGAGAGTTTTCTCTAAATATATTTTCATTATCTTTAGTGATTGTCTGGGTTAGAGACACTCGAGACTGTTGAGTATCTTGACCGGAAACACCCAAGGTTGGAGAGTTTTTTTCGGAGACACCAACACGAGGTATTGTATTGAGTTTATTTATTTTCCCTTATAATAGCTGTAGATTATTAATAAAAAATAATAGGATTAGTGAGGAGCTTTTGGAGAGTGGACATAGGCTTCGGAGTTACCGAACCACTATAAATCTTATGTCTTATGTGTCTAATTGTGTGCTTGTCTACTATTTATTTTCAACATTCATACTTGTTCTTTAACATATTGTATATTTAGCACTTGAACAAACCAGCATACTTGTCAATAGCAAATCAATCAACTTATACACACCCTTAGTTAATTGAACATCAACTAAATAATATACATCATTAAGCAACTGACCTTGACAACAACCTACTAAAAGAGGTAATTAACTAGGATAGGAACTTAGTAGGAATATAAAATAATTTAAAATAATCCTATCAGTACCCTCTAGGACATTTCCACTAGTTCCCTAGGAATTCCAAAAACAACCCATGTTAAATGACAGAATATCCATGCTTTTGTAAAAAGATGACTTGGTTATTAGATAATTGAATTTGGAAATAAAGAGGAATAAAGGAGCCATCTTCTTGAACGAATAATGGTCCTTCGTGAAACAATGAAATCGTCACAAAAAATTGATGGCACAGGTTGTGACTCGTCCTTGTACAACTACTGCTAATGACGCTCTGCTCACTTAATGGCTTCCCCAAAGCATCTTTGTGTTGTCGATAAACACTAACTCTGCCACCTTCGGATGCTCTTTAACAGACGAATTTTGACAGCACCATTCACACCTCCGGTCCTAGCATAAAACATTGCTTGACCCAAACCCCATTACCTGAATTAATGAAACCCAACCCCATCGCTCGCTTGAATAATGAAAGCCAAACCCACCACTTGAATCAACCCCTTGAATCAATGAAACACCACTGACTAGAACCCATACCACATCGCTTGAAACCCAAGCCCATCATCTGAATCCATGAAACTAATTGAACTTCTTCTTCTTCTTCTTCTTCTTCTTCTTCTTTTATTTTTATTTTTTAACTTTGGATACGAACCGCTGATGACAAACATGAAAAGGGAATCTTCTTCTTCTTCTCCTTCTTCTTCTTCTTTTAACTTTAGATGTGAACTGCTGATGACATACATGAATGGGGAAGAAGATGGTTTGGGTTTTTGGGTTTGGGTTTCAGACGACAAGAGAAAGAAAAAAGTTTCAGGATATTTTTGGTATTTCATTGAATGTCTATTGTATTTTGTGTTCCTCAGCTTTTGAGCTGGAGAAAACAGGTGAACTAATAAAAAGAGAAAATTATTTGCCATTGAATTTGGCAGGTTGGCACTCAATTTGATGAATAGTCAGGTTCTGCATGCCCCATCCCAATTATTAATTGGCTTGAATTAATTCAATCCATTAAAGCCTTTTTTTCGGAATTACTTGTGGTAGAGTATATAAATCCTATTCAACCATTTTATCCTATCGGCCTCTTCTAATTAAATCAAAAGCATTCATACATTTCCTTACTATTTTCACCTCCAATTATCTTATATCCTTTCAATGTCTTTTAACTTATACATCTCACTTTCTACTGTATATTGGTCTTCATTGCAAAGGACGAATCATCATCATCTTTTTCTTTTTTTTTTTTTTTTTTCTTTTTTGTAGGATCGTACTCAACCACTTGATTGTTGCATTTAATAGTACAGGACCCACATTACAGCAGAAGAGGCAAACCTCATCACACAATACAAAATTGCTACCAAGGACATTCAACCCTAACCTCTCTCCGGGAGGACTCTGTCATAGCAACCCCACGCAAGGGGCTCAGGATTTGATGCGCCCCCTTAAAGAAGGCCTAAGGTCTGCTTTCCATCAAGGGCGGATACATTGGTGCCAAAAAAGTGAAAAAACACCCCTTGAAATAGTGTAAATCTCTTTTTCGGCACTGATGTGTCCGCTTCTTTTGCAGAAAGTACCTTAGGCGTTCTTTAAGGGGTTCACCAAATCCCAGCCGGAACAAAGGCATTGGCTCCAATTATCTCACTCAAATTACACCGTCCTAATCCTTAGGGCAAAAAAAAAGGAAAAAATTATGATAAAATAAAATTTTTATACTCATGTCGGTAGCAAGTTTCGAAGAGGTCGGCTATCCTTTTATTTATTTGGGTGGGGGGGGGGGGGGGCGGGGGAC
>JAOXJP010000001.1:2959629-2990990 GCA_025762735.1 Platanus orientalis
AATCTTCTCTATATTAAGTTTTTAGAGTTCAGAAGACTCCATTAACAGATATTCAAATAGTTTTTTATCAGATATTCAAATAGCTTTTGACATTCGGATATTTACTAACTGAATATCCGAATATACATATGATATCTGATATATCCGATTATTATCCGATATTCGATAAACTTAACAAATATGAATTCAAACATACTTTTCAACTATCCGCTCGGACAATAATCGAATTCGGATATACATGAAATATAAATGAGCCGAATTTGGATATACTACTATCCGCATCGAATCTGGCTCATTTGCATCCCTAATCACAAATGACGGGTAAAATGGGTATTAAAAAACAAACATTTTAAAACCCCAAAATATCCCCCTCACAAGTCACATCTAGGTATCTATCGTACCATCTTTTCCGCTAAATGATCAAGTGCAGCAAGTGTTGCTGTAGTTTTAAGTAGCAGGAATAAAAGAGCACAAAAGACAAAATCCCATGTTAAAAGACAAAACAACCCATGTTAAAAGATAAAATATCCATGCTTTTTTGCTGTGCTACTTAAAAGCTACAGCAAATTTGCTCGTCCGCTCTCACGCTTCCTGAGCCATTTTCTTCTCTTTGCTACCTCTTCCCCTGCTAGTCTGTTCTCTGTCTCTCTCGCTATAAATGTTCAAACCAAGAAGGAAGGAAGAAAGGATGGGGAGAACTTGGATGGATACACAACAAAATCAGCATCGCACCGGCTGTGCATCTGTAGACCACCACTACCCAACCAACGCATCAGAAACATCACTATCCCCACCATCAACAGCCTCAACTGTTGCTTCTTTTACCAAAACATGCTCTTCATGGAAAATATGATCAGATTAAAGGAAGTACGTTTAGCCCAATCTTCTGTTGAAACTCCAACAACCACAGCCATCACTGCTCTCCTCCTCGTTATTAATGCATAATCCTTCATTATCAACTATCAGATGCCCACCACTGGCAGTATATCGGCGTGGCTTCTTCTCAACCCCAAAAATCATGTCTTCTTCCCAAAGGTACAGGTGCAGGTGGGACGAAGAATGGCCCTGCAACTAATATGCTGTTTTTAGGGTCATAAACTAAAAAATAAAAGGAAAAAGTTGTTCAAAATTGCAAGAGAGGATTAAAGCGATAATTAATTCATACGAAACTTGTATCAAGATCTCCCCCTGCAATAATTACCTGAGATCACACCATCATTACATAAAATATTCAGATTGCAAAGATTTGAAACTAATACCAAAACCCAGTTTTTCTTTTCATTAATATGTTTTGGCAACAAAAGGCAAGAAAAACAGAGGTAGAAGAACAACCCAAGTATGATACTGAAACTTGGATCTCGAAAAATCTCCCAGAGAAAGAGAAATTATTTTAAGAATAAGGGGGAAAAAAAAAACCACATTAGAATACCAATCCACTACCTCGGTCCATCATCTCATTCCAAGGGCCAAAGAACTGAATCTTGGTATTTGGAAGGCAAAGACATCAGTCTTTTTCTTTTTTTCTAATTTTAAATCACCTCAATTTCTTCCGCTTGTTTTATATTCTAATCTTATTTCTGCTTTTTTTTTTTTTTTTTTCTGAATATTTCTCAATATTTCTTAGTAACTATTTTGTAGAATTTTGAAGCTCTCTTTCTTCTTCTGGTAACTCTTCTCTTTGTAAATGGGCTGTGTGTATTGGTGAAAGCCACGGAAGAGGTGGTTAAGAAAATGGGTTTCAGATGTTAGGGTTTGGGGGAAGACGTCGACGTGGGAGAGAAGAAGCTAAGGATATTTTAGGGCTTTTAAAAAATCTTTAAAAATTAATTAAGTATTTATTTTTATTTTTTTTTTAATGCTATTTGGGTTCATTAGCTTGGGGTTGAGTAAAACTGGAGTGCACTCCAGAGAGAAAGGAGCAAATTATTTGCCTCTATTAATTTTACTTTTTTATTAATATATGTAACTTTGATCATGCATCTAACATTGTTAGATTGTCTTTTTTAAAATAAAAAATAAATTTCAATTTTTTTTCCAAGATTAAGTTATCTTAATAATTATAGATTTTAAAACTTTTTCTGATTATTTTTTTATTTATCTATGGACATCAACTATTTTTGTCATTTGATCTTCCACTAGTCAAGGCATAGTGCTAAAAGGGGTTAGTAGAAAACAATGGATGTTATATTAGTTTACTTGAAAAACAATAACTAAACTTTATGAATGTTTATTTTTATGGATTCAAATCATTTAGATCATTGTATGGATTTTATACTTGTAATTTATGAATGATTATAGATGAATGGCCCTTTGGGAGGTACAAATGGTGCATTTGTAGTGACTTGTTTGATGATTTTTGTATGGTTGAAATGAATTATTTGTATTTTTTTATGGTCTTTGAAAAAATAGGAAATAGATTTTAGAAAAAAGTTGGTTGTTTTTTTATTTGAAAAAAAACATTAACTATATGCATTGTATGTCATTAAAAGGCTTATACACAACATGCATATATACATGTAGTGTATGCTTAAGCTCATACACGGCATGCATAGGCATGCCATGAAAAATCTTATACACAATATATGTATACATTATATGCTCAATATCATAAAATAGTGAGCATGTGTATGTGCCATAAAATTATTTTTTATAATGTGAATATAATTTTTAACAACATTCATTGTGTTATTTTGTGGAGTCTAATGTTAACAGCATTCAAAGCCTCATTCTAATAGTAGCAATGGCAACAACTATAGAAGAAACCACAAAGTTCATGGTTGAAAATTTTGATGGTACAAATTTTGAAATTCTAAGTTTAATGTCCTGAAATCCTAAAGGGAATGGGTGAATAGGATTATTCTAAATTTTTTTTCTTTTCAACTATTAACCCTTTCAATTTTTAGTTCCCTTTTTAAATTGTCTCAACTAACAAGCGTGTGATGGATGATAACTATGGTTATTCGACATGCACATGCAAGAAGCTTAAGTGTAACATGAAATTGAACAAGATAAAGTAACGCAATCACAAAAAAGACAATGTTTATAATGGTTCAGTCAATCCAGGCTTACGTTCATTGTTCAAAAGCTCACCTCCGGCTACTTTAATTTTTATTAATAGTTCACTCACTATTACAGGAAAATTAATAAGCCCAATAACAGTTATCAATTTAGTGAACTCTAATCACTATCAATACACAATCGGTGACTCCGGCATAAGTAAACCTCTAATGGTTCCGGCAAAGGTATCTTTGTCTTTGGTGGTACTGACGTAGACACAATCAAATAAACAATGATTTATATGGTGGAAAACACAATTCCCATGAACATGCCTCTTAATAGGCTAATTTTTTATTTGCAAGCACAATGTTAATTCCTCTAAACAATGTTCAATGAAAAATGTGTAAATACCTTTTAATAGATAGATTTTACTAGAGTGATCATAGTCACTCAATCACTATTATCAATTTTTAAATAAAGGTCTCATAAATTATTCATCTATTATCAATATAGAAGAGGAATTTCATTGCAAGAGTGGTTGTCTCTTAGTAGGCTAATATTTCTATGATTACTATAGTCAAATAATGCTCCAACCAATAAAATTTAAACTACTTAGCTTGATAATATCAACGATATAAAGCTAAGTTTAGATTTACCTCATTTGAAGGCTCTAAATCATGGAACTTTTGGAGGGTTGAAGGTTTGATGTCCTAATGCACGAACTTACTTTGATTTATTTGCTAATCAAGATTAAGAGTTTGTGGGTTAACTCAATCAACCACCAAAGATGAGAGAATCCTCTCTCTTAAATCATAATCACAAATTTCTTCTTTCTTGAATACTTTTTAGAAAAAATGAGCATAACAGTTCATAGGGTTTCAAATGTCTTTCATATCAAAGGATAGAGCTCTTTAGATAAAGTTTAATAAACCCTAAAGGGTTAGATATATAACGGTCATCAAATCCCCCAAAGTTGGAAGGTTTCCGCACATGATTCGAGTCAAAACTTGCAAAATCTGGAGCTTAGGATTGATCCTGGAAAACCTAGGATCAATCTTAAGATCTGTCCTGGTTTTTTTGGGATCAATCCTAGAATGCAAAAGTTCTGGTTTTTGAACCTTTTCATTCTAGGATCGATCCTAGCCTTTCAAAGATAGATCTTAGAGGTTCAATCTTGCCTATATGGGTGTTTAACACCTTGAGCTTGATCCTAAGAGTGCCCAAATCATTTCATAACTTTTAGGACTTGTCCAACCAACCTTGGTATCCCTCATTATGGTCTTTTACATTTATTTTACAAATTCAACACAAATTTGATCATTTTTTAATGAGTTTACCTTTCTAAGTCCATGGGTGGTCTTCTAAACTCACTTTGGTTTGGTTTGGTCAAACACACTCACACCACACACTTTACCTGTAAGTTTTACTTTTGAATACTTATATGGTTCTAAAGGATGAGTTGTTGAAGTTTGTACTCTTATTCTTGAGACTTCTCTTGATAATCTTGAAAGTTCATGTCTCTTCTTCAATAAGTCAATCTTCAGTCTTCAATGTAATTCTTGAATTTAACTCAGACTTAGACTAGGACTTACATACTCAATATGATATAACATTACAAACCAAGAATCCTACTACAAGATCAACTACATACATCTATTTTTGTACATGGAATTGACAATATAATCAACAAATTTCATTTTTTGGAAGATGTAGATAGAAGATTATCTCTACCAGAAGAATCTCTATCAGACACTTAAAGGAAAAACAAACAAACCTACATTGATATTAGATGTAGATTAAGAGATACTCGACAAAAAATCCCTAAGTACTATTCGGTACTCTCTATCATCATCAGTTTCTTTTAATATATTAAAAGAAAAAACCACAAAAGATCTTATGACTGCCCTATCGCAAATGTATGAAAAATCATTTATTTCAAATAAAGTTTTTCTAATAAAAAGATTGTTTCACATGAAGATGGTTGAGGGTGAAACTGTAGAAGAACATTTGAACGAATACAACAGAGTCACGAGTCAGTTAACCTCAATAGGCATAAACTTTGATGATGAAATTAGGACTTTGTTAATACTATCTTCTTTACCAAAAAGTTGAGATGGTTTAGTTATGGTATTGAGTAATTCATCGAGTTTAGGCACACTAAAATTTGATGACATTGTGAGTGTTATTCTCAACAAGGTTCTTAGAAAATCATCAAGTAAATTATCGAGGGGTGCACTGAATGTAAAGAACAGATGAAGGACAACTGAAAGAAGGAAAGATCGTGGGAGATCTAAATCAAGGGACAATAAAACCCAAAGTTGATTGCTAGAATTGCGGTATAAAGGGACACCTAAAGAAGGATTATTAGACTCAAAAGAAGAACAAACATGGAAACAATAACAAAGAAAATGCTGCTTATGTGAATATTACAGATAATGTTATTGAAGATGCTTTAATTCTTGCATTAGATTATAGATCTGAATCCTAGGTTATAGATTCTGATGCCTCTTTTCATGATACTGGAAATAAAGAATGTCTCAAGAATTATGTTCAAGGTAACTTCAAAAAATCTATCTTGGTGATGATAAATTTTGCAACAGAATTGTAAAAGAAGATGCTCAAATCAATTTGCCAAATGAAACTCGAATGTTATTTTGATTCTCTAAAAAATGCTTTATGTTTCCTTTCATTATTCAGTATGAGCTTGAACAAACGATACATAACATGAGAATTGTTTTTTCTCCCATGACATTCAATCTAAAATTACAAAATTCTAGTAATAATAGAAAATAGAAGCATTCATCTTAGAAACGAATCCAATTAATGAGATGTGAAGAAGGCCAACACGCCCACAAATGGCGCATTTATGTAGGTAGCGGGCTCTGATTGCGTAAATTCGATACGTGAATCTGGGTATGTATCATTGAGGAAAGGTCCTCCAACTACTGCCCCTGTCAACTGATTAGGATTAGGGTCATTACTCATAAAGTACTGGATTCCCTCTTTGCAACCAATGTGTTGTGGGTGTTGATCAGTCGATGGTAAAGAAGAACCTCGGTGATGTATCTTGAGGGGAAACTTATTCCCATATCCCACCATGTATGACATTTTCATTGGATTGTTTCCCAGTATGTAATCCACCTAAACCAAAATCTTCAAACCTTAATTCACTTACCAAAGAAGATTACCAATGCAAAATATGACAAGAACAAAAGTGCTATTTCTAAACTCAAACATAGTTCAGTTTTTTCTTTCACCTGGCTTTTGGCGAGCGTTACAAGCCTCTGCGGATTGGCAATGGTACCACCACAATTAACAATATTGCTGGTGCGACTCAAATACTGAGAATAAGCAAGGAGAAGAAATGAATGGCTAGTGGCGGCTTGCAAGTTGCTTGCATCAGTTTTGAATAGAAGCCCACCTGACATTCATTTCAGAAGTTCAATTGTGAGATTTTACTGTGTTGAGGTTTCAAAGAACAATGAACTCTAATGACTACTAGGTTTAGATTAGAGAAGAACCTGGTGTGTATTTGAACTTTTTGGTTGGTGATTCCGGGAGTATGCTACAGACAAATGTGTCGGCATTTGTACGGAATAAAGCCGGAGTGGAGGCATTGTTCTTCAACGGTAATTCCTACCCAAAGAACAAGAAAATCATAGAAATCAGATAAATTTATAAAGGAAAACTCTATACTTGCTCATGGTTATTAATTCTGCTAACCAGATTATGGATTAACTCCAAAAACATACATTAGTGAGGAGAACATTGATGCCAGCACCCTTATTTTCCCAACTAAATTCAACTGAAAGTGGATCCATCTGAATTGTCTTATCGACTTCACTCGATACATGGCGGCTCGAATTCGATATGGCCTTCATGATATAGTCCCAGTAGTAAGTGTTGTTAGAAGCCTTGTGTATCCATGCAGCTGCCCAGAGTAATTCATCCTACAAAACGTAGCCACATGAAAAAATTATATATTCTTAGCATCAGTAGACAACAAACTGTTAATCATTAGAATATTTAATCTATTAAACAAATCTTGAGGATGAAGACTGACTAGTATGAATCTCAATAGTGACTTAACCAAATGGTGAAATCACTAAATTATGTTTAATTCTGCAAAGCCTTACCAATTGAAATCTATACTAATGATAGAGAGCACCCACACAAATAACTTTAAATACCTTCCAACCAGCCGCATCACAATAGAAAGGGCAGACCGGAGCGCCAAGGCTATCACTATATGATCCCTGGTGGTTGTCTGCAAATTCGAAAACCTGTACACATACATGAATATGGTTAGTAGATAAAAGGGATCACTTAGATCATTATTTATTAAGAAGAAAGAATCAAATTTTAAACTCAATTTTCTTTAAATACTCACCTTCATGGCTCTGTCAAGAAGCATTTTAGAGTATGAAGGATCAGAAGATCTGAAGATCATCGAAGAAGATGCAAGTGCTGCAGCAGTCTCACCAGCAACCTCTGAACCAGGGTATTTTCTGTTAACTTGATAGACAATTCGAGGGGTGTGCATATCCTCAGGCCTCTCCCAACAGTCATGGTCTTTATAAGGCTCCCCCACTTGAACAAAAACCACATCATGGAAGCTAGTTGCTTTGAGAAAGTAATCTGTTCCCCAACGAACTGCCTCCATAGCATGTTCCAGTTCTGAGCCCATGAAAGAACCAAACTCCAACACACTCCATGCCAACATTGTTGTCGTGAATGCCATGGGGAAATTAAATTTGACATTGTCACCAGCATCATAGTACCCTCCCACCAAATCCGCTTTAGTGTGCTTGAATCATCAAATAAGACATGTAATGTAAGTTAATAAACTTCACTATAATAGATTTTTTATGAACCCTATTGAAAGGCCCAAAAAACTTCAACACAATATGAAAGTTTGAGTGAATTTTGAAACAAATTAAGTGGGTTTTGTTGTTTATAACTAAAAGATGATGAAACCCATATTTCAAGGAGCTAAAACATGTTTGAGTAGGCAATAAAAAAAAATTCATTGTGGATTTAAATTTTCCAAAAAAAGATTATTTGTTTGTAGCGGTTAAAATGGTCCGATCCGGGGCACACCGGGCCATCCCAATGCAAGCTTGACCCGAGATCGTTCCAGGCCAAGAATTTGCCAAATGGGTAAGGCGGCTGGAAGTAGAATTATGGTGACATGTGTTGCTGAATTTGAAGCCTAATACATGAACCGGACAAACTTGGACCAAACTTCAAACCAAAGGCCTTAGACATGCAACCTTGGAGGATCATATTAGAATCCCTTAATGATAACCAAACAACCAGAGTTTAATCAGAGGAAGCGAGAGTGAGACTTACTCCCACGTTATAAACATCGTTGAGGGCTGAGTCTTTCCTCCATGTCATTCGCTGCGAAAAGGGTAACTTTCCCGACCGCTGGCCTTCAAAGAACAAAATACTCTTGGCCAAGGCGTCCTTGTAATCATATTGTGCAGAAGCCAACCTCACCATCAATATGTATGTAAGCAGCAACAACACTAGGGTGATTGAACTAGACCAACCCATCTCCCTCTCTCTCTCTCTCTCTGCCTCTACTAAGGATGCATTCGCTCTTTTTTACTTATAGAGAGTTTAGGTGGCTATACATGGAAAGAAATATGCTAGTTTTGGTAATTTACGTGGGGATTGACTAAGAGGAACTGTGTGAGGAGGCCTAACTAAGCAATTTATTAATTAAATTTTGGTTTGAGGTGGACTAAATAAAACAGGCTATGGATTAAAACGATAAACGTTATTGCATGTGCTAATCCATAAATATCGAGCATTGGTTTTCGTCATATCTCAGTCGAGTGGGGTGTTCACATAATGAGATGAGTGTGGTCCTAGGGGTGTCAACGAGCCGAGCTCAGCTCAGGTTCGTCACATGAAGGCAAAGCTGACGAGCCTGCTTTGCCAAGCTTAGGCTTGGCTCAGGTTTGTAAAGGCCGGCTTGGCTTGGCTCTCCAGCCAGAGAAGAAGAAAAGCCAACCGCCTAATGGCCAATTTGTCTTGTTTCATCATTATTATTTTCACAATAATATATATATATATATATAATTAAAAAATATTTAACCAATTGAACTTTTAATGAGATGAGCTTAGTGAAGCTTGGCTTAGGCTCAACTCTAGGCTCAGGCT
Source organism: Platanus orientalis (assembly GCA_025762735.1). Taxonomy (NCBI): domain Eukaryota; kingdom Viridiplantae; phylum Streptophyta; class Magnoliopsida; order Proteales; family Platanaceae; genus Platanus; species Platanus orientalis. Next base: position 2,968,798 of record JAOXJP010000001.1, read on the forward strand.
TGGTTTATGACGAGCCGAGCTAACTCAGCTCATTGACAGCCCTGTGTAGATAACCCTGGAATTCGACTACTATTAGTAATCCGTTACCTTAATGGAATCAAATCAAATAAAATTTAAGGGGAGTGTCTATAGAGATGACTCATTTCACATCTAAAGCGGATTTCCTATTGCAAAAATGCGTATGGCAATCCTCTTGGGCCAAGCACTGGACAACACATGGTGGAAATAAGTGATGAACCACCATATCTTGCGCTCAATGTTGTGTTTTTTCATTTTTTGGCCATGGGTCATCCAGCTTCTGATGCAAGAGGGTTGTATGTCTTTTCGCAATCAAAAATCTACTTTGGTCCACATCTTTCCTGGTTTGGATTATGACATGTTAACAAGACTCATATCAATCTTCTCCAGTCTGCTAAAGTCTTGTTAAGGTCTTGCCAAATGCCAGTACGAAAAGAATTTAAAACACATGAAAAACCCATTTCGTGTGTTTTAATTTGTTTGTCATCTGTCACTATAAAATGGGCAAGATGTTAACAAGACTTTTAACAGACAAAGAGGAACATAACTCAACGTGTATTTATACAGTACCTTATAATTTTGTTGTATCTTTGGTACCAATTGCCATTAAACACTAGTCCACTAGAAATATATTTCCCATTTCGTGTGTTTTAATTTGTTTGCCACCTATAAGATTGCAAAATGGGCAAGACTTTTAACAGACAATATTTATAGTACCTTCTATTTTTGTTGTATTTTTGGTACCGATTGTCATCAAACACTAGTCCATCTATTGAGTACTAAGTAAATCATGTTTGTGACACCCCGCACTATGACACACATATTATTGTATATGTGTCACACTTAAAATGCTAACACATGTCACATAAGTTATGTACACATATAGGATCACTTAAATGTACATATGTTGATCTGAATGTTAGAGCAACTTTAAAAAGGTACTAACAAAAATATACAAAGAATTTATGAGTGAAAGTTATACCTTTGAATAAACATAGAAGTCTAAAGTCCTACGAAATAAACGGCAAGTGAAATAGATATCAAACGAAAAAGTTAAAGGCAATTTACTAATCAAAGAAAAAAAAAAGGTTAAGGACATGACAATTTCTAAAGTTGTCCCAGACGGATAACACAACTTTGTAAGTCAATATTTATCAATCCCGTAGGAATCACCCTACAGAAAATATATGCTTAGTGAGTGAATTGAAGTTTTCTAGAAGAATTTATGACAATTTTTTCAAAAAGTGTTTATGTCGTCTGGTATGGTATGGATCAATAGATTTTGAGGTAACTTTAAAAATATACTAATAAATATATAAAACAAATTAGAGATCAAGTATTATGGATTTGGAAAGCTCTTAAAGTCTAATTTCCAACAAAAAAAAATGGTAAGTGAATCTGATTTTTGTAGAGAAAATTATGATTATTTTCCTATTGGGTGTCTATATTGAAAAAATTCTTACAGGATAACATCATCAAAGCAGAAAATTCCTTATAATCGCAATTTTTGTAAAATTTTAAGGAATTTTTCACTAGAGACCAACCTAAACACGCAATTGGAAAGTAAGGTTGTTATTTAGGCTTATAAAAACATAAAAACTCATAAGAAATATGATCTTTTAAGAAATTTTATAAGAGTAAGGATTTTGAAGAAAAATGAAGAGAAAAAGCTAGGTTTTGCAAAGATTTGGGAATTTTTTTGAAAAACAAAGCTTGGAAAGAATTTTGAATCAACCAAGAGGTATGTGATACTAAACTAACTTCGTTTTTTATTGTCATAGGTTCTTAGAACTGATTCAAATTGTTTTGTAAAGAAGTAGTCTATTTTTTAATGGATTTACAACCGTTCTTCACCAGTTTTCAATTGTTTTGAAAGAAAATGAATTGATTTTGTGGGAGACACTAAACTAACTTCGTTTTTAAATGTTATAGATTCCTAGAACCGATCCAAACTTGTTTCGCAAAGATAATTCTAGTTTTTGAATGGATTTCCAATAGTTCTTCACTGGTTTTGAATTGTTTTGAAAGAAGATAAATTGTTTTATAAATTCTGAGGTTTTATATTGTTTAGATTCACATTCTATATGTTAAAGATTATTTTGGTATAAGTTTTAATCTGATTTAAAGTTTCAAATTCAATGATTTTAAAAAAAAAAAATTTTTGTTTTAAAAAGCATAAGTACCTTTGGTTTTATAATTGTTTTCATGGGATCATAAAGACCATTCTCTTATTTTGTAAGAACTGTATATGTTTATATAATTGATTTATGATCTAAATGTGATATGTTTTTCATGATTATTATAAAAATATGATTATTCCATAGTTTTGTGTTTAGGAGGATCAAACATCTATGATCTAAAGTACTATAAGATTGCTTATGTTCTGTTATAGATTGCTACATGATTTGTTTTGGTAATGCTATTGTTCTTTGTTATTGTTGATAGTTTTTAGTTATAGTTTCGTTATAAGCCACCCTTAATCATCAAAGGGGAAACATTGATGATGTTTAGCACACCTGACTTATAGTATGAATGGCCTTTTTACTGAGGATCATATATGGTTATCATATGGTTCTTCTCACTAGAGATAAAATTGGTGAATCATATAGTTCTTCTCACCGAAGATAAAATTGGTAAATCTTGTGGCCCTTTACACCAGAGATTAAATGGTGTAACTATTATCTGTATTAGCTTCTGTAACTGTTATTTGTATTGGCTTATGTATTTATTTTACATGTTTAGTTTTGTTTAGTTCAGTTATATGCATCTATTTTGTTCTATTTAGGTCATCTATATGTTTTTGTCTTTTAATGTTTTCAGTTTAGTATATGCTTTATATATAACTGTTCAGTTCTGTATATTGTTAAAAGTTATGTAACTATCTGTTTCGTTTTAATTTGTGAAAAAGTCTTGATCTAGTAGTCTTTAGTTTATTGTTACCTGCTGAGTTTGTCAAGCTCACCCCAAATTTGACGTTACAGATGATGAGAAGATAGTTGCATAGTGATGATAGCAAGCAAGATTGGAGAATTAGAAGATTAGATATATGCTATGAGACATTGAAACATTATTTTATTTTATTTTAGTTCAGTATTTTATTTCAGTTTATTTGAAGAGAATGTAATAAGTTAGTGGATTTTGGGTTAGGCTTGATAATTGATTTTTAGATGATGGTTTAATAAATGACAGACTGTTAGTTTATGTAAATGAGAATGTCAGGACATGATTATGGATTATTTTCAGGTTTATGGAATTATGAAAATTTTATTACAAGTTGATTATGGGATATAGATGGTTATGATTTATGATATGTAATTCCGTTGCGTATGAATGAAAATAATAAACGAAAAATTTATATGAAATTTACAGATTAAAAATGAATTAATGATGTTTAATGTCATGTGTTGAAACTCATTTCCCTTCTGGTGTGGGTTTCAGGGTGTGACAATGTTGCTATCAAGGAAAGGATCTGCTACATCTAATTTATCTGTTCCCCCATGTCCTTAAACACGAAAGGTGAGTTGTATAGGGTTAAAATTGTAAAAAATATAGTTTTCAAATGAAAAAGTAGGTATCCATAAGGCTGCAAATTTAGTTGGGCCAGCTTGAAGCCCAACTTGATGGGCTCGTAGTTTGATCGGACTAGGCAAACTAAAGTTGATCTTAGATTAAGCTTGGGCAAACATTATAAGGCTCGACTTATTTTTAGACCAAGTTTAGATAGAGGTTAAAAAAACCCAATCCTAACCTATAAGAAAAGAGTTAAATCTAATGTTTGTTCTTAAATATAATATGCAACTATATAAAACACGTGGTTACCATCATTTATATAATCACTTAAACTTAATCAAATCACCTCTTGGAAATATAAAAATAAAAAATAAAGACTACTTCAATTTATATTTTTTGTATGTCTTTTTATCTTCTTTATAAATTGAGGTGTAAGAGACAAGTTCTATTTGAGCTGACCAATTGTCTCTCCAACATTCTTTTGTTAATAAATAACATGTATACAACTACATCAATAGATATAATATATAACGAGAATGGATCAAACTACTCATCATCATCATGTGAAAAATGTATATAATTAAGAGTAGGAAAAAAAAGTGTTCATTTGAACAAGTATGTGAACTTGAAAAAACGAAAAACAAGTGTATGTAAACTCAGTCCAACTTGCGTCTAAATTTGGCCTAAAACCAGACTTTTTCAGATTGAACTGAGTTTGAACAGTGATTCTTGACCCGAGTTGGGCAACCCTAATAAATTTCAGGCTAGGGTTGGAATGATCTAAGCCCGACTAGACTCAGCCTGACTTGCAACCCTAGGTATCCATTAATATGGGTTTTATAGGGTTAAAACCATAAAACAAAAAACAAACATAAAAAGTGTTCAAATGAAAATTGGGCCTACTTAAAAGAGGCACCAAATTCAAAAAAACACCATGTGTCAACCTATGGCTTGGGTACAAAGGGGTACAAAGAAATTTGGGTTTAGCAGATCCTTTCGCTAACAGTTATACTATTTGTTGTGAAGACTAATAGTCTAATACTATATTTTGTCTATGTAGTACCTTATAAGCAATTTGTGTCTACTCGTATTTATATATCATCATAAGAGAGACAACACCTTTGAAATCTGTACAAAGCGGTGCTCGTAACATTGTTTAGGTCCGAGCAGATTCTGACTGAACCCAAGACAGGTCCATGTCAGGTCCGGTTTCCATAACATTGTTCCCAGCTTATAAATGGTATGACATTATAGTTGACTCACGGACCACTTGTTGCAAAGGAGATCTCTATCTCGTGAACTATGAGAGAAAAAATTAGGTGAAAACGAATCTCGTGAGAACTGTGAAAACCGCATCAGGGTGCAGACACATCAGCACCGAAAAGTGATAAGTGCCCCCCAAAAAGCGAAAATCACTTTTCAGTACTGATACGTCAGCTCCTCTGGTGCCATTTGCACAGCTCTCACGAGATTCGTTTGCACATAATCTGAGCCCGAATTATGATCAAACTAATTGACAGACCATAAAAATTACAACGAAATTAATGACTTCATTTCAATCCATACTCTAATACACAATGGCAAGAGAGAGTCATTGCGAAAACACATTGGGTTGATGCATTGTCCATGTACGTAATTCCTTCCATTCTTCCTTTCAAGACTCATCTCATTTGAACAATCCCTGCACTGACCAGTTTCTGTATCTTGTGCATCACCTGAGGGTTCTTCAGGTGTTCCTGTGCCGCATTGGGGTTCTCCTGGAGGTCGATCAACACCTGTCCACCACAAGCATCCCATAACCAAACCATACAACAGAGAGAGAGTTCACTCGAAGCTACATAGATTCTGAATTATTACCTGTCTCATAACTGGATCAGAAAGGATGTTTTGGATTTCTGGATCCTGCATTGCCTTCGCCTGCAAAAAGAACACAGTTTAAAACCATGCACAGCAAAGGCATTGATGGCATGGTAAAAACAAGGGTGACAGAAGAATTCATCTGACCTGTCTCTCTTTCAATTCCTCGGGGCTTAACTCCCCACGGTTGGTCTTGTTAATCTGCTCTACACATCTGCAGATGATTTCAGAAACAGCATTTAAACAAAGCCAACATCTCATCTTACAAAGCAAGTCAGAATTTGTGGTACCTTCGCACACCATCCATCAACTCCTGGTTTTTGGGGTCATGTTTCAGACCCTCCTGATATGTCTCCAATGCCTTGTCATATTCCTTCATGAAGAACTGGATTGCACCTTTCCTTGTATACCCTTTGGAAAAGGTTGGATCGAGTTCAATGCACTTCTCTGCATCTTTCAACCCCTCGGGCAATGCCCCCAACTTTGTGTAACATGCTGCTCTGTTACTATACACCTGCAAATAAGCAAGCAGCCTGATGTCTCAATTTTCAACCATTAATCAAGTGCATGGACGCTTTGAGATTTTCCATTACAGCAAATGTATTTGTTATCTAGGATAAAGCAGAGACAAGTGTGGTATTACCCTTGGGTCTTTTGGGTTCCTTCTCAGGGCTTCTGTGTAATGTTTCACAGCCTCCGGATTCTTTTGTTGTTTGAAGTACTCGTTACCTGACCACCGTTTGTAACTAATAAGAACCCGTCATTAAAACAGAACTATAAGAAAGTAAAGTCAATCAGCCAATCAGCCAATTATAGAGTCAGAATCCACTAACTTGGATAAATCTATGCAATTAACATCAACATTATGCCTGCAAGTAAAGTCATCAAATGCACAGAGACATAAGGGTATGACACTAGTAGAAAACAGGTCAACTCATGCATTAAGAGAGAGAGAGAGAGAGAGACAGAGAGCAACACTGCTTATCTGCCATCAAAATCATGCAGATATGAAATAGCAGATCTACAAGAACCCAAAAAACCATAAAAATAAATAAATAAATAAACTTGAAAATACTCAAATATCACCGGCAACCACAATTTCAACTTGCTTTTAGAGCTAATCAATGGTCCAATAACAAAGCCAACAAGAAATTAGTCTGTTGGTTTTCAAGTTCAAATTCTCAAAAACACACCAAGTGAAGCGGGGATATAGATAACTAATAAGAGCTAAGTCAGGTAAAATTGATGTTCGAAAAGGTGAAAATAAATCAGGCATTTTCTTTCACTTTATAAAATAGGTCACAAATAAATGATGACATACCATCATAATTCAGAGAAATAACATAATAGTTTACCTATGTAATACATCAGATTTTGCACAGAATTTGAGTTTAGTAGGGGGTGCCCACCCCAAAGATAACAGCTCATACAAGATCCATGACACACAACTAGGTAAGTACTCTCATTCTAATATTTCAGACAGTGCATGTATTACATTCCCAACAACCAACACCCCCACCCCCATATTTCTCCCCAAGGAGAATGATGGCTCAGGAAAAATGACTTATGGCCTGCATCCATCAACTTTGTGAAGTATGCCAATGTACCATGTCACAATGGAATATTTACAACAAAGAGTGCGAACTTCTTCTAGGATAAAAGGAAACAATCATAAGCTATATACAATCAGAATGAACATCACTGACAGAACCCTTTGAGTGGGTCATATGTTAAACATTTAAGGGGTCCCAATGAACTAGAATGAATGTGAGAAAACACACAGGGCAAGCGTTACCCGGCATCACCAAATTCCTATTCAGAAAACATACCTTTCTCACGCTCCTCATCTGCTAATTTTGGATCAAAATACTCTCGCTGCTCAAGCTCTTTCTTTGCTTTCTCAGCTTCGTTAAGCTTTTTCAATGTGTCTGGATTTCGATGCTCAGTAAGGGCTTTCTGGAAAGTCTCAATCGCAGGTTCATAGTCCTTTGAGCATTTTGCCATTTTCACTAAGGCAGTGCCCTTCCTAGTCAATGCCCTAGCAATCATCTTAAAGTCTGAGCGTAGCTCTCTCCCTCTCTCAACAGCTTTATCACAATCATTGATACATTCCTCATACTGTGCACATGATTAGGAATATGTTAGAAAAGTGGACAAGCAAAACTAAAGAAATAATTCAACTATAGATAGGGATAAGAGAATCTAAAACTAATGTGTCCATAACGTGTGTGAAAGAAATAATTCAAGTGGCCGTACCAGGCAACAAGATACCTCATCACAAAAGAAGCAAGTGTAAAAAGAAAACTGTGGCATGACTGAAAATCCAAATGCCTCTACATGCCACTTCATGAATGAGTTACTATATACAAAGCACATGATCCACAGTTACCAAAAAGTGGAAGAACCAAATCTTGAAGACTGATAGATATCACTTTTAATTCATAAAATAATCTTTGATAAAGACCAATGTAACCATTAATAACTGCATAATAATGATAAAAAACCATAGATCATTAGGTTATAAATGGTAATACTCCCTTCTAAATATCAGCCAGTACTCCCATAGTAGTGGCCATAATCATGATCAGCATTCCAAAGTTCCGATACTATTTTAATTAATAACAGTAAATTACTTTTGGTCAATGAAAAAGTACAATCTATTTATATCAGACATAAATTTAAAAAAATATACAAAAATTAAACAAAATATAAAGTTATCAGGTCATTGCAACCATTTGAGAAGTTTTTCTTCTTTTCTTTTCTTTTTTGATAAGTTTAATAACAATCAAAATCCAGCACCACTAACCCCCATTTTTTTCAGCTATTTTAGAGATTGGCCCAAAATCAATAGATGTTGGAGTAACAAGAAAAGACATGGGTTCTAGTGATTAAACATCAATATGTAGTATGAAAACACGGGTTCAAGTCTCGTGAGCAGACACTTTGTGCAAAAAAGCCAAAGGTTAGGTCTCTCCAATCCAACCCTCCCAGTACCCCATAGTTACGGGACCAACACCGAGTAATGGCCTTTTTATGTAGTACGGAATGGTGCTAGAAGGACAATGAGGATGTTGGGTAACCAACAAACAACATGTACATAGAAGGAGTGGCTGAAATGAGGATGTTGAGATGGATGAATGACAAGACTAGAAAGGATAGAATTAGGAATGATCCATTCATGGGAGCTTAGATGTAGCACCAATAAGTGATAAGATGAGTGAAAGTCGACTGAGATGGTTTGGCCATGTGCAACAAAGCCCAATAACTGCAACAGTGAGGAGTGAGAAGATGCAAATTGAAGGCACTAAAAGGGCAAAAGGAAGGCCAAAATTGACTTGGGTTGAAGTAGTAATGAGAGACATGGAAGCTTGTGGTCTATCAGCAGATATGGCCCTAAATAGAGTGGAATGGCGGAACAAGATTTGAGTAGCCGACCCAAAATAGTTGGGATAAGGCTGTTGCTGCTGTTGTTGTTGTATGCAAAGTGGAATGGCAGAACAAGATTCATGAAACCAACCCAAAGTAGTTAGGATAAGATTCTGTTGTTGTTGTTGGTTCAAAATTAATAGAAGCACAAAAAAGCATTTCTTCATGGCCTAGTAAACTACAAAGGGACACTCCATCCCTATGGAATTTTCAAGTCTCAAATGAAATGTAATATCAATGCATCTCACACATGCTGAGACCTTTAAATATGTTGGGAATTAATTACTTGTAATTAAGTCACGAACAAAAGTATATCATTTATTATATGTACAAAAGTGTACCAGTACTTGTATTATGTACATCTACTTATTAAATGTACATTTTTTTTATATTAAAAACATTAACAAAATTATTTGAGAAACATATCTAATAAATAGAACAACACATTTTCCAAAATTTGCCCAATTGTCAAAATAAATAAATCCAAAATATGGTCATGTTGGACACCAAATATCATATACTCATGTCAAACATGTACTGACACTTTAATTTAAAGTTTAAACATACCTTGCTTTCTCATATATCTCTTCTCTTGTTGCGACTTCTTATTTAAGCCCTTTTTGGTTCTAAATAATATGGAATTTATTGATAATAAAAATGATTACAAAAGAACAAAGACTCTAAGCGGAAGGACAGATGAAACCAATGAAGAAATATCAAAACACTATTACATAATCTTGTCCTATTGGATGGGGTCCAAAATACATAGATTGTCTGGTGACAACTCACTTGGCTGGCCCATCCACAGGTAAGTTTGCCAATTTAGGCATCCAAATGAACAAGGTGTTTTGTACATCAGCTAAGTCTAGTCATGGTTATTAGAGTGAGATGTGAAAGAGAGAAGCAGGGAGTGGTGCTAAATAAATATTTGGAAAACGAAAAGAAAAAAATATATTAAAAAGTGATTGGGAAGCAAGCAAGAATCGACTAGGGAAGAAATCCAAGAGTGACTGGGGTGGCAACTGTTGAACGACTATGAAGCAAGTAAAGTGCATTATGTAAGTAATTTCACAACCAAAAAGATCATTACACAATGCTGGTCAAATAATTACAAGGTGCTGAAAGGGGTAGACAGGAAACAGACCTAAACTTTGCACAAAGAGGCTGCTCCCCACACTTGAACCCATAGATATATATATATATATATATATATATGTGTGTGTGTGTGTGTGTGTGTGTGTGTGTGTGAATTCTCCATGAAACATAAGGTGGGTTATGCAATGCCCAATTGTTTAATTGATCTCATTTGGCAATGGAATAGTGTATTTTTGGATCCTTGTAGGAAAAAGTTTTGGTTGAGTATCCATCATGAAGTATGTCGGGGCATATGGAAGGAGAGAAAGCGAAGGGTCTTTGATGGTATTGGCAAGCATCCTTTGGAAGTGGCAAATACTCTTGTGTTCAAGGTGGCCTCTTGGGCTTTGGCTTCTAATGAATTTATGGGATTCTCCATCAATGACATCACAAGAGATTAGACTTCTACTTTACTTTCTCGTTCTCTTTCTTCTAATTTTTAGTGGGCCTTGTCAGCTGCTACAATGTTGTACTTGTACCATATGTTCTTTTTTATTCTAATAAAGTTTAAGTCATTCATCAAAATAAATAAATAAATAAGGTGGGTTGACCAAATAACCTAAAGTTGACTCACATTGATGAATTATCAAATGACTAGGAAATGAAATGGGAATAATAAGTTAACAAGTAACTAATGATAGAAAGTAAACAACTGTAAATCTACAAACAAAAAAGTACAACTACAATACAATAAAGTGAATAAACTCAGTAAAGTGCAAAATTAACCTAGAAAGTATTTTATACAAATAACAAAAAATCAAGACACATACATCAAATATATAAACACAAAAAAGGAATATTGGGGAACCATGTCAAGATAATAATTAATAGCACATCATTTGCTTATAAAAGTATTTCAAGTACCATACCTTAATAAGATGAGTGATTAATGCCACCAATAAAGCATAATAGTGAGTCAACAGCCCACCATCATGTTAGTATGGGCAGTCATAGCTTAGATTTTGTTTTACATGTGTGTGGATAATGAGGCGACTTAAACCATACCCCAGAGCAAAAACCAACCGACTTGAATTTTTATTATGTGGTTATAATATAATATTATAAATACAAAATGAATATTAAAATCCTGCAGAAAAAATATTTAATCCAATGCCAGTAGGATAGGGTTTATAATTGGCTATAGAGGTGCACTATATTCTCTCGATTCATAAAACAATTTTCTTATTATAACCTCATTTCCTACTCACATCACATTTGGTTCTACCATTGCTTCCCCAAATCTCCGATCGCTTCCCCAATCAATTTTGATCGCCTCCATTCACTTCCTCAATCACTTTAATTTGCTTCTGAATTGCTTCCCGCTCATTTACCCAGAAAACTGGGGAAGCCAAAATGAACTCGCTTCCCAAAAGCACTTTCTTAGGAAGCCAGCTACCCAGCTTGTACCTAACTTTTCTACAACTACGATCCTAGTATAGTAGTATGTTTATTTATATTGAACAAACTATATAGCTTTAAAGCCATGTCTCTTAAACACAAATAAGATAAATGTACACACAACTTACCCTAGTGCATTTCTTTGTATTGCACAAACTATAATATTTCCACATCTCCAATACAAGCAGTAGATGTGAATGCAATTTGGATTTCAGAAGGGTGCCAGGGATCAGTTTTCCAAAATCTTCAAGTGAGAAATGCCTTTTGAGACCCATTATTCCTCTGAGATGTGGTTGATTTCTTCAGCAACAAATTGAGAGAGATAGAAGGCAGATGAAAGATGTTAAAGCAATAGTAAATTTTTGCATTTTAGCAATGTCTACATGTTGATCAATCTTTGACTGCCCCATATATATATATAACAACAACAACAACAACAACAACAACAAAGCCTTATCATCCCAACTACTTGGGGTTGGTAGCACAAATCCTGTTCCTCATACCACTCTTTTAGGGCCATATCTGCTGTCAAATAACAAGCACTTGTGTCTTTCCTCACTACTTCAACCCAATTCTATTTTTCCATTCTCTCCTCCTCCTAACACCACCAACCTAAACCATCTCACTGCTTGATGGAGCAGTCACTCGTCATCGTCAAACATGAGCAAAAACCCTCTCAGTTGAATTTTTCTACCACAAATGCATTCATACCGGTTTCTTTAAAAAAGTGGAATAATTATACTAATATATACCCAAAATGTTTCCTATTTTTCATCTTTGGTAATCACAGAGGAGTTCAATCACCACAAGTTGTAGAACTAGACAACAAAGATCATGAATCAAGAATCAGAGTAACTTCAAACAGAAAATTTCACGGCATGAAAGTAAAACAAAGAGAAAGAAAAGGCAGATGAAACTGCAGATCGGATGACAAACTAGAACAACAAAACTAAATCCAGACAATCTGATAATATACATCTAATATATGTTCCCCTGCATTGCAATTTCCAGACCCTATAGCCTTACAATTTTTTCATTTAAATCTAACCCATCCCAGTTTAACATCTAATAATGTTCCACTGCATAGCATTTTCCACAACTAAATGGTATAAGTTGATTGTTTTCTTTTTTAATTTTCACTGAAAAAGCAACAAATTGACTAAGTCACAACTGCATATCCGCCTTACAATAAAATATTTCTCAACCCAATTCGAACTATTGCATCCAGATGAACTTCATTGAAATACAACACGGAAAGCCTGTAACAGAATACACACATTCTCTTCTACTAAAATCCAACTGAACTAGTGAGATTGAATAAACGAAAGCAAGAACAACTAATGCGGTTCATAACAGCAAGAAGAAATAACAAACCCACTACAACATAATTCAAAAAAGAGAGCGAAAAAGGCCACACCTGTCCCATCTCCAAGTAAACCGCTGCTCTGTTAGTGAGGAATGAAATATCCTCATCGTCCAACTCCATTGCCTTGGTATAATGATGTATTGCCGTCTCAAAATCTTTCTTCTTATATGCCGCATTTCCAGCCTCCTTCTCCTTCTGCGCCTGCACTTTCCTCTCTCTCGCCTCCTTCTCCTCGTCAGGAATATCCATTGGCTCAGGTTCTGGTTCAGGCTCCGGCTGCTTGACCGGCTTGGACTGTGCCTGTTTCTTTGGCTCGGGCTCCGCCTCTGGCACATCCATTTCCTCCGGCGTTCCAGTCCTCATTTTTATGTTAAGCAAAACCCCTAGAGCCTGCATCATCCTCTGATCCTTCAAGTACATGTTCAGATTATTAGGATTCCTCTGCACATCTTGAATCATCCTCACGAAATCAGGTTGCTGGAGAAAAACCCTCGTCGTCGGATCAGCCGTCAATTTTGCCCACAACTCCGGCCCTTGGAAGATATTCCCGAACGGCGACGACGAAGAAGGGGCGCGGGATCGTGCAGAAGCTGATTTAGCATCGGCGAGACCGGATTTCAAGGCTTCGTTGTTGGGGTCGAGCTCGAGGCCCTTTCTGTAAGCGGCTACGGCCTCGTCGAAGCTTCCCAGGCCAACATGAGCCGCACCCAGGCGGCTATAACCCTTGGACCAGTCAGGCTTCAACTCAACTGTTTTCTTCGCATCAGTAAGGGCTTCCGCGTACTGGTGAAGGGAAGCATAAGCAGCGGAGCGATTGGAGTAGAGGACGTGGTTTGTAGGGGAGAGATCGATTGCTTCGGAGAAGAACCGAATGGCTTCTTCGAATCGGCCGGCGGAGAAGGCGGCGTTTCCTTTGGCTTTAGCTTCATCGGCCATGGCGAAACTCTAAAATCTTCAATCCGTATCTTTGTCTTCTGAATCGAAACAGAAAAGCATAAAACAAACAATTTATGCGAGATTTGGAGAATGTAATTATAAGTTGCAGAGAAGGAGTTTGGGATTTGAGGGGAAGTTGCAGAGGTCGTTTCTGGAAGTTTCGTGCGAGGAACTCAGAAGTTTATTAAAAGGTGTGACGGGAGAGTTCTAGGAGGAGGAGCGATCCAAGTTGATCTGGAAAGTTCGGAAGTGGTTTGTATGGGAATTGTAGCGGGAGGGAAGGCGCGAATGAGTTTCGCCGAGTGTGATAAATTGGACTCGTCTCGGTCACCGAGTGGGATCTTGTTTTAAGTTTTCCCGAGTCAAATTGATATCATCGGTCGATTACGAATCGCATACAGGCATATCCGTATTTGTATTTGTTTTATCAGATCGAATTCAAATATTTTGCGGATATGGATGGAAAGAATAAGGGAGCCATATCCTCTCCGACAAGACTGTGATATGCCACGGTAAGCCACCAATCCAATCCAAACACATTGCCTAGAATACGGATATGGAAGGAAATGGGAGATGGACCCATAGGGGTGGGCCTGGGTCGGGCTCGGATCAGGCCATGGTAGGCCCAGGCCCAGTTCTATAATTATAGTTTGGGCTCGGGCAAGGGCTTGGAATCATAAATTTTTAATAAACTTAGGCCCAGGCCTTGGGTCAAACTTCGGGTCAGCCATGAACTTCAAAATAATTTAATGTTAAGATATGGGTTTAAACTCTAAACCTATCACGTAATAACTAATGCTTTACCCAATTGCTTGTTTAGCAGCCACCTATGATGTACTCATTTCATTTCAGTTTCTCATAGCATTTGTAGCCATGAGGTGATGGTTTGTAATGAACACATTCAAATATATACTGATTTGTTAACTACAATTAATAATGAATCATCTTAGGTTTCTCTATAAAATGAAACGATAGAGGTTATCAAGCACAAATCGATGCAAATATGAATGAGTTCATTACAAACCATTCCATTGTGACTACAAAAGCCTTGGGAAACTCAAATGAAATGATTACAATACAGGTGGCTGCCAAACGCAGCCTTATTATTTTTCTTATTTTAAAATATTTCAATGACATTTACTAGTAAAACTCACTATTACAAATTATTCATCAACATTGAAATTTTTATCCAATTGAGATTCCTCATTATTAGAGCTGCAATTTGGACCAAGTTTGCCTGAATCTCGACCTATTTGGCCTAATTTTGGTGAGATGGGCTTTATTCAGGCCTAAAGTAAGGTTTAGGCCTTAGCTTAGCCGAAGGTTCGGCCTGTACCCAATTTCTATACTGGGCCAAATACAACTAAGATACTTGGATTGAGTTCAGGCTTCGTCCATGTATGGACTAGGCCTTTTATACTTCAAAATGAGCTTTTGCTGACCTCAGCTCAGCCCAAATCCAGCCCAACTTGCAACCATACCCATAATACAAGAAAGAAAGATTAAAAAAAAAAAAAAATTGTGAAAGAGGATAGTTAAAACAAAGGCTTGTAGGAAGGAAAATTGATGAGTTTGATATTATGTAGCTTTGAGTGTGTAAAACCTCGTGTGGCTTAAAATCAATTGGTGCACACTATGTACATGCAGATGGGGGACAAAGTATTAAATGGATTTATATTTCTGGAGATGCTTAGTAACTGTAGTTTTGAATTAAGGACCCCATTTTAACCAAACTGGATATATTGAACACACAATTCACCTTACTAGTGTTCAAGAATAGCTAGCACATTAATGACTGTATGCTTTTATCTTATTTTGTAAGTGCTCTAGTAAACTAAGCCTAAAGTCCCATAGGAAGCAGTTTAACTTCCACAATTATATAGGTGAATCTATCTGAAGTGTATCTTCATGACTTACACTTCTTTATATAGAGAGACCCATTAAGAGTATCAATACTCACCCTATCTATTCAGACATACACTAGTTGTGAATGGATTAGAGATATTATTATCTTTTTGTTTATTGCATACCGTTGACTTTTATGGCTTATTTTTTTTCGTTGAACTTGAATACATGTTGGGTTCTCACCATAATCAACTTGTTTAATAGTCTTTAATCTCATCCCCCTGGATGACTTCTAGATCATTTCCCTTGCAAGGCCCATGGTAAAATGGTTAATTAGATTTTCTTTTGATCGAACAAATTCTATTGTGATTACTCCATCTTTTAAAAGTTGTCTCACATATGAGTGTTTTATACTAATGTGTCTAGACTTTCCATTATATGTACCATTGTATGCTCATAGCATGGCTTCACTATCACAATGCAAATAAATTGCAAGCATTGGTTAATGCCATAATGGAAGCTCATAAAACAAGTTTCTTATCCATTCCAAATCTTTGTCCGCAACTGCTAATGTAATAAAATCTATTTCCACAGTGAAGTAAGCTATGCAAGTTTGTTTCTTAGATTTGTAAGATACCGTAATGTCACTTATAGTGAATATCTACCCATTAGTTGAGTTATCTAAATTAGATATCCAACTAGCATCTATGTATCCTTTTAATATATCTGGTTATCTTTGGTAATATAACCCATAATTTGTAGTTTTCTTTAGATGTCTAAATACTCTATCTACCACTTTCCATAAGCATATTTAATACATTAACATCATAGGTTATATTTAGCCTTATACAATGCATAACATATATAAAGCTACTAATTACGCTAGTATATTTTAATTGATCTATGCATCTTTCATTATACTTTTTTAGCTTTACACTAGGATCAAATGAAGTAGATACAAATATATAATCAAAACAATCAAAGTTTCTAAGAATAGACTCAATGTAATGAGATTGTGTAAGAATTATTTTATTACTATTCTCTATTTATTTGATTCTTAAAATAACATTTGTATTACCCATATCTTTTATAACGAAACATGATGACAAATATCTTTTAGTATCTACGATAATATCTAGATCAATTCCGAAAATTAACATGTCATCAACATATAAACAAATGATCACAATTTTATTATAAATGAATTTTGAGTAAACACATGTATCTACTTCATTTACTCTAAGACTATATGACTGTATTACTTGATCAAACTTTTTTTTGCCATTGTTTGGGTGCTTACAAGCAATAAAGTGACCATTGGTGGGAAAATTTTCTTTTTCCACACGTTGTCCCAAGTATGAGTACCCTGGGGTACTGGGCCAGGTTCAGTAAATGTCTCAACAAAGATGACTTTCTAAGAGTTCAGAAGGGAAGAATTGAAAAAAGAGCGAACTTTTTTAATGAAACTGAATGATAGCATAATACAAATGTTATGTTTGACTCAAGAGATCACGAACCTCTTCAGAAAGGTCACCCTACTCGATATCAAACAAGTTGATTGATAAAATTAGGAATGAACCAGGTTCACCCATTCTCAAACCAAATTACAAACTAAGTTAAATTACTCACACTCCTAAGATAAACCTACTCCTACTCCTAAGATAGAAATAAAATTTGATGTTGATGTTGGAAATCCCTTCTTCTCTTCTTCTTGTCCATTTATACCAAGCTAAATAGTTACAATAGTTGTAACTTCTTCTTCACATTGCTAGGTGGATTCTTCCACTTTCCACTCCTCTTCATTACTATAGCCACTTTCCCATGCTGTGGAAGATGCCCGTAGTAGAGTGCATAGTGGTTTCACCTGACTTGCTTCTTATAGATAGTGGTCCGCCTTTGTTGTATGCCAATTATCATGACTTGTGTCTTAATGTTGACTCCATCACGTGTCCTTGTTTATGGCCCTATTTTTGGATCCATTAAAATCCACGTGTAGCCCCTCCTTAGACATGTTTTTAGGATGGTGCCAACAAATGCCCCCCAACACATGTCTAGTTTAGATTTTAACTAAATGCATGTGACCTTTTTTTATCGCTTCTGGTTTATGCACCCGAACTACATTAATTTTTTTAGTGGTCTGCACTCGAGAATGTAACTAATTTGACTAGGTAATCCCAAACGATGCCACTTCTAGGATGAAATATTCTCTGGTATTAACTGCTTCAAGGATTTGCCCAACTTTTAATGATCTCAAGCAGAATGAACAACAACTTTTACATAGGAAACCGAACCATCTTAGTTGTTTTCTGTTGACCCTTTCCCTAGTGGGTCTATAAATACCAACTCTGAGCATCAGTTGGTGCTCACCTCTCTTCGTCATGGTTGCATCCCATCTTTTCTACAACCATATCATTGGGCCTCGATACTCTAGAATTGGTTTAAGCTTTATTAAATATTGTAATTCCCCTTCCTGGTATGTACCTAGTACCCGAATTTCCTTGCTCATGAGAATGTTTGATGTTAATTTCTTACGCTATGTTCTGAGCTCAGACCACCACCCCATAGTTGGAGGCTAGTCATATTGCCACCAATCTCCTTGTTTCAAGGAGCAAGAAGATCACATGGATTCCTTAACTCATCCTAGGATACATCTCAGACCATGGAAGAGTTCTTTACGTAGAGGGATGAGGTGCCATCTGCACCTCTAGAGATATGGTTCCCCCCTACACATCGCCTGCCTTCTATAAATGTCATGTTTTTGTGAAAATGGCACTTGCTAGGTGAGGCATATTAACCTGAGCCCCTCTACTCTCTTCATCCAGAACCATTGCTTAGGTCTCCTGAGGTGGCTTCTAAAGAGGTGAAAAACACACCTCATCCATGCCCCTCGGCAAGTGGTGGTGTACATGTTGAACGGTTTCTTCAAAAACCTGTGTTTTACCCCCACGTTCGTCACCAACTCTTGCACCTATCATTGATAGACCAATTCCTATTTCGAGAAGTGACTGGCAATCTCGAACTGAGCCCGTGGTGTTTCCATCATCTCGCTTTTTAGGACATTTTTTCTCTTAAACATTTTTTGTCTCGAGAAGAGTCTTTGTAATTTTTGACTTATATGTATAATAAAAAATTTATTTGAACATCTTTGCCCTTCGATTCTTTTCTTTCCATTATACTCAGTCGCGTTAGACTCTTTTTTATTATGGGAAATTCTTTGACCTCATACGAGCCATAATATTTGACTAATATTGCATTTTACAAGACATTTTTGTCCTCGAATACCTCCCCCTTTTGATATGGAGGTTTACTATACTTTAACAACTCTACATCGAGTCCTCCCCTAGTATGTGTGGATAAATATCTGCATTTAAAATTTTGTTGTCTTGGATTGGTCCTCCTCGGGCGGATGACCATTCTAGTATGCTTAGTTTTTTTGCTTTCGAAGGCAATACTGCCCCCTAAAATGTGTTGTTGGACTCATCCTTTCTTGGGTTGTGACCCTTAATATAATCCAAATTGTCTTGTTGGGACATTTTAAGCCCCTAAAATATTATGCCACTAGCGCTGGATTTTCCTGCAACAGGACCTTCAAAGGACAATCCATTTTTGGCATAAGACCTTTCATAATTGATCCCTTCTTTAGTCGGGTTCATATTCATCGAGGCCATGTCTTCAAGCCAAAAATATAGATTTTTTTCCCATACTGACTCTTGATTTCTTCTGGTTTCAAGTTCTTTCCTCGGGCTGACTTTGCCTCCCAAAGATGAACTTGTTTTGTGTTGATCTTTTATGCCTTGGCTTCTCTCAGCCTTGATGACTGTTGAGCCATCGGGTGTCATCGAGCCATTTGACGTCGAGATGCTCGATTTTGTTTCTTGGCTCTTGACATCTTGATCGAGTACTTGTCCGCCTCGACACTCTATTCTTATGTTCCCTAAGTTGTGGTGGCTATCTTTGCCATCATAGGACCACCTTGCTCGATTATCCCATATTAAGTTTATAGCTATGTCAGCCTTCATTGGCCTTGAGATTGTAGTGACTCGTCCTCTTTAGGTTATCAGTCGTCTTTTGTGCTCAAATGTTGCCTGACATCTCTTATTGTTCACCTCGCTAATTGTGATCGTATTAATGTCCACTTATACTAGGACATGGTTGGGCTCAACTTCTTTTGCTTTTGGCATACCATTTGACATGCTAATTCGTCCTCTTCCTTATCTGATACCTTTGTTAGCACCATAAACTTAGCCTTGGTTAACTCATCAAGGATTTTGTTTTTCTCTTTAGACTTGTGGGGAGTCGATCGGCTGGTAAACTTGATTGATGGCCCGTTAGAGTAGTGAGGGTTAGTGTCGATTTTAGCAACATTAGGTTTCCTAAGGAACTGATCCTCCTTGTTCACTGACTTGAAATATGGCCCTTTATCCGCTTGCCATGAGGTCTGTTTAGCATAGACTTCGTGTGGTTGCCTTTTTGTCTCATTTTTTGATCCTCGTCCATGCATCGACCTTGTGATTTGACCATTACTTGGTTGGTTTTGGGGCTCAAGTTCCTTTCCCACGCGTTTGCAAGACGGTATACTTTGCTTGTACCGAGAATGTTGATCTTTTAATCCCACATCTTCCTATGATTGTATGTAAGAGTCATTTGTCTCGAGGGATTCCCCAGAGGTATATGACTCACACTCTCTAACATTTGAGTTTCCTTTCATCTTATATTATTGTAACTTTGATCAATCATTGACTAGTTTTTTTTGTGTTCTTCAGAAAGTTGAGGTCTCTCATACATTTCTTCATAAAGTACCTCCAATGTTCGATCGAGTCGATTCTTACCTGTCAGAACATGATCTTTATGGCTAGCCATCTTTCAAGGATTTTTCTCATATGGGATGCCCAGTGGAGTGTCAAGTTGTTAGTCATGAGAGAAAATCACACTCGACCTTGCCCTCTAAACCCTGTAGGGGATTCTAACGTGAGGCCACCAAACTTCCTTTCTTCCAGCCATTCATTCACGTCCCACCCTAGATTCCTTTCATACAGATCTTGTTTGATCATTATTTAGAAAGCTGTAGCAATCGCTTGAGCTAGTCTGTTGAACGCATGCATCCGGCCAGTCGTTAGAATCTTGAGGCTTCTCATCCCATAATCTTCCCTGAAAATGATTGCTCCTTTTTCTCTAAGGTGTTGAAATTCTCTTCCTCTCGAAGTTTTCTCCCACTATGGTCGCCAATCTCTGTGTTGGTGAGAAAATTTTCTTTTTCCTCACATTCCCCCGGGTATGGGTGCCCCAGGGTATTAGGCTAGGTTTGGTACATGCCTCAACAGATAGGACTTTTCTAAGATTTCAAAGGGGAAGAATTGAAAAAAGACCAAACTTTGTTAATGCAATGGAATGATTGCATAGTACAAATGCCTCATTTAACTCAAGGGATCATGGACCTCTTTAGAAAGGTTGCCCCATTTGATATCAAACAAGTTGATTTATAAAAACTAGGAATGAACCAGGTTCACCTCTTCTCGAACCGAATTACAGACTAAGTTAAATTACTCTTACTCCTAAGATAAACTTACTCATACTCCTAAGATAGAAATAAAATTGATGTTGATGTTGGATATCCCTTATTCTTCTTCTCGTCCATTTATACCAAGCCAAAGAGTTACGGTGGTTGTAACTTCTTCTTCACGTTTCTAGACGGTTTCTTCCCCTTTCTACACCTCTTCGTTGTTGTAGCCACTTTCCCATGCTACGACAGATGCCCGTAGTGGAGTGCGTAGTGGTCTTGCCTAGCCTGCTTCGTATAGATAATGATCCACCTTTGTTTTATGTTAGTTATCGTGACACATGTCTTAATATTGGCTCCATCATGTGTCCTTGTTTATGGCCTTATTTTTTGATCCATTAAAATCCATGTGTAGCCCCTCCTAAGACATATTTTTAGGATGGTTCCAACAATGACATAATCAATTTACATATTTTATGTTCTTAGTTGATCATAACAAAAATCTTTTAGTTGTTCAATGTAAATTTTTTCATGTAAGTTATCATTTAAAAATACAGTTTTGACATCCATTTGATGTACAACTAAATCATAAATTGTAGGTAATGTAACTAAAATTCTAATAGTTGTTATTCTAATTACAAGAGTATATGTATTAAAATAGTCAACTTCTTCCTTTTGTTTAAAACCTTTTAGCTATTAATCTGGCTTTGAATTTTTTAATTGCTTCATTAGCTCTTAATTTCCTTTTAAATATCCACTTATAATCTATTGGTTGACAACCTAAAGGTAAATCTACTAATTTCTATGTTTGATTTGCCATGATGAAATCCATTTCATCATTTATTGTTTCTTTCCAAAATGAAGCATCTTTAGAACTCATGACTTCCTAAAAAGTTTTAATATCTTTATATATATATCCAATAACATTACGGAGTTTGTGATTTCCTTTCTATCATCTTCTACCAATTATAGATAAAAGTATTTTCCTAGATTGTAAGAAATTTATCTTTTCCATTTATTTCTTCTTGGTTCTAGTTCTTCTACTTTTATTATTTCTTTTCTTTTAAGAACTTTAAATGGATTAGGTATTGTTTCATTGTAAGCAAATGTGTTCTTAAAACATACCGCATCTCTTGATTCTATAATTGAATTTTTATCAATTGTATCTCTGTCTTTCATAGTTAAAAATTAATATATATATATATA
>JAOXJP010000001.1:2991090-3006070 GCA_025762735.1 Platanus orientalis
GAGAGAGAGGGTTCTATTTCATCCAAGGTTTGCTGACTCGGATTTTTTACTCGACTTGGATAACTTGGGAGTGGAGTCGACTTGGGAGTCACTGGAGTTAGCTTAGGGAGTCATGTCAATTTTTATTTCTATTTTTATAAAATAGAAAAAATATTAAAAATTACATAAAGTATTTTGGATCAAGTATTATATATTTTTACGGTATATATAAGTATTCTCTTTTATGATCATATAAAATTTCTACTAATCAACAGATTCTTTTATGTGAAAACTCACTAGTCTTTCAAAGATATTACCAAATACAAATAAATAACTGAAAATCGTTGTTCATGTACCACCCTAGTTTCTTTCAGACTAAAAGATTAGAAAAAAATAAGAACAATAATTATTTAGATTTGATCATGTTAGGTTTGTTGGCAATTGTTGGTCACCTGGAATGGAAGCCTATAATGGATTCTGGACCATGCGATAGTTGGAGATAAGAGTTTGAAAGAATCAATCACACATTACACAGAAGCTTTTGAAATTTAAATTGATGTAGGCCTAAAATTGTATTTCAATATTTAGTTCTTCACCCTATTCTTGAATTGAACAAACTCTTGAATCTTTAATCTTGAATCTTGATTGAAGAACATGATAGATTATAAGGGCTAAACTCTACTCGACTTGAATTTTGAAATTGAAGAAATGAAACGACATGAATTGTTTGGACTTTTGAAAAGAAGAGTCATATTCATTGTTATTTTAATATTTTAACTTAAATTAAGTAATTAGATTTTTTTTTATTAAGTTTTAATATTATATAACATGTGTTTTTTTATTTTTTTTTAAAGTTAAGACTTGGCTTAGTCATGGGAGTCTGCTGAGTCACCCTCGTGACTCGGCTGAGTCTGGTACATAAGGAAGTCATATACCTGACTCGACTCCCATACTTTAGGAGTCGAATCAACTTGGCCAAGTCACTGAGTCAACTCGGAGAGTCGACAAACTATGATTTCATCTAAAAAAAGCAAGGCATCTACAACATTTAGCTCTGTATCTATTATTTCATATCCTATATCAAGTGGGTCCTGATGGAATAAACATGGGTTTGTTTTAATTGTACATCCTAAAACCACCATGAAAATGTTAGGGCTATCGATCAGGTTAGGTTGAGCCAGACCAAGGTCTGCCTGAACTCTGTTACATGTGTTTGAAGTCAGCCCGAGGTAGGTAGCCCAAATGCAGCCCATTTTAAAATCATGTGCTTTGGGCTAAGTTCGGGCTGCTCGAACTCAAATCTGCTCCGTAAATTGGTCTGATAATAAATCTATAATTGCCCCTAAAAAACTTTAAAAATAAGCTTAGGTAGTTATATATGGCCTGATAATGGGCCCAAAATTAGCCTCATGAAAGTTCATGTAGCTATACCAATTTTGGGCCAGTACTTTATTTTACACCTATTTTAGGTCGGGCTGGGCTGGGCTTTATCTTATAACTATTTCAGGCTGGGCCAGGCTGACTTCAGGCTGAATTGAGTTTGCCCAAATGCAGCCTGAATAAAACTTTGGCCTGAAAGCTGGGCCCGAACTCCACCCAGCCAGAAATTAGTTTGGCCCAATCCAATTATTTTTCATACCAGACATGTCGGGGTTGGGCCAACCCAGCCCAATTGACACCCTTGTATGGAATCATTTTTAATGAGAATTGACAAAATAGAGTCCGGATCTACAACAAATGCCTAAAGCTCGCACATCCAGAAGAAAGAAAAAAGTTTTTAAAAAATAAAATTACAAAGATACCTTTATTTCCCTCATTTCTATCACTTTTTTATGCTTTTAACCGCAACACACAGCCTATAGTGTGCTCAATAGAGTCTCACAAATACTTTTTCATCATAGAACATTTTTCTTCTATAAAGAAAAGAGAAAGAAATATAATCAGGATCCATTCATGTGGTTAACAGGAGGAAGGATTGTGTCCGTTTCCCTTAAACGCTAACCTCCCCTGACGTGCTGGTGTCAGGGGGTGGACACATCAGTAGAGGTTAACGTTCTTAAGGGAGGCAAACACAATCCTTTATGGGCTAACAGAGACTGACACTGTATCCCCAAAAAGTGAGATTCATTATAATTTTTTGGGGGGCATGTGCCTCTCCAAGTAGTCTTGCATGCAGGAGGATCCGGACTAAAAGAAATTGGGCCTTAGCCAATTGGCCTCTCCTCTTCTCTTCCACCGCGGTTTCTGGAGCACTTTTCTTGGAGCGACCCTGAAGCACCAGGGCGCCAGGTGACATGTGCGCAAAAACACTCAACATGGATTACTTTTTGTGGTGATTCACTTTTTCTGCTCACGTGTTACCCAGAACCCTGGTGCTTCACGGTTGCTCCAGGAAAAAGTGATAGGAAATCTGCTTTGCTTCTCTTCCCACACCTCATCCTATCCCTTCTTTAATCTTCAGACTGTCCCTCAAAAATATAAAAACAACTTTTCCACCTTCTTCCCCCAATCTTCTTCTCTGTAACTCTTATTATTTTCATTATAGCACTACCTTGAGTGACAAAAAACAAAAGAAAAATGTCACCATAGACTGGCGTCCTCCATTTTAGAACCTGGGTCTATTCTATGACCTGGATGAAATCTTGGTTCTTCACTAACCAATTAAAACTACACAAGGTCGGAGTCCATGTGCACAATAATAAAACAATTGGTTATGTTAGGATTAACCAAAGACGAACTGATTCAGGGACGCCAAGCAGGCAGGTTAAGAAGCCTAAGTTTATTTAGTTTGTAGACATGTATGGTTTGATGAGGCATACCTTTGGTAATGAGATTGGTCCATTCGTATACTTTTTTGCTATGTCTCGAGCTGTTAAGTCTTCATTATTCATGACACTCATGTCCACTCTCTTGTCATCTGTGAGAATGCTCACAACCTTAGGATGCGAGTTGATGGTGGCCAAATGCAATGGCGTGTTTCCATCTTCATCCTTCTCGTTTATAAGCATCTCAGGCATTGAATTGAGCAGGTAGGTGACCAATTTTCCATGTCCCTTCATAGCGGCAACATAAAGAGCATTTTGGCCTTTTTGGTTGACTAACAGCCTCGATTTGGGACAATGTTTAAGCAGTTTTTGAATCATTTCGATATGACCTTCAGCGACTGCCAAATGAATTGGATAGAGGCCTTGGTTGTCGTGCTGAAAGGCACAAGAAGTATCTCCCACTAGCAGAACTCTTGCATTACAGGAATCACCAAAGAATGCTGCATAGTGAAGTGGAGTCCTCCCATCATCATCTCCTTTATTGATAAGCTCCTTCCTTTGTTGCACCAGTAAATTAACGCAACCTAGCATTACAACATAAAGATGGATTTATTAGCTCTTTGATTGTAAATTGTGTAGCAGTTCGAGAACAGTTTGTATTATACAGAATACTAACCAATCAATATGAGAATTCACTTTCTAATAAAGTAGAGCAATTGCATATTCGGACAGCAATATGTAACCCAATATTAGGTCCAGTATATTGTTCCAAATACATGCAGCAGTATTCAAGAATCAATCCCAATGAGTCCGAAAGACAGTACCACGCCTTGAACAGAATTCAGATTAATATATGCGACAGAATAACTTAACTGATATTTGGTTTCAGAGAATGAAATCACGGGAGTATGGAGCATCTTTAATAAGATTATTTAACAAATACAGAACAAGAATTTCTCCCTTCATATAGAACGTTAACAGCAGTTCATACCTTAGCAGAAGCATACACGGGAATCATTACAAACACATGAAAAAATCTGACCTGTAATAAAAGAACCAAGCAAGTAACAAATTTGGTCTGTAACCACTGTCCAAGTGGATTTCTCCCACTCATGTGTTGGGGAATTAAGCCAAAAGTCTATCAATCAAACCAAACAAGACGAAAACAATAACAATCAAAAAACAAAATAAATCAAACCACAAACACACTATAAAACATAGGATATACGTGGAAATTCCCAAGTTGGAAAAAAAACATGGAACCGCAGATAAAGCTTCACTATCTTTAGAAGAATACACAAGTTTTTTGTCAATCTCTCACAAACCACACGATTTTCACTCATTTTCAATTTTTTTCTAACCCTAAACAACAATAGAGAAATTATACACATCATAGAGGTCAAACTTGACAAGAGTCCTTCTCAACGTACTTTTTATTCCAATTCGTAACTGGTTTTCAGTCACCAGATCAATCCAGAATACCTCGGATGGGTCTGAGATCCATGTCGGATTGGTCCACCTATTCTCTAGTGTTTCTTCTACATAGTCCCGAGTTTGGTTGGATCTGTCCGCTTAATGTCGGATCGATCCAAGGTCCTTTGGATCGGTCCAATTCTCTAACTTCTTCTTCTTCGCTGCTCCAACTGCATCAAGCTCCACACCAACAATCTTCTACTTGAAGACCGATGTTCTCTTCTCGTTGTTTAGCTGTTGTACCTGTGATGAGAACTTTTCCTTCTCGTGAATCTCTTGTGGTTCTCTTCTTAATCTTTACTCATGAAGACCAACTGAAGTTTTGCAAAACTCTAGTTTCTATATTGTCACCACTTTGGTAATCATGTCTACTAGATTTTCATTTGTATGAATTTTTTCCAACTTCGACACTTGTTCCTCTAGGAGAGACCTTATGAAGTGGTATCTTTTATCAATGTGATTTATCCTTACATGAAATGATGAATTCTTTGCAAGATGAATAACACTCTGACTATCATTGAATAACTTGTTGTTCTCTTACTTCTTTGCCGACTCTTTCATTAGGGTTTTCAACCAAATCAACTCCTTTCTAGTCTTCATTGTTATAGTGTATTCCGTTTCCATTAAGGAAAACATAACTATCTTTTGTAGTTAAAACACCCAACTGATTATTGTATCTCCCAAGATAAACACATACCTAGTTGTATTCATCATCTTGTTTTTATCACCTGACAAGTCTAAATCTAGATATCCTTGTAGTTGTAATTCCTCTCCTCCAAAACACAAGGCTATGTTAGTGGTCCCTCTTAAGTATCTCAAGATTCACTTAACCGCTTCCCAATGCATCTTTTTGGGTTTACTCATGAATCTTCCCACAACTTCCACTGGTTGATACGGCTGTCGATTGCGTCAGGCTGAGCCGGGTCGAGGAATGCCTAAACTTAGCCCAAAATGTTTTACCTGAGCCCAAACTCGACCTGAATAAAACTTCGGGCCTAAAAATTGGGCCCAAACTCAACCTGTTTTAAAACAACCGGCTTCAGGCTAAGTTCAGGTGCCTAAATTAAAACTTTTTCTTAATTTTTGGGCTAATTTTAAGCCCATAATTGCCCCTAAATGTATATTATATGGGATTTTGTGAACAGTTGACACTTGAAATATTTGATGATAGTAAATTTGTTAAAAATATATGAATCCAAAAATAATAAAAATAAATAAATGTAGACTTAATATCAACATATAAATAGAATTATTATCTGTTAACTAGTTTGGGCTGGGCCTTGGGCTGAACTTGAGCCTGCCCAAACTCGGCCCGAAAAAAAGTCGGGCCTAAAATTTAGGACCAAACTTAGCCCATCCCGAAATTAGGTTAGCCTAACCCGATTATTTTTTAGGCCGAGCATGTCGGGCTTTGGGCCAGTCCAACCCAATTGACGGCTTTACTACTTGAGTTATATTCGGTCTAGTCTAGACCATGACATAATTAAGCTACCCATTGTTGAAGCATATGGAACCCTGAATATGTAATCATTCTCACTTTTAGTCTATCAAGAATCTTACTTGGAGAGTTTAAAGTGATTAGCCAATGGGATACTTACTACCTATGCATCCTGCATATTGAATCTACTAAACACTTTTTCAACATACTCTACCTGAGACAACCTCAACCTATGGTTCTTCCTATCTCTCGTGATTTTAATTCCAAGAGTCTATTTTATTGCTCTCAAGTCCTTTATCTCAAACTCTTTTGACAACTGGTTCTTCAAATTGTTTACCTCATGTATGATTGATCTTGCCATAAACATATCATCCACATACAGAAGTAATATAATGTACCCATCATCAAAGGTTTTGTGATAGCAGCAATAGTATGCATGCCATCTTCCTATACCCATTCTCTGACAATAATTTGTCAAACATTAGGTACCATTGCCTTTAGGCTTTCTTCAATCTATATAAGCTTATCTTGAGCTTGCACACCATTTTCTCATTGCTTTCTATTTTATACCCTTTCTTGTGGCTGTTGCATGTAGATGTCTTCTTCTAAGTCACCATGGAGAAAAGTTATCTTCATATCTAACTACTGAAGATTACATTTTCCACTACCATAATGCTTAGCATCACTTTAATGGTGGTCATTTTTATAACCTTAAAAAATAGTTTAGAGTAGTCAACACCTTTCCTTTGTTAACACCCTTTACAACTAGTCTAGCCTTGTATCTTTTGCTCTCATCATGCTTTTTTTTAACTTGTATACCCATTTGTTGTCTAGTGCCTTCTTTCTTTTGGGTAGTGGAACTCAGTCCCATATCTGGTTTGTAATCAAGGACTTTATCTCCTCATCCATGGCATGCTCCCACTTAGTTCTTTCATCAACATCTAATGCTTCATCATAATATTCTGGTTCACCCTCATCTGCTAACAACAAATGAGAAAATCGTATTCGTGGCCAAGGTGTTCTTGAAGACCTTAATTCTGGAGTAGGTGTTTGAGAATTCATCTGCTGGTTTTCTTCTAGCAACATTACCTTCTTCTCTTGGTACTCCACCCTCATAAATATCCTCAAGTTCCATAAATCCCTTATTGCCTTCATGTTTTTCTACCTTGTCTTTGTACATGTCATTTTCATTGCATATAACGTCTATGCTTCTAATGACATTTTGGTTTTTTTAATCCCAAAACCAATACCCAAACTCTTAAGAACCATACCCAATGAAAGTGGACTTCTTCGACTTTACATCAAATTGTTTCTCTGATTAGCATCAACATGAACATAAGATGTATAACCAAACACTCTTAAGATGTGAAAGGCTTAATTATTACCTCTTCCCCATCCATGCTTCTTCAGGTAGTCCATCATTTAATGATACTAAAGGTCTTCTATTTATCAAGTATGCGGTTGAGCTTACCGTATTTGCCCCAAACTGTTTGAGCAATCCTACATCCAATCTCATGCTTCTAGTCCACTCTATAATCGTCCTATTCATCCGCTCAACCACACCATTTTATTGTGGTGTATGTGGTACTGTCTTCTCTCTTATTATACCATTTGAAGCACAAAACCTCTTAAATTCTTTGCTACGATATTCCTTGCCATTGTCAAACCTTAAGCACTTAAACCTCAACCATGTTTCATTCTCAACCAATGCTTTCCACTTCTTAAACACTTAAAATGCGCTAGACTTATGTTTCAAGAAATAAACCAATAGTTTTCTGGTTGCATCATCAATAAAGCTAACAAGTTAGTAAGAACTACCAATTAAACATGCCTGAGTTGTTCCCCATATATCAGTATGGATCAATTCTAACCTTTGAATCTTTAGTGTTCTTCCTACATTATAAAACCTATCCTTCTGTTTTCCTAAAATGCATTCTTCACATAATTCCAAGTCCAAAACCTTAAACCCTCGAAGCTTGCCTTTGTTGGGGAGAATTTTCATTCATTTCTCATTTATAAGCCCAAGTCTATAGTGCCGTGTATCTGAGTTGACACCTGTTTCAACTACATCAATGATGAAATCATATTTTTTGGTATGATAAAGTATACCTTCTTTCTTTCCCCGAGCTATCATAAAGGCACATTTGGTTACTTTCCATGTGTCTTTCGTGAAAGTAATTGTATTTCCCCGAACTTTCAAGCTGACAAATGGAAATTAAATTCCTCTTCAAACTTAGTATATGCCTTACACTATTCAATAATTATGTACCTTTATTAGGTAAATTTAACTGAACATCTCATTTGCTAATTATGTTACAAGTTTTATTGTCTCCAAGGTAGACTTTTCCATAGTCTCATTGCACATAGTTCTTGATACATTCTCCGTTTTCTGTGGCATGAAATGACACACTGGAGTCTAACACCCAAGACTCCAACATTTCATTAAGTGCAAGATTCAAAGTGTTTTCAACAACGTGACCTGCAATGTTTGTGGAAGCTTCCTTCTCCTTGTTGTCTCGCCCCTTCTTCTTTTGTGCTCAACAGACTTTTTTGAGGTGTCCTCTCTTCCCACAATTCCAGCATTCCACTCTTGGTTTTCTATCTTAGATTTCTCTCTAGATTTTGATCTTCCACAGTCTTGCCCTCTTTCAGTAGTTCTTCTTCTTCTTTCCACATTCAGTACGCTCCCACTTGATGATGTTTCTCTTCTTGTTCTTTTGTGGACTTCTTCACTGAGTATTACACTCAACACATCATCGAATTTTAGGGTGTCTGAACCTAAGGAATTTCTCAGTGTCATAACTAGGCCATCCCAACTCTCTAGTAAAGAGGATATGATCAATAAGGCTCCAACTTCATCATTGAAGTTGATGCCTACCGAGGTTAATTGACTTATAACTGTATTGAACTCATTTAGATGTTCCACAATGGTTCCTCCTTCAGCCATTGTCATATGGAACAACTTCTTTATTAAAAATACTTTCTTTATGTGGATGACTTCTCATACATCTGTATAAGGGCCACCATAAAATCTTCAGTGGTTTTCTTTTTGAAAATATTGAAAGAAACTGATGATAATAAAGAGAGCCTAATCATACATAGGTTCTCCGAATTTGCATCTGACATCGTCTCAGGTTTCTTTGCTTTCTCTCGAAGAGGTTGATAGAGATTTCTCTAGTACATGAAATCTTTTATCTAAATCTTTTATAATGCAAAGTTTATACCATTGAATT
The DNA here is from genome assembly GCA_025762735.1 of Platanus orientalis. Taxonomy (NCBI): domain Eukaryota; kingdom Viridiplantae; phylum Streptophyta; class Magnoliopsida; order Proteales; family Platanaceae; genus Platanus; species Platanus orientalis. Next base: position 2,999,979 of record JAOXJP010000001.1, read on the forward strand.
TCTTTACTCCAAACTTTGTGTATTCATCTGCTTATGCCGCCATTACTCCCACTCAAAATGAAGTTTCTTACTTCCTTGGCTTGTTGAAACTGGTTGTTCAAGCCCCAACTCTGATACCCGTTGTTGGGGGATGAAGCCAAAATCCTACTAATCAAACCAAATAAGATGAAAGAAATAACAATAAAATAAAAAAACAAATCAAACCATAAAACACATGATTTACGTGTTAAATCCCAAGTAAGGGAAAAAAATCATGAAGCCATAGAGAAAACTTCACTATCTATGGAAGAATATAAGAGTTTTCTCTCAATCTCTCATAAATCATATGTTTTTCACTCTATTTCAACCTTCTGCTAACCCTAAAGAACAATAGAAACCTTATATACATCATAGAGGTTGAACTTGGCAAGAGTCCTCCACGGACCTTTTCTTCCAGTTTGCAACTAGTTTTTTGCCATCGGATCGATCTAAACTGCATTGGATCGGTCCGAGGCCCATGTCAGGTTGATTCGACTGAAAAATTGGATTGGTCCTCCTACTTTATGGTGTTTCTTCTACGTAGTCCCAAGTCTGTCTAGATTTGTCTGCTTAATGCTAGATCAGTCTGGCTATGAACGGAACGATCCAGGGTCGGATCAATCTAATTCTCCAGCTTCTTCTTCTTTACTGCTCCAACTAATTCAGGGGATCCACACCAACATCATGTACGATAACACAAGTACAAAGAGAAGACTAGTTTTTTCCTCCAAGATGCACAACCTCAGTTTCCCTTGACGTGTACTCTCTTGAGCCCCATTGCCCGACCCCGTCTGATTGTATGAAAAGTTGGGAAAGTGTAGTGAAGTGAACTATGATATATGATCACCCAACTGTCCAAAAGGTGTTTGGTTTCCAATGAAAAGTTGAGGCAAAGTTAAACCTTTTACAAGTTTTTTAAAGGAAATGCAAAAATCTGACCATTTGCTTAGTTTACTTATAAATGAAAGTAAATAGTCTTCCATGTGGGACTAAAATCTCAAGAGTATAGGTGTGTTGGTTGTTTGCTTTTAGTTTGAAAATTTAAGCTCAAATTCTGAATGACACTGTATTCCTCTACGACAAAACTTTGTGCTCTGTCATTAAGCATCGCCAAAACAAGGGTAGAACTACGAATGCCTCCCAAATTTTTATAAGAGAGTAAATATTCTACTCCCAAATTGTATACTCCCCGTTGTTGTGTATTTTGGATGAGATTCAAAATACGTAACAATATCCTTTATTGATTTCTAAATTTTATTTTCATTGATTCCTTATCTAATGAATCTTTTTATTTCTTGTTACCTATTTTGTCATAAAAGAGACATTTTCTCTTTTCTTTCCTAATTCATCACAACAGAGACAATAACTCTCTTCTTTCTTATTTTATTTTGAGATGTGAAATAAATTTCTTGCCATTTCTTTCTTGCTCAATATGTTGGTATATATGTAGATTTTGGAAGGTTAGTTAATGGGAATAAAGAAGCATCTACAAGAAAGGAATAAGAGGAGCGTGAACGTTAGGTAGAGAAGATCAATCTCCATTGGGGACTACTTGTAGAGCCAAAGGAAAATCTCTTTTGAACTCTTCAAGTTTTCTTGATTATTCTTTATGTTCTTTTTGTTGAGTTGGAACTACAAGTAAACCATTCATTGTTTAATCTTTTATTGCGGGTGTGAGCTTGATAGATTACCGTCGTTGAATCTTGGAATGGTCATTGGAGAAGAACCTACTACACTGTGAATGACAAATACCATTTAAGGACATCGTCCGTGGATGCGCTTCAATTGGAAAAAACCAATAAGTTTATCTAACTCCACTCTAATTTGCGTTTATACATTTTTTGGTGGTTTTGCATTTGACATATCGGTTTACATCAGGTTGCATAATTATTAGTTATCGTTGGAGCTTAAATATAATTTAGTACTACATATAAACAACAACCTTAAACAATATTTAGTTGTTTTTTTTTTTTTTAAATACTACTCCATTTAACATATAATTATTTATGTTAACATACTGCTTTCCAAAAGGACTAAAATACTACTACTCCATTTAACAATTACTATTCTCATAATCGGTAATTTATGTGATTGATTAGTATTTTTTTTGTTTTAAAAGGATTAAGAAATAAATTGTCTTGATAAGATTAGTATACCAATTGTGGGGCCCATTACTTTTTCACCTTCAAACGTATTCAAAGTCTAAGTGATAACCTTTAAAAAGACTGATAATAAAAGTGTTGAAAAACATAAGAACTTTTTCAAGAAAAATATTATAAATTTAAAAATAACAAGGAAAATAAAACATATTTTAAATATGATTGTTTTGTTTGTGGAGAGACATGGCATAGGGTAGCTGTCTACAAATATAGAATGAGAAAAAATTAGCCAACAAAGGGATATGCCAACTTGACAGAAGCAAACGACATTGTGGTAGTGGTAATTGAAGTAAATATGGCAAATACTTCAAAGGACTGGGTGATTGACACTAGGGCCACGAAGCACATCTATAGCGACATGAGTGAATTTATCTCTTACACACAAGCAAGAGAAGGAGAGGTCATTTATCTTGGAGATTCTAGGACCTCACCTGTAACTCGCAGATGGATTATGCGACTAAAACTAACTTCTGAAAAAGTTTTAACTTTAAGTGATGTACTTCATGTCAAAGAAATAAGTCACAATCTTTAAATCTAGGGGTTTGTTAGATAAAGCTGGGATAGAACTTGTAATTGAGTCCAACAAAATAATCTTTACTAAGAATGGGGTATTTCTTGGAAAATGATATTATAACTCTGGGTTGTATATATGTACTAAATGTTTCAGAAATAATGAATGGAGCTAACTCCTCTTCAGTTTACATGGTGGATTCAATAGGTTTATGGCATGGTAGATTAGGTCATATAAATCAATCATATTTAAAAAAGCTAAAAAAAGTCTGATTAATTCTGAATTTAAATAATAAAGAATTAGAGAAATATGAAATTTGTGTGGAATCAAAAATCACAAAGAAAACACACAAAACAGTAGAAAGACAAACTGAAATCCTGAATTTAATTCATAGTGACTTAGGGGATCTTAAAAGCACTATGACTAGAGGGAGAAAATATTATTACATAATATTTGTAGATGATCACTCTAGATATACAAAGCTTTATCTAATAACAACAGAAGATGACACAAAAGATGCGTTCATAAAATATAAAGCTGAAGTAGAAAATCAATTATAAAGAAAAATCAAAAGATTAAGAACTAATAAGAGAGGTGAGTATGACTCACTTTCGCCAAAAGAATATTGTGAAAGTAATGGAATCATCCATGAAACCACAACTCCTTACACACCTGTGTCTAATGGTGTAGCAGAAAGGAAAATCGTTTCCTAAAGAAAATGATGAATGCTCTCCTTATAAGTTCATGGTTATCCCTTAACATGTGAGGGGAGGCAATCATTACTGCTTGTCACATACAAAATAGAGTCTAATATAGAAAAACTAGCAAAACTTTGTATGAATTATAGAATAGTCAACCACCCAACCTTAAATACTTGAGAGTTTTGGGATGTATGGCTAAAGTAGGACTATCTGAACCTAAGAAGAGAAAGCTAGGTTCAAAGACTTTTAATTGTGTATTTATAGGATATGCAGAAAATAGTGCTATATATAGATTTTTAGTTCTAAGATCTGAAGTATTAGAACCTAATACAGTTATAGAGGCAAACAATGCTAAATTCTTTGAAGATGTGTTTCCCATGAAGGCTAGAGTGCATAGTATTTCACAAGATAAAAATAAAGGTAATGAAACACAAACACACGAATCTAAATCTAAACATGAACTTAGGAGAAGTAAACGAATGAGAAAACTTTCAGTCCAACTAGAAGATGATTATTTCATCTATCTAATAGATAATGACCTTAAAACTTACAAAGAAGCCATGATGTTTCTAGATGCAATGTTCTGAAAAGAAGCCATAGATAGTGAGTTAGAATCTATTATGACAAATCACACATCGGAACTAGTGAATTTACCTAAGGATACTAAACCTATTGGTTGTAAATGAGTGTTTAGAAAGAAACTTAAAACTGATGAAACAATTGACAAATTTAAAGCTAGATTAGTGGCCTTAGGATGTGGACATGAGGAATGTGTCAATTACTTTGACATGTATGCTCCAATGGCAAGAATAACTACCATTAGAGTGTTGTTTGCTATAACGAAAATTCATAAGATGATTATATATTAAATGAATGTAAAAACAACATTTCTAAATGGAGACTTAAAAGAAGAAATATACATGATACAACTCGAGGGTTATATAGTATCAGGACAAGAAAATAAAGTGTGTAAACTAGTCAAGTCCTTGTATAGGCTAAAGTAAGTATCAAAACAATGACATGAGAAATTTGATAATGCACTTGTATCTAATGGATACATAGTAGATGAATCCGATAGGTGTGTGTGTAGTAAATTCTCTAAAGAATTTGGGCTTATCATTTGTCTTTATGTAGATGATATGTTGATATTTGGAACTAATTTAGAAGTAGTTAAAAATATAAAAAAATTCTTTTCTTATAAGTTTGATATGAAAGACTTTGGAGAGGCAGACGTGATATTAGGAATCAAACTATTAAGAACCCCAAATGGACTGATGTTGAACCACTCTCACTAGGTGAACAAGATACTTGAGAAGTTTGGACACTTGAATTGTAGTCTAGTATCTACGCCATATGACTCTAGTATACACTTAAAGAAAAATACAGGAAGCTTTGTGGCTTAAATTGAATATGCTAAAGCGATTGAAAGTTTGAATTACCTATCAAATTATACTCGTCCAGACAAAGTATTTGTTGTGGGTATATTGAGTAGATATACTCACAACCCTAATCAAACCCATTGGTCTATTGTAGTTAGATTGTTTAAATATATCACTAGTACTTCTAATTATAGTTTGTGTTACTATGGTTCACCCACAGTGCTTGAAGGCTATTGTGATGCGAATTGGATATCGGATACTCTTGATACCAAATCCACGATTGGATACGTGTTTACACTTGGTGGTGGTGCAATCTTTTAGAAATCTACAAAGCAGATTTGTGAAACTCATTCAACAATGGAGGTTGAGTTTATCGCCTTAGAGAAGGGAAGAACAAAAGCTGAGTGGTTAAGGAACCTTTGAGGAGGCTATGCATTGTGATAATTAGGAGGCTATTGCCAGAGCAAAAAATAGTACGTATAATAGAAAAAAAAACATGCATATACACCTAAAGTACAACATAGTGCAAAGCTTATTAGATAGTGGTGTAATATCACTAAATTTTGTGTGGTCAAAAGGAAACTTAGTTGATCCTCTAACAAAGCTACTAACAAGAAAGTTAATGATGAATACATCGAAGGGGATGAGACTAATAGTCCAATTGTGAGCTGTATGAGATGGTAATCCAACCTATATGATTGGAGATCCCATTAACTAGGTTCAAATGAGTAATAACAAGTCATAGGATAACTCGAATAGCACTGTCTTAAGAGTTTTTACCCTAAGTCCCTTCCTATGGTGTAGGCAGTATGAAACTACAACAATTAAGAGGTTGAGTTCTTATATTCTTAATGAATTCATAGCCCTTAAGGGAGGTGCATTTAGTTGTAGGACGCATTTGATGAATTCACCTATATGAGTGTGAAAGTTGGATCGTTTCCTATGAGAACTTGGACAAGTTCACTAGAGAGCTCATGAAAACCAAGAATGATGCAAGTCCGAAAAGTGTCCAATCGTTATAGAATGGTTTTGTTTGAGAGAACTGGATGTGGGTAACAAATTCAATTGGTTTACAAAATTGAAGAATAGTTCAAAAGAATTATTCTACCACACTTCAGTGAACCCTGATTTGTATATCCTAAATGTTGGTTCAAAGTCTAAAAGACACCGACATCATTGCTTGCAATTTTCGTTGGTTCCAACTCAAGTTTGATTATTGTTTTAAATTGTTTTCCTAATTTGAATTTGTGGGGGGATTGTTGTATATTTTGGATGAGATTCAAAATACGTAACAATATCCTTTATTGATTTCTAAATTTTATTT
>JAOXJP010000001.1:3008021-3026109 GCA_025762735.1 Platanus orientalis
CAAAATTGACCTGGGTAGAGGTAGTAAAGAGGGACATGGCAGCTTGTAATTTAACAGCAGATAAGGCTTTAAACAGAACAGAATGGCGGAACAGGATTCATGTAGGCGACCCCAAATAGTTGGGATAAGGCTGTTTGTTGTTGTTGTTGTTGGAGAGTGGTAGGATTCAAGCCAATGTGGAGATTTGTTGGGAATGTGCCTATAATTCAACCCGAGATGTAACTTGGACGATGATTTGAAGAAAAACCCGATATGACCCATTTATGGGAACCATGGGGGTCTGGGGGCAAAGCCTCTAGATAAAATATTTTGACCTGTATTCTTGATCTAAGTGGGGTCTGACCCGACCTGTGGAGAATAGGGTTTTATGGGTTTAAGTTTTGTGGTTTCTTAGGTTTTGTGCAGCCATATTGTTCATTGTAATCTTTGTTTCATTCATAGTGAAATACCTCTTGTCGTTTTCGCTCATGGACGTAGGCTTTAAGCTGAGCCATGTAAATTGTCTCTTGTTCTTTGCGTGATTTCTATTTTCTTTATTTTCTTTCTTCTATTTTGTTGCATACGACTCCAAATCTAGGGATTCCGTATAACAAATACAACTCAGAGTAACTTAAAATTCTAATATATATATATTTTTTTGCTAAATCAAAATTCCTTCAAGATAAAACTAGTTACATGCACTAATAACCTTATGCAAAACATCTAATAACCACTGGGGTGATTTCCTTGTCCAAACATAACTTTGATAGTTATCTCCATACTGAGTTACTGTATTCCTATTTCTATTGACAGGGAAAAACTCTATAGTAATAAAGGAAGCAAATAAAGACTTGCAGTATTCCACATAAATCTTTATTTCTCTAGGACACTCGTCCAAGGCATCTTTCATTGCTTGAATCACCACTAGAAAATCTCATTCCCTCAACTTTTTAACTCCTAGTGCCACTGATGTCCTTAACACGAGTAGTATAGCTTCACATTCTGTATGTAATGGGGAGTTAACCCTCTTTTTCCCTAATCTTTTTTGTTATCATTTCTCCTTTAGCAATGTGAATTATGATTCCCATTTCAGTCATCTTTGTCATAGTGGAAAAAAGTTCCATTAAAATTCAGCTTCAAAAAGTTGTCATGTGGAGGATTTCATTTGTTTTTTTTTTTTTTTTGTTTTTTGTTTTTTGTTTTTGTTTTTACTAGTTATCTCCTCTCTTGTTCAAAAGAAAATTTAGTAACTTTATCTTCTTTATTTGTTTGCAAGCATTTTCTAAGATACATATTAATTTTTTTATTAAATATCATATCAAACCTGTTTTTCAAGATATTCCAACAAACAATAGTAATTCTTTAATAATCCAAATTTTATCATTTTTGCTTATATCAGGTAGCAACAACCAATTCTTCATCCACTCCTAAAAGCATGTACTTTCATTTTGATTTATTCTCAAAGCAAGTAGTGAGGCATACCAAACCTTTTTCAATATATGAACACATTAGTAATCCATGCAATATTAATTCATCATATTCCTTACATATCAGACATATAGAGTCAATATAATTTTTCTTCTCTAATGATTAACTCTCATTGATAAAGCCTCATTACATGCTTTCCATATAACTCAATAGATATTTTTAAATTCTACAATTTATGCTATGAAAATTATCCTTTATTATTTGTACTTCTATTAGTAATAATATTACTATTCATTATACTATCATTATCTTGATTTATATTTAAATTAAATGTATTATCATTATTTATACTTAAACTCCTAGTTATATTATATTGGTTATTCCTATTAATATTATTTATTTTGTTGATATTATTGTTATTACATTATTATTTTCAATCATGTCAATACAATTATTACTATTATCATTGTCATTATTATAAGTTTTGTTTATTATCATTATTGTTAATCAATTCTTGTTATATAACTATTTACACAGAATTTTAATATGCTAGATGGCCTAATAAAAGTAGGCCATATGGTAGTTAAAATCAAGCTAACTAAATAAAGAATGGTCATGAGACAAATTATCTTAGTCATTGATTGGATATGAATAATGTTTGCTCAATTTTTTTTAAGAACATAAAAGGAGGTTGTAGATCTAAATAGAAAGACACTTGATGAAAAAATGATAAGTATATATAAGTTGAACTAAGGAAGATTGTGATTCAAGGTCGAAAAAAGTCAACAAAGGAGCTAAAGTAAAGCAAGAAAACACACATATATAGAATTGTAACCATTTTTTATGGTTTGTATAATCTATTTCGCTTTTCTTTCAAGTTATTTTAGTTCTTCTATAGTTTCCTCTAATTTTATGTCCTAATTATAGAGAAGAAAGTGTGGTTGAGGCAAGAGAGTTCGTGAAACCTTTAAGAGAAAGAGAGAGATAGCTTGTAGTGTCTTGAGACACATTTACTTTTAGAATAGTGAAATCTTTTTGTGGTTCCATGATTTTTCTCCAATTTGAGATTTTTTCACATATATCATGTGTTTTAGAGTATTTTTATTGCATTTACTTGTATTTTGTGTTTATTATTGCATCCCACAATCCTTCGATAGAGGGGTTGTGATCCTAATAATTGGTATTAAAGTTTCATTTGAATGGGAGCAATGGTAACGATGGAAGAATCCACAAAGTCTATGGTTAAGAAATTTAACGGTTCAAATTTTGAACTTTGGAATATGTAGATAGAGGATTACCTCTATCAAAAAAATATTTATCATCATCTTGGAAGAAGAGCAAAGAAACATGCGACGATGTCCGATTCAGACTGGGAAGCAACAGAAAAGACCTAGATACTATTCGTATATCTTTATCGTCAATAGTTGCTTTTAATATATCCAAAGAGAAAACCATGAAAGACTTAATGGTTTCCTTGTTGCAGATGTATGAGAAACCATATGCTTCTAATAAAGTTTTTTTGATGAAGAGACTGTTTCACATAAAGAAGGTTAAGGATGGGGTTGTTGCTGAACATCTAAATGAGTTCAACAAAGTTACTAGCTAGTTAACCTTGGTAGCATCAACTTTGATGATGAAGTTAAGTCCTTATTTCCTTCTTAATGTTTTCCTCTTTACCAGAAAGCTAGGATGGTTCAGTCATAGCGTTGAGTAATTCCTCAGGTTCGGGCACACTAAAGTTTGATGATATTCTGAGTGTTATTATCAGTGAAAAAATCCTTAGGTGAATCATCGAGGAGTGTACTAAATGTGGAGAATAGAGGAAGGACGACAAAAAAGGGAACGACTGTGGGGAATTTAAATCAAGGAACAAGTCAAAATCAACAAAACTAAGAGTTAATTGTTGGAATTATGACAAGAAGGGACATCTAAAGAATGACTGTTTGGCACAAAAAAAGAAGCATGAAAATAACAACAAAAAAGAAAATGATTTTAATGAGAACATTACAGGTTATGTTTTTATTTTTATTTTTTATGATGCTTTGATTCTTGCAATTGATTAGAAATCTGAATCTTTAATTATAGATTCTGCTGCGTCCTTTCATTCCACTATAATTAAAGAATGTCTCAAGAATTATACGCATGGTGATTTTGGAAAAATCTATCTCGGTGATGATAAGGCTTGTAACATAATTAGGAAGGGAGATATTCAATTAAGTTTTCCGAATGGGGGTGCATGGAAGTTGACTTATGTAAGGCATGTACCTTGTTTGAAAAGAAATCTAATTTTTGTTGACCAACTCGCAAGTTCGAGTTACACAATGGTTTTCACGGGGGATTCATGGAAGGTCACCAAAAGTGCTATAGTTATTGCTCATAGAAAGAAGGAAGGCACATTTTATCTTACCAAAAAAATTAATGGCTCCATGACAGTTGTTGAAACAAGTGTTAATATAGATACATGACACTATAGACTCGGGCATATAAATGAAAAATGAATGAGTGTTTTTCATGCTAAAGACAAGCTTCCAAGTCTCAAAGCCTTCGATTTGAAATTTTGTGAAGACTGTGTTTTAAGAAAAATGGGAAAAGGTTACATTTTCAAAGGTAGGAAGTTTGCTAAAGTCTGGAAGGTTGGAGCTAGTTCATACTGATGTGTGGAGGCCAACTTAGGTTCTTTCTCTTGGTGGATTTTTTTTAATTTGTCACTTTTGTTGATTATGTGACTAGAAAATCATAGGTTTATTTTCTAAAGAACAAGTTTGATGTATTTGAAGTTTTTCAAAAAGTGGAGATCCATGGTTGAAAATGAAACAAGTTTAAAACTTAAATGCCTACGGTCTAACAATGGGGGGGTGAATATTGCAGTAATGAATTTGATAGGTACTACACTACAAATGAGATTAGAAGAGAGAAGATAATTCCTAATACACTACTACAAAATGGTGTGGTGGAGCTCATGAACAAAACGATTATAGAGTGTGTCAGGAGCATGAGGTTACATCTGGATTACCTAAACAGTTTTGGGCAGATATAGTGAATACGATGGCATATTTGCTAAATCATGAATCTTTGGTACCATTAGATGGTAGACTTCCAGATGAAGCATGAATGAGAAAAGAGGTAAATTTATCACACTTAAAAGTGTTTGGTTGTTTCTTATGTCTACATTTATGCTGAAAAGAGAAACAAGACAGATGCAAAATCTAGGAAATGTATTTCATTGGATATAGTTCTGATGAATTTGGTTATTGATTTTGGGATGAAGAAAATCAAAAAATCATTAGAAGTATAAATGTGGTATTCAATGAAAGGGTCATGTAGAATGACAGACTGATAAACAGGAGTATCTGGAGCTAGAGGAGATTTCAGAGAATGATCTCCACTATGTAGATGAAACTCAAATGCCAGGTGAAGATCTATAGGTGGAACCTCAGGCACCTAATCCAGCACCAAGAAAGTCCACTTAAGCTAACACAATGATTTTCTCATTCTTTGTATTACTTTGTTATTGACAGATGGTGGTGAGCTTAAATGTTATGATGAAGCATTGCAGGTGGAAACTAAAACTAAGTGGGAGCATGCTATGGATGGGGAGATGAGATCCTTGATATCAAGCCAGACATGAGACTTAGTTCCACTACCTTAAGGAAAGAAGGCATTGGATAACAAGTGGGTATACAGGTTAAAGGAAGAACATAATGACAATAAATGATACAAGGCCAGGCTGGTGGTGAAACGATGTCAACAGAAGAATGATATTGATTACTCTGAATTATTTTCTTGTGGTGGTAGACGATTTTCACATTGAGCGTTTAGATGTGAAAACGATGTTTCTCCATAGTGATTTGGAATAAGACATCTACATCATCCACAAGGGTATGTTGTTGAAAGATGGGAAGAAATGGTGTGTAAACTCAAAAGGAGTTTATACAAGTTAAAGCAAACACTGAGATAGTGGTGCATCAAATTTGACAGGTTTATGTCAAATGATGGTTTTAGAAGATGCCATGCAAATCATTTTATTACTATAAGAGCTTTGATTACGGATATATTATATTATTGTTGTATGTAGATGATATCCTTCTTACATAATCAAGCATTGTTAAAGGAATTTGAAATGAATGATTTAAGTGTTGCAAAATAGATTCTTGGAATGAGAATTAGTATAGACATGAAGACTTATACATTGAAGTTGTCATAGGAAAATTACATTAAAAAGATATTGAATAGATTCAACATGCAAAAACCAATTAATACTCTACTGGCTAGTCACTTTAAACTTCCCAAAGAAGATTCTCCCAAGACAAAATGGGAGAAGGGATACATGTCCAAGGTTCCATATGCCTTTACTATTGACAACTTTATGTATGCCCTGGTCAGTATAAGGCCAAGTATTGCTTAGGTAGTGGAAGTAGTGAGTAGGTATTTTAGCACACTTGAGAAGAAGCATTGAGAGGCAATAAAATGGATCTTAAGATACTTAAGAGGTACTAGTAATGTAGCATTATGTTTTGAAGAGTTAGAGATTAAGTTGCAAGGCTATGTGGACTCAGACTTAATACATGACTTTGATAAAAGAAAAGTACAACATGGTATGTCTTTACCTTGGGAAATACAATAGTAAGCTAGGTGTCACAACTACAGAAGATAGTTGTACTTTCGACTACGAAAGTGGAATACATTACAGCTACAAAATTTATAGTAAGAAGATAATTTGGTTGTAGAACATAATGGAAGAGTTAGGTAAGAAGTAAGAGGACAATAGATTCTACAATGAAAGTCAAAGTTTCATTCATCTTGCGAAGAATTTAGCTTATTTTCATGTCAGAACCAAGCACATTGATAGCAGGTATCACTTCATAAGGTCACTCCTAAAAGACAATGTGTTAAAACTGGAGAAGATTCACATAAGTGAAAATCCTACAAACAAATTTACCAAGATGGTCACAATAGAATAATTGAAGTTGTGCAAAGCTTTGATTGGTCATCAAGCATGAGGACAAGGATATGAGCCGGAGAGAATTTCATGGGGGAAGAAGTCTCGTCACAGTTGCAATAGGTAGTCTTCAAGGAAAATGAATCAAGCTCCAAGTGGAAGATTATTGTGTGTGGAGCTTGAAGTGAAAATCCAAGGTGAAGATGAGCAAGGCACGAGATATGTCAATCTGATATACTTGAGTGATCGAACCTAGAGTATTCGGATTGATCAAGCAGAGAGTGGTTCATTTTAGAGAACCAATGGATCGATTGAAGAAGGTTTAGATCAATATAGTAGAATGCGTCACTGTCCATGACCCATTTGATCAATCGGAAATTGGTTCGATCGATTAAACACTCAAGATCGTGAATTTTGAGTTTTGCATAATAAGACAAGTGTTATACTGAGTGGTTAATTCAACCCTAAATTCCTTGGGGTAATTATATGTATTTTTGGATGACTAAGGCTAAAGAGAAGAGATTGTGGTTGATGTAAGAGCGTTTATTATAACATCTTGGGATGCATATTTTCTCCTAGAATAGTGAAATCTTTCTGCAACTTTGTGGGTTTTCTCCGTTTTGAGGTTTTCCATGTAAATCATGTGTTTCATGGTGTTCTTTAATCATTTTCAAACATAATTTTGAGGTTTTGGCCTAGTAATCCTTAGTAACTCAGCTTTTACATAGACATTTTTCAATTGATATAGGCATGTAACTCTTTGTAATAATTTATTTTATTTTTAAATGTGAGTTTAGTCTCCATTCCTTGTTTAGATTTGTTGCAATACTTTTATACCTTTATGTAATTGCTTGCTTAATTTTGAAGAACCCATTAAGGGACAAACCCTAACCTGTGAATTAACCTCATCTGGAAGAATCACAGTGATTGATAAAGTAATTTATCCAAATATTTAGAATTCAAATCCTATCACTCTACTTAATGCTTTGTTTAGGTTCCCAAATCATGCATGGTGATTTACTCAGCTAAATTACGATAAACAGTTTAAAGACCATCCAAGTTAGGATTCTAGTTAATCCAAGTAGATAAAAAAAAAAAAAAAATAGTATTTAGTGATGCAAATACATGAGGGTCCCATTAAGAGAGATCTATCTTACATTAAATTCATGCTGATGGGGAAAATAAAATATTAATACCAAACTGGCCGTACGATTATCTGACTCAAATCATAATTTCCAACACATCAAGCTAGCGTGAAGAACCCATTGAATAGTGGGCCCCAGGATCCCACCCTGAACATCAAGTTGCTACACATGCCTTCAATACCCCTCCCCTCTTCCCGGGACAGTTTGATGATGTATTTGCAAGTTGCATAACGATACATCACATCAGATATAAGCCTTCATGTATTAATACCTTATTTTTGAGTATCTCATACGCTTTGCAGGTACATATATACATCATACACTCTGGGAGGAACATTCTAAGTGTTTGATTCCCCAAGTACCCTTGCGCAGAACCTAAAATTACGAAAATGTTATACTACCCAATCTGATTTTTTCCAGTGAGGCTTTTCTATGCTCTGTGTAGAAAAACGCCTAAGTCAAGGGGCGGCCACATCAGCATCAAAAGTGTTTTATACACTCTCTCAATAAGTGAAATCACTTTCGACGCTAATGTTTCTGCCTGCTTGACCATCGGCGGAGGCAGGCAGAGGTCAGGGGTTGGTGTATAAAATCCTCACCAGATTTTTTCTGATTTACCCAAAATATGCTAAAGGGTAGTTTGGTCATTCTATAATTTTACCCGTAATCTAATTTTAACTTGGGTTTTGCCTGTTAATCTCTCTTATATTGGTAGTGTGACAAATAGGAACTGTCCACGTGGGCCTCATCTATATAAAATTGAAGATAGCTAAAATAATCTAAACAAAAAAAAAAAATAAAAAAGAAATCCTCAACGGCTTGTAGGGAAAGCCTGCTGCGGGTACTCGACATGATTGTAGAAAAGAAAGCGACGGTGTGGTGGGGCCCAAGGTGTATTAGAGAAGCCGCATCAGGACGGACTGTTGCGGTCGAATTCAGCCACCCAAAGGTTGCCACGTCGGATTCCTAACGGAGTTTCCTCACCGTTGAAATGTGACCGACGGAAACAATGATGGTTTTTCATACGCTATGATGGAAAGAAGCGGGACCGACTATGGTTAAATTTCTAACTAAACACGACCTTTAGCAATTCATTTACATCCGGACAAGCCCGATATGTCTCTGATACGTTACTTTTAAAAGTTGGTTTCGGCCGGTTTGTGTGTAACGTAACGGAACAGTGTCACGGTAAAGTTGGGTTTTTTTACCACGTGTGAAATAAGAATTACACGGGGATGGGTAGGGTCCGGGATGACCATTGGCTCACGTGTGAAACTTTTGCTTCACTTTTCCACTTTATATTGAGGAAAATAGTATTAAAAAATCGACTTCCATAGGAAACGGCGACGAACCGGCCAAGATGAAGGAGAAGTGGGGAGGGTGGTTAACTTATCGGCACGGGCACGCTCTTAAGATCTAGGTACACGTGTCCACCAGTCAATTCGTCAATCCTGAATTTGAATCATCTCCAATCAATTGTGAAGAGATACCACGCCGATGCCTTTTCGTGGATAGTTAACGGAGGGTATCTCAGTAAATACACAACTGGTGATAGATACTGGCGTGTATTTACTAAAGCACCCTTGACAAGGCATTGTGTCATGCATTGGATTGGTACTGGCGTCAGATTCCTTCAGTTAAATTGGACATGATTCGAACTTATCAAACCCTGGATAAGTACAGCACGTTGGGCTGGGGTGGGCCCCGGATCGGCCCATGGGATAGGGGTCCACAAGCGCAATAGGCCAGGCACCATGAAATTGCGAGCCTCATAATGATCGAGGCAAGCCCACGCCGGACAGTGAGCCGCCACGTTCAGAATCGTTGAATCATTCCGCCGGTGGGTCCCATATCCACCCACTACCGTGCACCCTCTCTTTCTCAACCTCCCTATAGCCTCTCTCCAAGTTGTCGGCTTACCGGCTTGGCTGTATTAGCCGGCTCGTTAGAAGCTCCTGTTCCTATTTGGAGAAGTGTCTCTGTCGAGGGCGGTTCGTTTGGGCCCACCCCGTGCAAACTTAGTAAGAGAGAGATTTTATATTATAAAATTTGCAGACCAACCAAACGGAGCCCTCTTGTGCCCAAGCTGGTTAAGCCTGAACGGTAGTTAGTTTCCAAAAATACCCCTAACCCTCATTTTTTTTCTAAACAAAAGATCCTTTCCTGCATTGCAAGACGTCTAACGATGCCCTGCAATGGAAACGAATTACAAAAAGTGAAAAACACATTTTTTTTAAAGTATATATACAATGTAGGGTATCACAAGACGTCTTGCGACACAGGAGAGGATTGAATTGCGAAACCGTGAGCCTTGGAACGGGGTTTTGGAGGAGGTAAAACCAAGGATTTAGGTTTCACCATCATTCCAGCTCTTTGTTGTATATTATACTTGTATTGTCATCATAACAGTTAGAATTTAGAATTGGTTTGAGTAACGTATCGGGCACATGAAGAACTGATACGTTCAAAAGTAACGTAATAACACGCCTAAACAAAGGGTAGGTTTGGAATTACAAAAGTTAAATAATATTTTTCTTAAAAGCCATAGGGAGAAAAGGGTGTAACTTTTGGCGGGAGGCCGTTTAGTTACGTCACAACCAAGATCCCATCCAATTGAGTATGTTTGAGTGGGTCTTGCCGTTACTTCTAACGTTCACCGCTTTCTTTCTCTCTCTAAGCCTCTCTTTCTCACTCTAGCTTACGGAGTATCTAACACCCGCATAACCCGGCAAGCTCTGAGAAACAACATTCTCTGTTGGTTGTCTCTTTCAGTGGCGGGTGGCGGTGGATGTTGCCGCCACGCTGGCTCTTCTCTTCCTTGCCATCCTCCCTTTTTTCCCGCCCAAAACTTTTCCAGCAATCTAGCTTTCCA
The DNA here is from genome assembly GCA_025762735.1 of Platanus orientalis. Classification (NCBI taxonomy): domain Eukaryota; kingdom Viridiplantae; phylum Streptophyta; class Magnoliopsida; order Proteales; family Platanaceae; genus Platanus; species Platanus orientalis. Next base: position 3,018,385 of record JAOXJP010000001.1, read on the forward strand.
TCTTTGGATTAGGAGAGATAGTGAGAGGAGAGAGAGAGAAAATGAATGTGTGTGTGCGTGAGATGATGGATAATTAGGGTCTGTTGTTGTGTGAGTGTATGCTTTCTTATTTAAACCTATCTGTTCTCCATTCTTCCATTCCTCAGCCTTTTCTTTTTGCAGTTTCCTTTCTTTCTTCGACCTCGGGATCGGGGCCCTCCACCCTCTCAGCCCGACGACACTTCAACGACATATTTTTTAGGAAATACAACTGTTCTGGGTTCAGGGTTCAATTCCCGAGGATAAACATTCTCTTTATGTTTGTTTTTTCTTGTCTGGTTTAGCTGTATTCCTCTAAAGTTGGAACTTATTCATCAAAAAGTCATCCTCTAGTCTCTCCAGTCTCCATCCATTCGCTGATTGGAGAAACCGGGCAAAGTTGACCCAGATCCAGGGAGGAACTTAAGTCAGCAGCACAAATTCAAAGTCACACCAAAGTGTTGGAGAGGATCAAGGACCCTTCTTCTTTGATCTGTGAGCTCTCTCTCTCTCTCTCTCTCTCTCTCTCTCTCGTTTTCTTGATGTGGGTTTTTAGAGGCTTAACATTTTCATCTCTTTTTAAATGTCTGAGAATTGTTGTTCTTGTGAGATTAGGACGTACGTGGATGGATGCTGACTTTGCAGATCTTCAAATCTTATAAATGATGATGTCTTCAACTACTGGAGTTGCTTCTGGAATGACTCAGTTCGATTTAGGTTTTGATATTTGTTTGTGGATGATCTTGTGATTCAGAAAGATGCACGAACCAAATAGTTTACCTAGGATCTCTTAATATTGCATGTCAAGACTTGTCTCTCTTTCCACTTCATTATTTTTCTTTTGAGAAATTGAGTATCACATATAATTAATGTAGCTCAAAATCCTCAACATATCAGTAATCTACATAATATCTCCTTTATCATCAGGCCAAGAGTGTCGCTTGATATGGAGTGAGACTTATCAGTGAAATCTATCATGCTTCGGAATTTCATTTTGGATTAATTTGCAACATCTTTCATGTCCATGTATTTTGATTCATCCCTCTAGAAATTATCACCTTTTACAGGGAATGGATAGTAGCAAGGGATCATAGGGATGAAACTAGGATGGTTTATTTTAAGGGCAACTTGGTGGAACCATTTTTTTATTTTTATTATTATTGTTTGACAATTTTTCATGATTACTTGGTACCATTACATATATCATCACACTTTCATAAGTGAAAAAATCTTTCAGAATTTGTAAAATGAGAATGGACAAAATGCAATAATTCCCTTGTAAATTGCATTATTACTCATCATTTAGATCATATTTGAATAAATTACACTTAATAAAAATTTCTGCAAAAGTCAACAAATATCTGACATCGATTAACTTGTAAGATGTCTTCTTGTGTATGATGGTTTATAATTTTGCTCTTAATTTGCAAAAATCAAATTTCAGCATTGAAACGTGTTAAGTTTCGTATATCTGACTCATAGGAAAACCTTCACTTTTTATGACTCGATGAAATATTACTTTATTAATCTATCTTCATTACTTTTATGTTTACATGACTGATATGGAAACGAAATTGTTCAGATCCTAGAAACTATAGCATTATTTATCTAGGATGGTCATTAATTTTAGGCCGTTCAGTACACATGTACATATTTTAACCCCCCCCCCCTTTTGCGAAGCAATCAGGTTAGGGTATAGTTGTTAGAGGTGAAGTCTATGGTACAAACTGCCATTTGGAATGATTTTCTCTGCTTATTATATGTGTGAATTTATTTATTTATTTTTCTATAAATTAATTAATATTCATACAACACAATATGAAAGACACCTTACGATTCCAATCAAAATTAACATCTTATGTGGGAATGATGTAATGCCAATACCAAGATGCATTATTACAGTTGAAGGATGGGAAAAAACTTGGTTATCTTCTCCTGAGTTAGGATATGAATTTCTATTGATCTAGATAACAAAAAGTAAAAGGTCACAATGTGGCTATCTCTTAGTAGGGTTAAGATTATCTTCTTGAGGACTCCTGGTACATCAACTTCACCATGGGGATTCCTTCACAGATCAACTCTTCTAAATTGTCTAGCTCAGATATGTTGTTATTCATTGAAAGTGAGAATATCCCTTATAAAAATAAATAATTTTAATGGTTCCTAAATAATTTTTTTAGTCTGAATTGCTTCACAAATGTTTAGAGTACATGAATGCAAGAGTTTCAAAAATTCACACGAGTTTGTATTCTAAATGTTATATTTAGGTCATATAAAGTTTTGCTACACTACCACCCTAGTTGATCATATTTAGTAGTGTCCATTTCTTAGCTAATAATCCTCTTGACACAGAAAATTGCATCTTATTGCTTTTGTAAACCTAAAATAACTAAAACTAAAGTAAATATTAATCTATACTCAAAAAAAAATTAGTTCATTTTAGTACAATATATAAATAAATTACATATAAACCAGATTAACTAAATTTAGATCTAATATTTTTTTGGGTATCACAAACAACTGTATAGTTTATGGAGCTTTGTGCTAGATAATGTCAATAATATTGAAATAGTATCTCATCAATATAGTTGTTTGAATAACATAATTTCAGATAAAATATCATCTCCACTTCATACTCCGTCAATGTGATGGCTGTTATAATTTTCTTTACAAGAATCATATAAAAAAAATGACATGTGGGTTTTAGTCTTATGTTGTGTATAATTTTCCTATTACCGACAAGAATTATATGTATGCTGTAGAAATTTGATATCAGTTCTAATTTTAGATAATTTGTGGATGACTTTTGTTTTAAACTTGCAATATGCATTTTCCTTATGCTATTGATGTGCATAATGAAAATTCGATACTTTTGGAACTAAAGAAAAATTGAATATGTGGAAAGACACCTTGGATGCATGAGTGTTCCATTTTGCCTAATTATGTATGTACATTGATGGTCTAAGCCCCTCTGGAGAGAGATTATTGATAATTGTAACCAATGTTTCATCACATGTTCTCTTAACACTAAAATTCCCTAATACTAACTTATCTAAGTATAGTTTTAACGATATCTCACCCCTTTTTTAGTTGATGAAAACATAAAATATATCTTGTGTTTTTTCTAAGTATGATCTAAGTGACTTTTGTAAGTTTTTGGAGGAATATTAGATTGGATAAGTTATATATTTTATCAATATAATATTATTATTCTATCTATGATATATAGCCTTTGTGTGAATGAGATTACAAAGCCTTACAGCTCTAGTAATAACATATCAGAGTAGGTAGACTTGAGGAACTTTGCATGTCCAATGTTGCAATAACAAATATTTATATGAGTTACATGCATGTGCAATGGTAGTATTACTCTTCGGCAACAAATAAAACTATTAAAATAAATAAAATAATAAGAACTTTGTTATATCTCTAATGGTATATTAGGTTCTGTTCTCCCATGAATATAACATTAACTTATAGAGAATTCATGTTTGCAAAGTGGAAAGATCAATTATGTTTATAATTCATATTGCACATGATTTTGTTGAGACTAAACAGTTTTACATTATTTTCCTTATAGGTTTAAAAAATTACATAGGATAAAAGAAAATATGTATATTATCTACTCCTATTGTTGTACTCAAATGTTAGAAATCCTCACAACTGCTTTGTTTTACTGTGAAGTTGATAACCAAATGTAACATCATATATTTAATGCTTGAATATCTCCCCATCTCTTCTTATCCACATCTAACTATTCTTTGACTTGTCATATATATATATATATATATATATATAAACCTTCTATTATCAAGTTGGAGGGGGTGGGAAGATGGACTTGAACAGACGACCTCTTAATTGCAATGCAACATGCCAATCAATTGAATTATAGGTCAACCCAAATCACACACACACACACACACACACACACACACACACACACATACATACACACCCACTATTCATATATATTCATGAGTGTAGAATCTATTAAGCACCGAAGCAAAAATTTCTTCACTTGATTGAACCCTTTTTTTAATCTTTATGAATTTCTATTTGAAGTAGAAACAGTAATGGTGTATGCCACATGAATTGCAGGGTTTGATTCCTCAGTGGGAGAATATGAATACTTTTTCACATGTTCCCCCAGGTTTTCGGTTCCATCCAACAGATGAAGAACTTGTTGATTACTACCTTAGAAAGAAAGTTGCTTCAAGAAGGATTGACCTAGATGTCATTAAAGACATTGATCTTTACAAAATAGAGCCATGGGATCTTCAAGGTATCGTGAGTTTCGCAAACTTCCATCACATTATGCTCATTTTTGTTGCTAATAAAATATTGTATGTATTGTTAATATGGTTCATTCTGTTAACTTGAACAGAAAAATGTAAAATAGGAACAGAAGAACAGAATGAGTGGTATTTCTTTAGCCATAAAGATAAGAAGTATCCAACTGGAACTCGCACTAATAGAGCCACAACAGCAGGGTTTTGGAAGGCAACAGGAAGAGACAAAGCTATCTACTCTAAGCATAACCTGATTGGCATGAGAAAGACTTTAGTATTTTACAAAGGTCGAGCTCCAAATGGACAAAAATCAGATTGGATTATGCATGAGTATCGGCTTGAAACAAATGAAAATGGAACATCTCAGGTACACTCAACTATAACTTTGTTTTGTTTCAGTTGCTTATTTCATTGCATTGTAAACTAATTCAAAGATTTTTTTTTCCAATTAAGAGAAAAAGTTGTTAACCCTGGATAGAAGGGGAAAAAGGTTTTATATAAGCCATCCATTCTTATACTCAGCCCATTTGTTTTAGTTAAAGGACAACGGTAGTTTCTACAATCCCAAAATACGATTTAGATCAGAAAGGCACCTGGACACATTTAAGCATTTGGCACTTAGCTTAGGATTAACATTGCCTAATAAGAAGCTGATTAAGAAACCTTCATGGATTAATTCATAACTATTTGCACAAAAAATAATAATAATAATAATAAATTGTAACCTTTGGTAGAAACAAAATTATTAGCCAACACACCATTCATAAGATTTCCTTTAGTGAAGTGAAAATTTCCATGTTGCTCATGGACATGGCAATATAGTTAACTTTAAGAAGATTTAGTCTGTTTTACCATTTTGCATCAGAACTTGTGAAGTACCATTTTATCTAAATATCATGACAATCTTAACCAATTCATATTCCAAACTGTCATTAGTAATTTCACTGCATTTTAAGAACCATGAACCAAAAATTTGCTGCTTCTTTACCATCACTATATGGATCTCAGTCCCATGCACCTTCACTTTATATAAACCAACTACATTAAGTCTCTGCTAATCCAATGAAAGAGGCACCAATATTAACTTTCAGTCTTGTTGGATTTTGACAACTAATATCATAGTTTTTGGATTTTTATCAATGTTTTTTTTTATGTTCATTTATGCTTTGTATATTCTTGCAAGGGAGAGGGACCTTACACTTTCATAGTATTGTTATTTAACTACAGTTTTATTTTGCTTGCTTCGCTAGCCCTTAACTGTACTTCAATGATTATTGAACAAGTATGTGCAGACTCTTGCTTTAGTAGCCATTGACACAAGTGGTATATGTGTGTGTGAGAGAGAGATAAGAAAATCTCTCATATGGCATTCTTTGCGGAATTTTCATGTTTCCCGTATAGTTGCCATACATTTCAAACAAATTTTATGCATTTTGTCTTGCTTATCACTCCTTTTAACTTCTATTGTATGAAAAAAAGTTATTTACAACAAATGACTAATGTGATATATATTCATGTAATTGTACCAGGAAGAGGGTTGGGTTGTTTGTAGGGTGTTCAAGAAGCGAATAACAGCAATGCGGAAAATGAGCGAACATGAATCTCCATGTTGGTATGATGAGCAAGTATCATTCATGCCAGAACTTGATTCACCTAAGCGCATTGCCCACCCTGACATGGCATACCACAACAACCATTATTCGTGCAAGCAAGAGCTTGAGTTGCAGTATCATTCACCCCATGATCCTTTCCTCCAGCTCCCTCAATTAAAGAGCCCCAAATTTCCATATTCAGCTGCTAGTGTAAGTTGCAACTCTGTGTCTGCATATGGCCTTGATGTTAACCATGGAAGCACTCTTCAATCCTCATCACTCACACAAGAACAGATGCAACGCAGCCATCAACACAATATGAACTCTCTTTATAATAGCAACAATAATGAGCAAGCAGAGGATCAAGTGACCGACTGGAGGGTTCTCGACAAGTTTGTTGCCTCTCAACTCAGCCATGAAGATGCTACTAAAGAAGCCAACTACAATGCAGCCAATGTCTTTCATGTAACCGATCACATGAACATCCTTGTGCGACAACTTAGCAAGCAAGAAATGGCACCTGAATATGCATCTACATCCACCTCCAGCTGCCAAATTGATCTGTGGAAGTGACATCTATTAAGTAATTAAACAATATATACTGATCATAGGAAGTACAGTTAAAAGAAAAGGAGAAGTCAGTTTCAGATTCCTGTACATAATAAAGCTAAATTGGTAAAAACTTAGCAGTTGGGCTTCTGCTACTCCTAATATCTATTAGGCCAGAAACTCCTACTCCTAATAAGATACTATTTTATTAGGTGGACTGTGCAGCCGAGTATTGCTGAGATCGACTCGGCGAGTGTTGAATGTATTTTTCTTTCTGCAGCTTTGCTTTCATGTAATGGACTTTATTATGTAGTCCATGTTCCAACAGCCATCTACAGTGTCGATGGGATCCTCTTCATAGATGTCATTGTATGTTACAGTTGAAATAGCATTAGTATAAAATTTTCGGTTTTTCTTTCAGTCCCTGAGTATGTATTCTGTTTCTAGGCTTCTCTATTGTCCATTGATGACATCTGAGCAAGAATTTACTCCATTACTTGATAAGTAGAATCAGAAGCTTGCAATACTTATGTGATTATTAAGAGACCACTCTAAATGAATCCATCATTGTAAATATTAGACAATTTTAAGCACATATTCTGTTAAGATGATGATCAAGAAAAACACAGGCAATCTTAACTCCAATAATATTGTAGTCATCAGATCCTCTCCTGGTGCCTCCACAATTGAAATATAATAAGTATATAACTCACCCCTCTCCTACCACCTTAGGGTTTTAGGAGAGACTATCAGAGCAGGATTTAGGTCGCAAGTTCAAATCTATCTGTGGATGCAATTATTCTCCCGGGTCTCACACCTAGTCCCCTGCGTTCATTGTCTAGGGTTAATTGCTTTATTTAAGATCCACCACACACACTCTCACTAATCGTAGTTCTACTTGATGGAAACTATTTTCTACCAAACAAAGAAATGAACAGTGATGTGAATGATGAGTTGGGGTGTCCAGCAAGTGAGGCCCAAAGTCAATCAAATCAGTGAGCTATGACTACTTAAAATAACCACTAAAATTGCATCATGACGGAGGAGTGACAGGTATTTCTTCAAGGTTGGGTTTTAAGTCATAGTGAAAATAACTACTTCCAGAGGCCACATAACCTCTAACTTTTAAGATACGTATGCCTTTCACTTAAGCAAGTTTTAATCATTTCAGGAACAATGACTCCATGGATAACCTTATAAGATTAAAATTCTGTATAATGCCTATCATGAAGATAAATGATACAATTAGCTTGAATCCTAGGTAGCTAACCACGGGG
>JAOXJP010000001.1:3026209-3042079 GCA_025762735.1 Platanus orientalis
TTTCCGGGGTTTGGGATGAGTAGTTTTCTGACCTGATCTGAATTTGACCTATCCATCCCAATTGCCACTTTTGATGGACTAGTTTTGCCTCTGCACCTGAAAATGTTTTGGCACTCTCTCAATTAAGATCTTCCCTAAACACTATGCACTATATCCTTCCCATTCCAGTGATGTTAGTTTACAATTTGATTATATACTTACAATGTAGTACTTACGTTAGTTAAACTATTTTGATTACATAGTATATGTAATTCATCAAAAAGAAAAAAAAATACATAATATATGTACTATTAGATTATGTACACTAAAATCTACCTCGCCTTTTTTAGTTTATTTTTTCTCAACACTAAAATCGGGTAATTAGTCGGTATTATTCTCTTGGATAATCATTGTAGTTATGTTAATTCCTGATAATGCTTATTTATTAGATTTGATCTCTCCCACCCTCAAGATGTTACTTCTTTTCTCTTTCAGATTAGATTTTATTTTATTTATTTATTTACGTCGTCATGTTTAGATCATTTTGGGAAGATAAATTGGATAATTTCTGATGAAACCCAGTGAATATCGTCTTAATCATTCTATGTTCCACTCTCTTACCCTTTATTTGTTCTCATTTCTTATTCTTATTATTATTGCTATAATTGGTATTATTATAATTGAGGTGACATATAAACCAAAACGCAATCATAATCCTTTTTATTATCAATATTATATATTTATCCTTAAGTGAGATTGCATTTATTTCCTCCCACCTCCAAAGTCACACTCCTAATAGTGACATAAACAGAGAAGACACAAAACGTAATAATTAGGGTCATTAGGCCCTCTGCAACACGACATGGGTGTGTGGTGGAGGTCAGAAACACAGTTGACGAGCACGTTTGGGGTCAAATGGTAGCTGGTCCCTCAATTTGGAGATGGAAACGCTTTTTGAAGTTTTCTATTTGATAAGATAGTATATTTTTTTAAAGAATAAACGTGATCCCATATTATTATAGAAAGTGCAAATAATGTCAGTGAGCCAACCTTGAATTGAATTGTGAGTTGTATGAAATGTTTTGGTGCAATTCTTCTGCACCAAAGAAGGGAGAAACTCTAGATCTGACCCTCAAACCTTCCAAATCCGCCCATTTCTTTTCTTTCATTTTCTTTTCAGTGGTTTGAGTTGGGTAGCCTGATCTTCATTTAAATTTTGCTTGGGTTCAGTTACCCAGATTCTACCCCTACAAGGGTAGCTACTAATCCCATTTATCAGGATTAGGGTCACTGGTTTCTAACCGATTTAACTCCGGGTTGGGTTCAGACCACAGTTTCCAACCAAACTGAATCATTTAAGTTCCACCATCAAAACCTAGCCTAACAATGGAATACCCGCACTCATTATACCAGGTGGGTATACAGATAATGGCTGTTGGGTAGTAGACTAAAGAGTGAAGGGGAAGGTTTTACCCTTTTAGTTGCAAGCAAGGTTCACAACTTCAATTTTGATGGATTTCCCTTTATGAAAATTTAGAATTTTTCCTAGGATATTTCTATGTAACAAAAGATCTGTAAAATTAGAAAATATTGAATATATATATTGCACAATGTTCATATACAATATAGCCTCGCTAAATATACATGCTAAACTAAACATAACTTGATCTTACTCCGTAACCTCTCCCTCGTTGCTATATAAAGTTCCGAGTTGGCTCATCCTATTATGAATAGGGTGGCCATGGCATTGTTGCTTCATATATTCTAAGGCTTTAGTAATCATGTTATGAAATATTGCCACTTCATCACAATTCAAATGCACTTCTTATTTCCAGGATTGAGAAATAATGGACAATAGGAAAGTAAATTCCTCACAAGAAAATTTTATTATTGAGACTTTCAAGCTTTTCATGAAGTGAATCAATTTCACTGAAATGTTAAAATTATCAACAACAAATAGAATTATTGTAAAGAATTGCATCAAAATATACCGATATTTTAATATTTCCAATTATATATTACTGATTTCTTGCCAAAGCTGAGCAGGTTTAATATTCCTCTCCATTTTTATTTCACATTTCCATTTAAGAAGACAATTTCAGTAAAATTTCAATGTCCTTAGTTTCTTTGAGCTCCCATGATGTAGAAGAAAAAAAATCAAAAAATTTACCAAAATTTTGAACCATGATTGCAACAAGATTGTTGAAACAGAACCAACTATATATAATAGAGCTAAATGTTTTTCTTTGTGCTCCCATGAAGTAGAAAAACAAATATTTAATATTTAATATTTAAAAATAAAAAAATAAAACATAAAAATAAAAAATTTACCAAAATTTTGAACAATGATTGCAACAAGGTCGTTGAAACAGATCCAAGCATATCTATAGAGCCACATATGTAAATGTGGTCATCCATTGACAATAACATATTCTTACCCCTCCTCCCAATAACTATCACATCTCAAATAAAACTATTCAGTTACAGTGACAAGCCAGCCTTTAGATAGGGCACATTTTGTAGGATTTTAAATAAGAAAAAAATATCATGAACAAAGTAGAGAAAGGCTTGGCTACATTTGTTTTATAATACCAGTATCCCATGTGGGTATTCTTTCTTTTGCACAGTTGCTTCTCAAAAACTCTTCTAGTTTAGCTAAATAGATCAACTAACATAGATTTACAAACTAAGATGAGAAAGGGTGAAACTTCCCTTTTTTAACCAAAAAAGCAAAAAAAAGCAAAACGAAAGACCCTATCTTGGCACCAGGGATTTGAGAATCAAAAGTAAAATCATTTCAAATTAACTCGGTTTGGTTCTATATATTTTCCTTATGAAGGGTAGTGTAATCTTGATAGGGATGACAACGGATCAAAAACAGAAAGGTAGGTCAAGTCGTTTTGCATGAAGGCCCGGGTTGAATTCAGGACAGGCTTGTCCAAACCAGGACGTGAAGACCTAACGTGAACCCAACTCATACTAATATCTGGCTAGGGTTAGCCAACCAGAACCAAGCTAGGCCAGGCTTGAAAAGTACCACTCTTAATTCTTGGGACTTGGGAAGAAGTACATGAACAGAACAAGAAATGTGTAAAAATCAATTATCATCGAAAGTTGTACAACATTTGAATGAAAACCTGTCAGCTAGTTACCATAATCTCTGAATCCAGTGTCTACTCGACAAATCCCTGTAGCATGATTGAACCCAAGTGGTGGGTTGAATGACCCAAAACACAACCGTACAATCATCATCCAATGGTTGATAAGTATGTATTAACACATAAAATTCACGTGTTAGAAGCGTTAATATGAACATAACTCAAAGGAGATTAGAACAAAAAAAGATTAGAATGAAAGTAACAAAGAAACATATGAAGAACAAGGAACCAAAAAAACAAAAAAAGGGAAAAGAAAAGTGAAGGAAGTGGAAGAAGTGAGAAGGATATAGAGTGACGTGTTAGTCTGGTTCTCTTTTAGGAAACCATAATTCCCACGCGCTAAATGTTTTATTTCTTTTGCCACCCCGCGTGGTCTCGCCCATGACCACCCCAAACTCAGATTGTCCAAACCCTGTCATTTCTATCACTCTCCATGACCTCTCTTCCCTTGCCATCCAACATGCATACCTTCACTGCCATTTCCCTTCACTTTCCTAACATAATTGATATTAACAAACAAAATTAATAACTCATTCCCTATTAATTCTTGTAAGCTTTCATTATAAATAGAGTAAATGCCAATGAAGTTAATATGGTATCGGTATATATATATATATATATATATAAACAGTGGGTATGCCACATAAAATTGTATTAATTATATGGTGTTGTACTTTATGCTTTTCAAGGTTGCATCTTATGTTGTTTATATTGCACCTCGTATCTTAGTCTACACTAAATTGTTTCAAAATGTAGAAACCAATAACAGCTTAAATACTTTATGGGTGTCATACCGAAAATCTGGTATTGTAGCAAATCCCTTAAGCTATTACACTTGTACACAGGAAGCAAATGCACAAGGGACCCGTATTGAATGATCTATCCTACTTCAAAATCGAGTTGATTGAGGAAACGAAAATCAATGGATGAGTACAATTGTGGGACTTGATTGATTTATGTCACACAACATTGCGTGAAGCTCCATTGAACAATGGCCCCATGATCCCACCTTAGCTATACATCAAGTTGGTAGACGGTTGGTAGACGGTCGTTCGGTACCACCGGACAGGCTTCAATAACAAAACTTGAAATACTGTATTATATATATATATATATATATGGCCTCTCCTTGTATTAAAACCCTTACTCTTTGAGTATCTCATACGCTTTGCAGGTACATATTTATACATGAAACAGTCTAGGAGGTACTTCCAAATGTTTGATTCTCAAACACCCTTGTTTTTTTTATTTTAATGAGAAGGTTCCTAGGATTCAGTTTTATAACATATTTAAACAGCTGAAAGGTTAATAAAAGGTTACTTTTGTAATTTTAATAAATAAATAAATAAAAATAAACAAAAACTTATAGCACTTCTCCGTCACGCTTATGACACCCTTAATTTAGTTTAAACTTGGGTTTTGTCTGTTAAACTCTTTTTTTATGTGGTAGGTGGCCAATAAGAATTGTCCACATGGGGCCTCGTTGTGTACACAAATAATAAAAATAAAAAATAAAAAAAAAAAGCCTAGGGATAAGCTTGCTCCGGGTAATCGATATGGTGGTAGGATTGGTGGGGCCCCTGGTGTATTACAGAAGCCGCATTCGCTACTGTTGCGGTTTAATTCAGCCACTCAAACGGTGCCACGTCGGATAGCTGACGGAGTTTTACATTACTTCCAGCCCGCCCTCGAAACGTGGCGGTCGGAAACAATGATGAGGTTTACGTCCGAAATGATTAAAAGGAAAAAGGTTGGGGCCCAAAGGTTTTATTCCCAATTCCCAATTCCCAACCTTCTCCACTTATCTTCCACTTGTCATAACCTTTATATATTCATTTACATCCGGACAAAAATTGAGAAATCGGTCCGATGCGTTACGGAGGGGATTGTTACAACCGATTTTGGGTTTATGGGTGAAAATACCATCAAAATTTTTATATGGATATGGGTAATTTGAAACATGATTGATATTCACATTTATTTATTTACCTGGAAGTAAATACGAATCTAGATATCTAATCACATGAACGACTTCTCTTTTATTACAATGTCATGCTTGCATCAACATTCTAATCAATCATGCTTCCTAATGTTACCATTTGATAAGGTTTATTTATTTTACTTTAAAAAATATGAATATTAACATCAAGAGGGGCAATATAAGTTTCTGTTCAATTCAGACATAGGAATTTTGTGAGGCTGTGTTTGGTAGCCACCTATTATGGAATCAGTTTATTTGAGTTTTACAAGCCTTTTTCACCTCCGACAGGATGGTTTGTGATGAATTCATTCAGATTTGTAGTCATTTGTGTTTGATGACATAAATCATTTCATTTTATAGAAAAACCTAAGATGACTTTATTTCTAATTATAGGTAACAAATCAGTATAAATTTGAATGAATTCATTAGGAAACCATCATCTTATAACTACAAATGCCTTGAGAAACTCAAATAAAATAATTACATTATTAGTGGTTTCCAGATTAAGTGGAGTGAATACAATTTAGATTCAGATAACTATTCCAATCAATTCAGTCCTATGCCACAATAGCCCAAACCAAAAACTAATATTGAAGCAAGTAGGTAATGGTGTATGTCAGTAGTGGGTGAAAGATAGGCTTGTATGGTATAAGAATAGTTAGGTAATGATTGGAACACTGTATTTTTTTTTTTCGATTATAACAGTTAACCACAATTTGTATATATCATAATCCGAAGATAAAATAGCAGTATTTTTTTTTTACCATATTCGAATAAGTAATTAATCAAGGTGGGAGATGGTGAACGTCAAATTTGTGTTAAAGAAAGACTTGAAAGACATAAGATTGGTTATGACTTAAATAATAGTTTTTTTATTATTATTATTATTATTATTATTATTATTTTGGGGGGGGGGGGGAGTTGCAGGGGGAGGAGTAAATTGACTTAGATACTCACATTATTATTTTTTGTTTTTTAGTGCCAATTGTATTTAACTTCACCGAAAAAAAGAGAAAATGAAAAAAGCATCAAAGTTCTATTTTTACCACGTGCAAGTAAACATATTTCCCCTGGTCGGTGATTTTGGTACTTCCGATATGACCATTGCATCACGTGTGAAACTTTTGCTTCACTTCACCACTTCATATCAAGGAAAACAGTAGTAACCAAACTCAACTGCTGCAGTTTTATGGCTTCTTTTGGCCAAGAACCAGCCCGATATAAAAGGAAAACCGAAGAGATTTGTTAAGTTATCGGCACCGGCACGCTCCCGGTACCATCTAGGCTAAAAAGAAAGCACGTTGGGTGGGAGCGGGACCCAGTTCTGCCGACGGTAACGGGCCCCACATGCACAACCGGCCAGCACCACAAAATTGCAAGCTTTCACAATGATCAAGGCTAGCCCACGCCGGACCACGGGCTGCCACGTGCAAAGTCACGGACATCATTCCCCTGGTGGGTCCCACATTCCACCAGTTGCCCCTCTGTCTCTCTTTCTCTGTCTCTCTCTCTCTCTCTCTCCGGCTGTGGCCTACCGGCTTGGGGAAGCTTTTGTTTTCTATTTGGAGAACCGTTTCCGTCGTATGTTTCAAGGCGGTTTGTGGCCCCACCTCGCAAAAACCTAGAGAGAGAAAGAGTGTGCGGTCCGGATTTTGTGCTCACGGACCAAGGGGGGGTGGATACATCAGTGCCCGAAAAGTAATAAACACCCCTTAAAAAATATAAATCACTTTTTGGCAATGATGTGTCCGCCCCTTAATCTGTGTGCACAAATTATACACGAATTTTGTGTACATAAAAACCGGTCGGTGTATTATATTACCAAATGATAGACGAACCAACCGGAGCCCTCCCGTGAAACTGCTGGTGACGCTTGAACAAATTTTAATTACCCAAAATACCCTTACGTATTCATTCTCCGAAAACGGAACGGAACGGAAACCGTGAAGCCATGGAACAGGGGAGCTAGAAGGTGGTTAAGCAATCGGCTCGGGGTTTCACCATCATTACAGCTCTTGTTATATATATATATATATATTACAACCGTATCATCATTATAACAGTAACCCTCTAATATTCGTTCGGATCCATCGTAATAACATGCCAAATCAAAGGGTAGTTTTGGAATTATAACACTTTTATGATATTTTTCTACGGTTGATGCAATTGGGCTGGTGGTAGGCCACGTTGGGACCGGTGGTAGGGACAACAAAGCTTCCCTAGAGAGAGAGAGGAAAAAAAAAAAAAGGGTGCAACTTTTGGCGGGAGGCTGTTAAATTACGTCACCACCAAAATTTCATTAGAGTATTTTGGAGAGGCTGGAGTGCTTTTAAGAAAGCTGAGTGGTCCTTGCCGTTGATCTTCTGACGTTCACCTCAGCTGGAGCATTGGCTGTTGCTGGTCACTTTCAGTTGCGGGTGGCGGTGGAGATTGCTGCTACGCAGGCTCTTCTCTTCTCTGCTAATTTTCTGCCTCCCTTTTTTCCCGCCCAAAACTTTTCCAGCAATCTAGCTCCCTCTCTTCTAGATTTAGATAAGTAGAGATAGATAATGAGAAAAGGAATGTCTGTGTGAGATGATGGATGATTAGGTTATGTTGTCTTTGCGTGTGTGCTCTCACTTTGCTTCTTATCTAAGACCTATCTGCGATAAGACCTATCTGCTCTCCATTCTTTAATTCCTTAGCCACTCCAGGTTTTTAATCCTTCTGTCTTCTACCTCGGGATCTGATCCCACACCTTTGCCCGACGACAGTCAGTGATTTGCAACTGGTTTGGATTCAGGGTTCAAGTCCCGAGGATAATTGTTCCTTTTCTTTGTTGTTTTCTTGTCTGGTTTAGCACTATTCCTCTAAAGTTGGAACATATTCGGTAAAAAGGTTTCTTTAGAGTCTCCATCTATTTGTTGATTGGAGGAAGCAGGTTGAGTTGACCCAGATCCAAGGAGGAAGTTAAGTCAGCACGATAAATCCAAGTCACACCAAGGCTTCTAAGAGGATCAAGGCTCCTTCTTCTTTAATCTGTGAGCTTTCTTGTTTCTCTCTCTCTTTCATCCCATGCTTCTTTGGGTTTGCTTGATGTGGATTTCATCTGGACTTACTGTTTTTCTATTTTTGTTTTTCTTTGCTTCTTTCATTGTCTTGTATTTGTGACTCTTGTTGGTTCAGAATGTGGATTGATGCTCAAGTTTGCAGATCTGGGTGGTGCTGTTTGTTCATGAATGATCTTCGGATTCAGAAAGATCACCAAGGAAATAGTCTTGGGATTTGTCTGTCCTCCCACCTCTATCATCTCTTTTTTTTCTTTTTTTTTTTTTCTTTTGTCTTTTTTTCTGAGAAAATGGTTAATCATACAAAATCATATATAACTCAAAACGATCTTTTGAATTACATCAGTGTTTCGACTTATTATGGTATCACACCGAGATTCTTTTACATGATGTGGAGTGATATTTCACAGTAAAAATTTATCATGTTTGGGAGAATTTCATGGTGGGATTGCAACAAACTTTATGTCCAAGTTTTCAATTTTTCCCTCTTAGAATTGTCACCTTTTACAGGGAATGAATTAGTGCCAATACATCACATAGAGCATACCATGGCTTATTTCATGGGCAACTTGATGGAGCTATATTTTGTTTTTATTAGTGGAATTTTGCATGATTACTTGGTACCTTTTCATTTATCACACTTTCATAAATGTGATAAAAATTCAAATTTTATAAAATTAGGAATGGGAAAGATGCAATAATACCCTTGTAAATTACATTAGTAACTCCCACTTGGATTATTTTTGTTAGACCATATATAACAAATGCACATGCAACACAGTCGATGAAACCCCTATCAAGAAATTTGTAATGTGTCATCTTGTGTATGACTGATTATAATTATGTGTGTTCCAAGTAATGTATTCATGGGAAAATAACACTTTATGATTGCATAAAACCTTATTTTGTTAATATGTCTTCACCTCTTATCTAGTTTTATGACTGATGTAGAAGCAGAATTAATTAGGTATATCCTAGAAACTATAGTAATAATATTCATATAACTCACCTAGTAACTATAGGCTATTAAATATACATGTATGCATAATCTAATGTACAGTAGTTACTTCAACACACACACACACAGTAGCTACTATTGCCTCATACATCTTTTAAGACAATGCAATTCATACTTATATGTGAAATGGCTTTTTTTTGCTTGTTATATGTGTAAATATCTTTAACTTATATTTATGATTCAAATCTTCTTTCAAGCATTACAATATAAAACAAGTAGCCAATAAAAATTAACCTCTTCAATGAGAATGATGTTATGCTCATATCAAAATGCGTTATGCCAGTTAAAAACATGTTCTCTTTCCTATGGGGAAGTTTGGAAAAAAAAAAAATCAATGAACTTGGAAAGATTCGATGAAAGATATCAGAATAGATTATAGATACGAAACATAAAAGATCACAATGTGACTATATCTTGGGTAGGATTAAGATGATCTTGAAAACTCTTGGAGTACTCAACTACACTTTGAGGACTTCTTAACAAATCCAACTCCTCCATGTGAGAAGTTCTCAACCCTTCCAAAGTGTCTGGCTTATAGATGCCTTTATCTGTACCTGCATTTGAGATATATTACCCCTTATCAACACATTAATGGTGTTAAGTAAAAAGCATATTAATGAATAATATAGTCATTCCTTAATAAATGGTTGAAGCTGATGTGATACACGTGTTTTGAGTTTATGAATGCATGAGTTTTAAGAGTTTGCACATAAGTTTGTGCTCTAAATGTTATGTTGGGGTCGTAAAGTACACTATCCTTATTGGTTGATCATAAACCTAGTGGTACACATTTCTTAGCTAATTAGATTCTTGATGCAAAAGAATGTTTCTTCTTCTTTCGTTATCATATGACTATGTAAAAGATTGTGTTTTGAAGAAAAAATATTTACCATGTATTTACTTCAGTTAACAAGATAAATTTGATAAAACTACTTACCAAAAGAAGATCAGAAATTATAATATGGATTTTTAATCTGCTCTCCTCATTGGCAAATAAAGATGAAAGTTACCATTATTTTCACTGAGGAAAGCTTCCAAATTGTGATTGATAAGAGATTTTTTTCAGACATGATACAATTTTTTATTAGAGTAAAATTATGTTTGATCGCCACTGTTTCTATTCATCCATTTTGATATCTAAGATAGCAGTTAGCTCACTACAAAATAAAAAGTTAGAATAAATCCACTATATTTGGTTATTTTAATACAAGGGATAAGTTAGTTACATATAAACCATAACTAAGAAAATTAAGCCATACTCTAAAACTAACATCTCCTATTATCATTTTGATTTAAGGAGATATGTGTTAGAATTTGAAGTCAAGTGTATTCAAATAACATCTCATAAATTTGGATGCAGATACAGTTCAATTCCATCATTTCCACAATATACTCCATCAATGTAGTTATCTTTCAGTTTTTAGATCTCTACAAGAAGCATATAATATTCCAACATATATATATATAGTTTCTTTTTATCTTTTGTGCATGACTTCTATTTTTACTTGCAATGTGTATAAATACAGTTATGTTATTGATATGAATGATAAAATTTTAGATAAATATTATATCTATTACATGAAAGAAAAATGAATTTGTTAAATGATTTCCAAGGTGGAGTTGAGAAATATTTTTCAAATAAATATACCAAAAGTTTTTCACAAATATTCTCTTGCTCTAATATTCTCTTATCAAAAATTAGTAATATAATTTTTTTTAACAAATAGTATAGTTTATATTGAATCTATCTTGTGTGATTAAGTGCTTCTGTATGTTTTTGCTTCTTTTTTTCTTAAAGAGTAATCTACTAGGATGGCTAATGGACGGATAAGATATAAGATAGAATATAATAGTGACTTTTATTACGACCATTATAGCCTTGGATGTGAGTAATTTGACCTTTAGTTATAGCAAAATCCTTACAATTCCGATATCATATTAAAGTAGGTAAAGTCGAAGAATTCTCCCATGTTCCAGGTTTTCAAAGAATATCTATCTGATTTATAAGAATGTATAATGGCCTATTACTCTTGAGTAACAAACAAAACAAGAAGAAATAAATAAAATAATAACATTATTATATATTTTTTACTATTGTGGTACAATGATTTCTTTACTCTATTGTAGATTAGCTACTTCATTTCTCCTATGCATATAAAGAGAAGAAGCATTTACTTAAATTTAATCCCTTATAGGTTTAGAGATTGATATAATGTCAAATAGTCAACGTATCTAATTATTTAATTTCTATTTTATAGTCAATGTTAAAAGTCCTCACATCTTTTTTTTTTTTTAGAGTAGAATGAATAACCAAATATAAAATTATATATTTAGTGCTCAAATATTAACCCTCCATATTATGAATCACTATCTGAACTACAAACATTGATGTTGTATGCCTTGTCAACTGCAGGATTCAATTTCACAGTGGGAGAATATGAATACTTTTTCACATGTTCCCCCAGGTTTCCGGTTTCATCCGACAGATGAAGAACTTGTTGGTTACTACCTTAGAAAGAAAGTCGCTTCAAGAAGGATTGACATAGATGTCATCAAAGATATTGATCTCTATAAGATAGAGCCATGGGATCTTCAAGGTAGCACTAGTTCCTCAAATAATTCATATCAATAAGATTCCCACTCTCTCTCTCTGAGATGCAGTAGAATAGTAATCCTATCTACTGCTAATAAAAGATCAACTATTAATTGTTAATATGGTTTATTTGTTATTTGAACAGAAAGATGTAAGATAGGGACAGAAGAGCAGACTGAGTGGTATTTCTTTAGCCATAAAGATAAGAAGTATCCAACTGGAACTCGCACTAATAGAGCCACAACAGCTGGGTTTTGGAAGGCTACAGGAAGAGACAAGGCTATTTACTCTCAGCATAATTTGATTGGCATGAGAAAGACCTTAGTGTTTTATAAAGGTCGAGCCCCAAATGGACAAAAATCAGATTGGATTATGCATGAGTATCGGCTTGAAACAAATGAAAATGGAGCACCTCAGGCAAGTACACTCTGTTGTAACTTTGTTCGTTTTTATCTCTTAGTCCATCGTGCAATAAGCTATCTCTAAGAAGGGTTTTTCTTCCCCCTTCAATTGAGATCGAAGAAAGCTCTTACTCCAAGAGAAAGTAAATAATGTCCTTTTTCTAAATACTTATCCAAATCACAAAAAGATCTCTCAACACATTTAAGCATTCGGACATTAGGATCAAGATAAAGTGCCTAATAAATTAGGTCATGTTAAAAGAACCTTCATGGATGCACAGATATTAGCCAAAAACCCATCGTAGTATTCATTTCAGACTAGTAAAGTGACAAATTTTTTGTCTCTCATGGACATGGCAACAAAGTGGTTTAACTTGAATAGATTTACTTTGTTTGTTATACCATTTTTCATCAGGACTTTTGAACTACCGTTTTATCTAGAGATTGAAAAAATCCTAAACAGCTCATTTTCCAAACTCTCATTAGTAAATTCACTACACTCCAAAATCCACAAACTGAAAAAAATGTTACTAATTTATCATCACAATAGAGGTCTTACCCATGGTCATTTTGCAGACAATGTCTACATTAAGGTCCCGTCTGTTTGCATGAAAAGTTAGGGAAGTGAAGCGAAATGAAATATATTTTCCCTCAACTTTTCAAAGGGTGTTGACTTGCTAATAGAAAGTTGAGAGAAAGTTAAAACTTTTTGCACCTTTCAAAAGGAAATGCAAAATTCCATTTTCTATGGAAAATTTTACTTTCATGTTTTGAAAGTTAGAGAGGATCTCAGAAAATGCATTTTTTGACCCTCGAACTTTCCAAGCAATTAAACATAAGACTTATGCGGTAAAGAAAGTTGACTTACTTTCCTTCAACATTTTCAAGTTTCCATGCAAACAGATGGAGCCTAAATTTCTTCCGTCCCAATGAAAGGGGCTTAAACAACTTTAAGTTTTACATTCTTTTTTATTTCTACTTGTTGGACTTTGACATGAAAGAACACGATTTTATAAATTTTCACAACATTCTTATTCTCAGTTATTCTTGTAGAATCCAGAAATAGGGACATTAAATTTCCATAGGACTATCTATACTATTATTTTGCTTGCTTCTCTAGCCATACCTAAAAGATCAAGAGTCAAAAATATGTGTAGACTCTTGCTTTGATAGACATTTAATCACATTTCTTTCATTCTTATGATTTTTAAATTGCAATGAGAAAAAAAGGGACTACCTAATAGCCCAGACGTAGAGAATGTACTACAAAAAAAATTCTAACAGATGGACTACATGGTTTTGGTAACAGGTTCAATAGATATAGCTATTCATGCTACTGTTATTTCGGGGTAAATATATATTTCTTTTTGGGATGGTAGAAAGTTCAACTGGCATATAATGAGTTGAAACCAGATTTTTTAATATGATGATCTTTTTTGTTTCATGAATTAGGGCGGTTTGCTCGCTACACTTTTAGTTTCCATACATTTTATGCAACTTCTACATTCATTTATTCCTTTTGTCATACCTTCTACCTTCTATAGTTATTTACAACAAATGACTAATGTAATTCATGTAATGTTATCAGGAAGAGGGATGGGTTGTTTGTAAGGTGTTCAAGAAGCGGATAACAGCAATGCGAAAAATGAGTGAACATGAGTCTCCATGTTGGTACGAAGAGCATGTCTCATTCATGCCTGACCTTGATTCACCAAAGCAGATTTCTCAGGCTGACGTAGCATACCACCACTCTTATTCCTGCAAGCAAGAGCTAGAATTGCAGTATCACATGCCCCATGGACCCTTCCTCCAGCTCCCTCAATTAGAGAGCCCCAAACTGCCACATTCAGCAACAAGTGTAAGTTGCAACTCTATGGCTGCATATGGTCTTGATGTTAACCATGGAAGCACTTTGCAATCCTCAACACTTACACAAGAAGAACAGATGCAACAAAGCCATCAACACAACATGAACTCCCTTTTTAATAACCACAATAATGAGCAAGCAGTAGATCAACTGACTGACTGGAGGGTTCTCGATAAGTTCGTTGCTTCTCAACTCAGTCAAGAGGATGTTTCCAAAGAAAACAGCTATTCCAATGCAGCCAGTGTCTTCCAAGTATCCGACCAAATGAACATCCTTCTGCGACAATCCAACAAGCAAGAAGTGGCACCGGAATACACATCTACGTCCACCTCCAGTTGCCAGATTGATCTGTGGAAGTGATCTATTATAGTAATCCAACAATATATACTGATCATAGGAAGTACAGTTGAAGAGAAGACATGATTCAGATTCCTGTACATAATAAAACTAAAATGGTAGAAACTTAGCAGTTGGGCTTCTACCTACCATTTGTGGTATAGATATATAGAACGCAACTGTGTTAGGCTAGAAACTCCTACTACTAATAAGATACTATATTATTAGGTGGCCTGTGCAGCCGAGTATTGCTATGTCTGACTCGGTGAGTGTTAAATGTATTTGCATTCTGCAGCAGTGCCTGCATGTAATGGACTTTACTATGTAGTCCATGTTCCAACAGCCATGTGTGCTGTTGATGGGATTGACTTGTGCTCCGTTCATGGATGCTTTTGTATGTTCTACCTGAAATAGCATTAGAATAATATTTTCCTTTTTTATTTTTATTAGTTTCTAAGCATGTTTTTCTGCTTCTTGGCTTTTCTCTAGTCCATTGATAATATCTGATAGCAAGAGTTTACTCCAT
The DNA here is from genome assembly GCA_025762735.1 of Platanus orientalis. Classification (NCBI taxonomy): domain Eukaryota; kingdom Viridiplantae; phylum Streptophyta; class Magnoliopsida; order Proteales; family Platanaceae; genus Platanus; species Platanus orientalis. The sequence continues at coordinate 3,041,116 of JAOXJP010000001.1, forward strand.
ATCCTGATGAGTATAATTAGAATGTTACAAAGCTTTGTGATTATCGTGATATAGCACTCTAATGAATCCAGATTTGCAAATGTTGAACAGTTATATATAATCACATATTCCATTAAGTCAATCAAGTAATCAGACTAATTGATCTCTCTCTCTCTCTTACACACACACGGGAAGAAGAAGAAAAAAAAAAAGGACCACAGTTCTACTTAATGATAACTATGTATTACCAAACCATGAAATGAACATTGATGTGACTGGTGACTTGGGGTATCCTGCAAGTGAGGCCTAAAAACATTAAAATCAGTGAACTATGACTGCTTACAAAAAGAAATCGCAAATTTACACCATGAAGAGGGCAGTGGCAGGCATTTCTTCTGACTTAAGTTAAGCTTAGGTTCTAAGTCATAATGAACATGACTAGTTCCAGAGGTTACATATAACCTTTAACTTTTAAGATACGTAAGTCTTTCACTTAAGCAAGTCTTAATCATTAAAAAAAACAAAAAACAATGATTTACCTGATAAGAGTGAAAATTTCCGTATCTCTTGCCTATAATGAAGAGACAGATGCAACTAGCTTGAATCCTATGGGTAATGAGTTTCTTAAAGAGAAATTTTTAGTGGAAGATTGAACGTGCGTGGCCTAATAGCTACATCATTTTGGAATACAAGTTTATTCTTTTAATAAAAAATCGATTCAAAAAACAATCTTCTATTTGTAGAACTTAAAATGACAATATGATGAACGAGAGAGAGAGAGAGAGAGAGAGAGAGAGGCAAAATATACAAACAACTGTAGGCTCATGGGCTGTTTGGTGCTTTTGCACCCTAACAAACCATATGGGTTGTTTAGTGTCATGGAACGATAGAATGAACGAAGCCATTCTTCTTCTTTTCTTTTTTCTTTTTTCTTTTTTTTTTTTTTTTTTTTTTTGGGGGGGGGGGGGGGGGTCAGGGGGGGAAT
>JAOXJP010000001.1:3042179-3055620 GCA_025762735.1 Platanus orientalis
CGGACAAGATCCGAGCAGGATGGGGGCAGACACATGAGCACCAAAAAGTGAAAAGCGCCCCCCACCCCGTCCCAACTAGATATTTATTTCAAAAAAAAATAAAAATTGTACACCTGGCATCCTGAGCTATTTTAGTTAGTCTATGAGGGAATTCACTATGATACAAAATGAGATGATGTACATGAGGAGGCCCATATGTCGTTCCCTAAAAGTATGGGCATTCCTACTGGAGCCAATAATATGAAAGATGGAATGATCAATTGGATAATGAAGTTTTCTTGACATTCATTGTCAGCCCTAAAATTTGGGATAAACTTTCAAGATGTATTATTTCTCTTGCTAACTCCATTGGAGCTCAAGTTGGGTAGAATGGATTATTTGACCATTTCTTTTAGTATTCTTAGTCATTCATAGAATAGGAAGCTTATTTCTTTGATTCTTGCTAATCAGATTGAAGATTATCTAAGGTCTTGCTAATTAGACTTTCAATCTAACTACATTATTTTAAGGTTGGTGTTTTTCTTGCTTTGAATGGAAAATTGAACCCTATGATTGTATTTGATGTACACACAGAGGTAGCACTACGATCTGTGTCTGGCAAACCAAAACCGTGCAATACTTTCTCTCTCACACTAATGCACTATGAAACTAAACCCTTAACCAAAAAAATTCATTTTAATCAATATAAAATGCATGAGGGACCTATGTACGGAACAGACATGTGTCAAAAGGTGTCACTTAATGGCCACATGTATCTATTTGGAATAGGTGTTTCTAAAGGGCATATTTGTAAAACTGATTCGAATGGAAAAACTGATAAACCTTTTCAAAAGGACATATCCTTATAAAAATAATATTTATTTATTTTTCTTATTGACCCAACCCAATCCAATCCGGCCCGGCGCGCGTGTTAAATATATGCACCGTTGTTTTGTGGATGGGAAGACCTAGCCAACTTGGGCCGAGCCTATATTGTTATGACCATCATTAATTATCTTTCGAAATTACCACAAACTTGATAGAGAAACATTAAAAAAATACCAAAACAAATTTAACAGACAAACAATTGATCAAGTTTGGGTTGGATATTGTTGCACAATGTCCTCGACTCAAAACCAATCCATGGTCTAGACAGCCCAACCCAGCCCATGGTCTAGAGAGTCTAGCCCAACCCAATCAACAGTATGGGGTTAACTTACTTGATGCATTTCGCACCTTGATTGATTCACTTGGGTCTAATTAGGTGAAGCTTCACCGGGTGATCCAACTTGTGGGCTTGTTGCAACTATCAAATCCATAGAGTGCTTCATTGACCATTAGCTATATCTTTCTTTCTTCCCTTAGATCACTTTAAATCAATGGTGGTAATCATTGACTCATAACAAGATAATTCAAGTGGGACCCATTAACAACAGGGTCCCAACCACCCTACAAAATGACACTTGTCAAATGTTGTGCATTAAGGGTCATAAACACCTAGACATTTGAGCACCCAAGGCAAAAACATAAGTAGTGCTGCAGTGGAGCAAAAGAGCAAATCGCTCGAATCTTGAATCTCTCTCTTTTCAGTAGGCCGGAGTTGATCGATGCGGAGGGGAAGTGCGGAAAGGAAGAAGGGGAGAAAGGGTCTCTTGGTGGTCGTCTAGTTGAATGGCAATTCTAACTGTAATAACGGAATTAATAACTGCTGCGTCTTAGAAGACGAAGAGGAAGAAGAAGAGCATAATCTTTTCTCCGAGGAAGTGACGGTGGTTCTTCAGGTCTCTACCAATGACGGAAATAAATCTGGAGTTGCAGGAGGCCGGTTGGGAGGAATTGAGGAAGGAGGCTAGAAAGATCGAGGGAGATCTCGATGTCAAGCTGTCTTCCTACGCGAAGCTTGGTGCTAGGTTCTCCCAAGGTGGTTAGCCTTCTCTGATCTCCCTTTTTCTTTCTTTCTGTCTTTATATGAATCTTAGATTTTCTTTCCGTTTTGAATCTCAATCATTATGCATAAAAATTGGATTTTTTCTTTTAATTGAGTAGAGGATTTGAGAAATTCTGGATCTAAGATGGGGCAGATCGAGCTGTGACATCGGGTTGGGTTTAAAAACGTTTTTGTTTAGAAATATATTCTGGAAAAGATCTGCTTAGGGTTCATCTTTCTGTACAATAAATTGCATGGTTTTCGCTAATCAATTTGCCCATCAGAAATTTGCATGCAGAAAGATTCATTAACGAGTTAATTGAGTGAATATTCTAACCATGTTAATTGAATTGGTGGTTGTGTGTTCTCATTGCGCTCGAAGCTTTAATCGAACCCTTTCAATAGATACTCTCTGCTTTGCTTTGAAGATGGCTGGTTAATTGTGTGAAAATGGAGATGGAATCTGTATGTCATTAAAATTTAGAATCACTTGTTCTTCTGGGAGTGCTGAAGTCTTCCCTTGGGCTTGGTTTATTGCTTTTTTTGTTTTGGATGTGTATCTTTAATGGTTGAATTTGAATGTAATTGGTAACGTAATGGAAAGGAAGCTATAATTTATGGGTTACTGCATAGATTGGTGGAGCGATTTTTTTCCCCTTCTGATGATTCTGTTAGTGTTTTAGGTTATGCAGATACTGGGTCACCAACTGTTGCTTCCAGCAGATCATGGAAGTCTATGGAAATGGAAATACAATCTTTGCTTGAGAAGCTACTAGATACCAATGATGCCATGAGCCGGTGTGCTGCATCTGCAACACCTACTACTTCAGTTACCCAGAAGCTAGCAAGGCACAGAGACATACTTCATGAATTTGCACAGGTTTCTTTTTCTGTTACTTATACATTTCTGTCCTCGTGATTTAGTAACTTAGCTTATTGTGTGTCTTTCAGGTAGGAGATTTTTGTTTCTTGCACATAATTTCTCAACTCTCTACATACAGCCAGATATTGACTTTTAATTGCTAGGCTCTCTTGAAACTGTTCCTCCTCAAACTTTTGCTCCGTTCTCCACTTCTCTGATGATCAGGCAAAGATCATATGTCAAAACTTGAAACTGTAGCATCTTTACTTTATGGCTGCTGATACAAGATACACAAAATGTGTAGGACAATCTGTTTCTACACACATCAAATGTAAGGTGCACTTAGAATTCTAATGCTGGAACCTTCTTTACTCCAATTGAGGTTCCCTTTGGCTCACTCAGAAGCATGTTCTCAATCACATGATGTATAATGCATCCAATCAACTCATCCAAACCCAAAATCTTTGTCACTCTTATTCAACCAAAGAACTTGAATCACTTTTCATCTTCTGATAATGGTGCAGTGGCACAAGTAGATTTTTTTTTTGAGAGGTAAAATGAGAATTTATTGAAAGGAAAGCAAACAAACAACTTCACCAAGCAGATGAAGAAGGAGGAGGAACACAAACAAAGCAAGCAAAAAAAAAAGCATCAACAACAAGAAAGAAATTACAACTCTTCACACCACAGGGGCTGCCAAACCAACTCCTCAAAATCATTTTTAATGGAGACTCTGTCAAATAGAAAATTAAAGATAGTAACCAAGATCTTGACATGAGATCTAGACTTATCTTTAAAAATCCTAGCATTTCTTTCCTACCAAATAACTCAACAAATGACACTAGGGAAAAACTGCCAAATAACAGAAGGGAGACCATCTAACTCTAATCCTCTAATTCAAAATAACATCTGAAAGCAATGAGGGAAGGACCAAGAAACTTTAAGATGAGAGAGAAAGAAGGCCATAGTACAATGCACAAAAAGATGATTAACAAATTCTTCCTCTTCCTTGCACAACATACATATGTTAGCCAAATTCCAACATCTACTCTGTAAGTGATTAAGGGTAAGGATTTTATCCAAGTAAGTGTTCCAAATTAAAAAAGAGACTTTGGAGGGGATACCCGGGATCCAAATGAATTTATGGGGGAAATACTCACTTGACTGGTTCACAAGCTTCCAATAAAGGGGTTTGGTTGTAAAATTACCTTTGCTATTAATGATCCACTTCCAAAAGTCCCACTTAAAACTATCAGGTTTAAGCTCCTCCAAGACATTAAGGAGACCGACCATCTTCTTAACTTCCCAATTAAAGTGTCTAAAAATAGGGCACCAAACATTACCCTCAAAATCGAAAGACTCGGCAATAGACAACTGTCTATTGGAGGCCAACAAAAAGAGGGTATTGAACCTATCTTTGAGAGGGGCATCCCCACCCAAACATCCTCCCAGAACTTAATCTCCATCTCCGACCCCAATTTGAACCTAATAAAATTCCAAAACACCGTCGTCATCTTTAAGATGGACTTCCAAATCCCACACCCAAGCCTTGCCCGAACCTCATTAGATCTCCACACATTAAGTTCACCAAATCTAGCCACAACCATTTAGCAATGAGCGCACGGTTATGATGCCTCACCTGTCTAATCCCCAAACTTCCAAACACAACCAGCCTACAAATCATCTTCTAGTCCACAAGATGGAAATGATGACAATCAATGGAATCATTCCATGGAAAATTTCTAAAGATAAACTTAATTTTCATAGCCACAAAGACAAGGATCGTAAAAAGGGAAATAAGATGGTTGAGAATGGACATCAAAGTTGACTTAATCAAGGTTAGTCTACCACCTTTCGAGAGAAGGGGGGCTTTCCACATGTCCAATCTACCAAAAATTCTCTCAATAACCGGATTCTAGACCACTTTGGATTTAAAGCTCATACCCAAGGGCATACCAAGGTAAGAAGAAGAAAAAGTACCAATCTTACAACCCAACACCCAGGCTAAGTTCTCTATATCCTTAACCTCCCCAACTTGGAAAATCTCATTTTTGGCCAAATTAATTCTCAAACCCGAGACCACCTTGAAGCAACAAAGGATACATCTAAAATAACTAATTTGCCTAACATCCGCCTCACAAAAAATCATGGTATCATCCGCAAATTAGAGATGGGAAACTGTAAATAAATGGGGAGATAGGGGATCCCCTTACCTTAACCCGCTAGGGTTCCTAAAAAAAGCCTGCAGAAAAGCCATTCACAAGGACTGAGAATGAGATAGACCTAATGCAAAAATGAATATAACTTCTCCGTTTCACCCCAAAGCCCATTTTTAACAAAATATACTCCAAGAAGTTCCAATTAACATAATCATAAGCCTTTTCCAGGTCCAGCTTACACATCATACCATTTTTGCTAGAGCATCTTCTATCCTCGATGCCTTCATTTGCAATGAACACATTATCCAAAATCTACCTACGCTCAACAAAAGCCCCTTGAGGTTGCGAAATAATGCTTTTCATGACCAATTTCAACCTTAACATTAACACTTTAGGGATAATTTTATACACATTGCTAAGGAGACTAATAGGCCTAAAATCTTTAAGGGTGTTAGCATTTCTATTTTTAGGGATCAAGGTAATAAAAGTGTTATTAAGGTGCTCATAAAATTCCTCCGAAAAATAAAACTCATCAAACACTTTAATTAGATCAACCTTAATAATATCCCAACACTTTTGGAAGAAGGAGATAGAAAACCCATCCGGGTCAGACGCTTTATCACCTTTTATGCTCATAATAGCATTTAAGATTTCTACTTCCAAGAAAGGTCTTTCCAAAAAACTTTTATCCTAGACGAAATACAATCAAAATCCATGCCATCGAGAAAGGGCCTAACCGGATGATTCTTCTTATACAAATTAATATAGAAAGCCTTAACCTCTCTCCTGATCATCAATCCACATGCCATCCACCATAAGACCATGAATTCCATTGATATTTCTACAGATTGAAGCACTCCAATAGAAGAATTTGGTGTTCCGATCACCCTCCTTAAGCCATCTAATTCTAGCACGTTGCTTCCAAATTTTTTTTCTTCTTTTATAGCCAACAATTGAAACTTCTTGCGCAACAAATCCTTATTACCTTTCTCATCACTAGAAAAGATCTCTATCCTCTTCCACGCGATCCAAAGAATTAATAGCTAAAAGACAAGCATCTAGATCTGATTTAAAAGAGTCCGCCACATTCTTATTCCAAGCTTTCAACCAAACTTTTAGCCCTTTTAATTTCAAAGCAAACATCCTACTAGCCAAACCCGAATAAAAGGCCTTATTCCACTCATCCTCTACCAACTCCAAAAAATCCGGAGAGAGAAACCACTTTTCCTTAAATTTGAAGGGGGTCGGACCCCCATTAGCATGACAAGCCTCCAAAGTAATAAGGATATGATCAGATGTGGATCTAGTGAGGACTATTTAAGACCTATCAAGAAAGAGATCTTCCCATTCACTACAGAACAAAAAACGGTCTAGTCGGCTCAAGGAGGGGCAATCTTGAAAATTAGACCAAGTATACTTAACACCTCTCAAGGGGCAATCAATAAGTCTCCATCTACTAATAAAATTCCCAAAGCTAGCCATCTTCCAACACTTGGCACTAACACATTTCCTCTTATGGGAAAATCTAATCAAATTAAAATCCCCCCGAGGCACCAAGGGAAATTCCACCTAGCATGCACATTATCCAACTCAATCAAAAAATCATCCACCTCAACAGAATTGGGAGGGCCATAAACCCCCACAACGACCCATTCATCATCCTTATCCACAACCTTACACTGAATAGACACAAAAAATGCCCCCAACTCATGATACAAAAATCTCCTACTTATCCTCATCCCAAATCACTAGAATCCCAATCCCACCTAAGGCACCCCAAGAGCAGAGAGCCAACCAGGAGGAAGCCCTAAGGCCGCACACCTCCTTGACGATCAAATCATTCACAACCCCTAGCTTAGTTTCCTGAAGACAAACTAAATCAAGATGAGCCTTCGTAATACACTAACCCACCTTCACCTGCTTATCTCTATTACCTAACCCACGAACATTCCAAGAGAAAATTTTAAGATCCATAAATCAACTTTCAGATAAGCCCTTACCTTTCCTATACCCCTCAATCAATCTCACACATTTCCTTTCATAGTTGATCCCACATTCAAGTTTACGTAGTTCACTTTTTAATCTCTTGCTTTAAACCGATTTAGAACCCTCGGCTCTATTCAAGCCCCGACAATTCTTCTCAATCAATCCAAAGAGAGTCAAAGTTTCCTTTTCCAAGCCTTCAAAACTCATCCCTAAAAAGGGATCAAATTCCTCAACCTTCCCAATCACCTAGTCATAAATACAATCCTTATCTCTATCTTCAATTCCTTTCAACAAGAGTTTGTCCCCATCCCAAACCTTAACAGGGGTCACAAAACTCGAAACGTCCCCACAGGTTACCAGCTAATCAAACATACCCTCCTCCCTAACCTCAGCAGGTAAAAGAACAATGGATAAAGGGCTATCCCAAACCTCCACAAAGTCCTTATTAGAGATCGGAATCAACTATTTAGAGTAATCCCCCATAGAATCATTAAGCACCAGCTCAACAGACTACACATCCTGAGTAAAATCCTTACCCCCAGCCACACAGGAATTCCTGCAAAGATCCAAAGTAGAAACAAGAGTAGAGGAATAAAATTTGAAAAACATATGAGGCTGACCTGTCAATTGAACATGTTGGAGGAGAAACCTCGTAAAATCACTATTCGGGATTTGCTCAGGCTTCAAGAAACATGGAGTCCCAACCCCACTCCCTTTACAAGAATCAACAAGTTTAGTGCTCACTGCCTTAGGAGCCTTCAAAGCAAGGAGGGAAGAAGAGGAAGACTGACACCCATCCACCATCTCATAGGGCCTCACCTCATGACGCTGGGGGCAATGGCTGGAGAAGGATTGCAAATCCCCATCAATTAACACCCCAATAGGATCAGAATGCGCCTTCCTGAAAGATCAGCCAACTCCCATAAGCACGCTTCACTGCAACCTAGTATCAACAACCAATAGGTCAGCGATGATTTCTTAGACACATGCATCGCAGAACCACCACCAAACACAAAAGAGACCTGAACATCTTCAATCTAATCCCTTCGACTAGACGACAAGTAGATTTCAAACACCGTTGAAATCCAAGATAACAAAGCCCAAGTTTAATCCACAAGGAAGAAGAAGTAGACTTAAGCAACCTCACTTAATAAAAACCACTCTAATAAAAAATAGGGGCAAGAAAGTAAAATAAAAATAAGATAAAAATGAGTAGGAATAGATAACCATAATCTTTTTCAACACTTCTTGCTCTCTCTCTCTCTCTCTCTCTCTCTCTCCTTCTCTAGGAAAACATGTGCAACACTTTCTACATCAATCCCCTCCACTTGGAAAGAACTCGACCTTGAGTTGTGTTCCGGATTGTCCGACTTTACTAGTGCATGATATTCGAACAAATCAGCTACATTGGATGTTGGAGAAATGGCCATTTCTTTAGGAAGATCAACTACATAGGCATTGTCATTAATCTTCTTGAGTATCTGATAAGGACCATACTTTTTATTTTTCAGTTTATTATATGTTCCTACTGGAAAACATTCTTTCCTGAGATGTATCATTACCACATCTCCCTCTTGGAAAACTTTCAATCTTCTGTGCTTGTCAGCATCTTCTTTATACTTGGCATTAGATTCTTCAAACTATTTCTTAGCATCTTCATGCACTGCTTGTATTCTTTCAGCTATATTTTCTACTGCTATTCTCACACTTGGAAGTTTTGGCAAATTCACTAAGTCCAATGTATGCTTTGGAACTCTCTGATAAATAATTTGAAAATGAGACTTTCCTATAGACCTGTTCACTATATTATTGAAAAAAAATTCCACTTGAACAAGAGCAAAGTCCCACAACTTGGGCTTATTCCCAACAAGACATCTAATGATGTTGACAAATGTTCTATTCACAACCTCCGTTACTACTATACTACAAGGATGTATTAAATCTTCTCCACAACATCTTCTAAAAGTAACTAAGAAACTTTGTATCACGATTTGAAGTGATAGTCTTTGGCATTCCATGCAATCTAACCACCTCACGAAAGAACAAGTTAGTAACATTAGTAGCATCCATAGTCTTCTTACATGGGATAAAGTGAGCCATCTTTGAAAACTTGTTAACCACCACAAACATAGAATCCACACCTCGTTGAGTCTGTGGAAGACTCAACACGAAATCCATAGACATATCTTCCCAAGGAACTTTTGTTACAAGCAACGGAGTATAAAGTCCAGTATTTTGAGTTCGTCCTTTAGCAAGCTAACAAACATGACATCTCTGCACAAATTTTCCCACATTTCTCTTCAGCTACAGTCAATAATATCTCTCCTCCACAAGAGCAATACTCTTGTCTCTTCCTAAGTGTCCACCTAAACCTCCTACATATAGCTCCTTAATAACTCGGTCCCTAAGTGAACACCTTGGAATACACAATTGGTTCCCATGGAAAAGGAAGCCATCCTACACATGAAAATATGTTGATTGTCCCATCTGATACTTATCCCAACTGTCTTTAAAATCTTCATCTTCCCTATACAACTCCTTTAAGTACTCAAAGCTTTTAACTTCATTAATCAGTGTAACTAATAAAGTTGTTCTTCTACTCAATACATCTGCCACTTTATTTTGTTGCCCTGATTTATGCTTCAAGACAAAAGTAAATTCCTATAGAAAATTCACCCATTTGGTATGCATACGATTTACATTAGGTTGGCTATTTATAAAATTTAAAGCTTGGTGATCTGAATACAAGGCAAATTCCTGCTGAATTAAATAGTGTTGCCAGTGGTGTAAAGGCTGAACCACTGCATATAGTACTAACTCATAAGTAGACCACTTCATGCGAGTATCTGTCAGCTTTTCACTATAATAAGCAATTGGTTTACCTTCTTGAGAAAGAATAGCTCCAATCCCAACATATGAAGCATCACATTCCATTTCAAATAATTTTTCAAAATTAGGCAAGTAGTTTATTTTTCCTTGATCAACTCAAAACTCTGTTGAGCCTCATTTGTTCATTCAAATTTTCCCTTATTCATACATTCAGTTATGGGTGTTACTAAAGTGTTGAATTTTTTTACAAACGGCAATAAAATGTAGCTAACCCATGAAAACTGCATATTTTACCAATAGACTTAGGTATTGGCCATTCATTACTAGCCTTCTCCTTTTCATCATCAACACAAATACCAATAGCACTCACAACATAGCCCAAAAATCAAGGCTAATCAGTCATAAAGCTGCATTTCTTAAGATTGATATAAAGCTTGTTCTCTTTAATCACCTCTCTTAAATAGACAACTACAAAATGGCCAACAAAAGGCTTAAGCACATGGTTTATCAATCTCATGAATGTACTTGGTACATTTGACAACCCAAAAGGCATCACCATCCATTCATATAAACCCTCATTGGTTTTAAATGCAGTTTCCATTCATCACTGGCCCTAATGTGAATTTGATGATATCCACTCAAGTCAATTTTGCCGAAAATTTGTGACCCCTCTAACATGTCTAACATATCATCTAAACAAGGTATAGGAAACCTGTACGTCACTGTAATTTTATTGATAGTTCTATTATCATTACACATACTCTAGCTCCCCTCCTTTTTGGGAGTAAGAAGAGTTGGTACTGCACATGGGTTCATGCTTTCTCTAACCATTCCTTTCTGAATCAGTTCTTCTACCTAGCATTACAATATCTCATGCTTCTTGTGGCCCATCCTATAATGTGCAAGATTGGATAAATTAGCTTTTGGAATGAGATCAATATGGTGCTCGATATCCCTCATAGGAGTTAATCTATTTGGGAGTTCATCTGACATTATCTCTTCAAATTCTTTCATCACATGTCTGAGTTTCGTGGGAATGTTTGTTGGCTTAACATCTTCACCTTTAATCACCAAAGCATAAATTTCATCTGATTCCTTAATTTCTAGTTGCAAATCCTATACAATTAAAATGGTCTACCCCCCTCCACTTAAAAGGCTTTACGCTGGCTCTCATTTTTCATAGGAGCAAGTATAATTTTTTTACCAGCCTTGTAGAAAATAAATATATTATCTTTGCCTTTATGAGTGGAATCAACATCATGTTGCCAAGGTTTATCAAGCAACATATGGCATTCCTCCATATCCACTACATCATATAACATCTCATCTTTATAAAATTTACCAATAGAAAATGAAACTCAAGATTGTTTAGTTACCTCAATTTTGTTGACCTTGATCCAGCCAATAGTTTATGGTGTAGGATGCTTCTCCGTTTTCAGCAGCAATTTTTCAACCATGGATTTGGACACAATATTCTTACTATTGCCACCATCTATGATTAAATCACAGATCCGACCCGATACTAACCATACACTTGGTTCGGAAAACATTGTAACGTAGTGACTTTGGCTCTTCCTTGTGAGTGTACATCAATCTCTTGATAATAAGGGTCACTCCCTCATCTTCATATGTTTATTCATTTTCTTCATGGTCATTCCCAAAATCTTCATCATCATCTCCATGCCATTTTGATTTATCATCATTTGGCTCTTCATTGTGTATTTTCAAATTAGACATTTGGCATTGAGAACATTGGTTGGATCTATGCCTAGATTGACCACATTGATAACACTTGATCGGCATAGGTGCAACATATGGATTTTTAGAAGAATCTCAACCACTAATGGAAGTATTTGATTTTGGTGCCCCACTAATCTGCTCTCGGCTCACATTTGCAGATGGACGGGTCCTTTCTCCATAAGAATTTCTACCACGACTTGATGATGACTCTTGTAACAGTTCAATTGCAATGGTTTTATCACCCATTTGTGAACCCCTATTAGAAGACTAATTCAGTTGTGATTCAACCATTGTTGCAAGCTTAACAACTTCATTAAGAGTCCAAACCAGCTGCATATAAATTTGATCGTGAATTGCTTGACATAACCCACTAGTGAATCTTGCCACTTGCTGCATTTTAGTTTCCACTAAATCATTGCATGCAAACAAGCAATAAAATTCTTCATCATAATCCTTCACTATCTGAAATCCTTGCTAACAATTTTGGTATTGCTAAAATAATACTTGATCGTAATCAGATGGTAAGAATCCTGCCATCATCAATTGCTTCATTTTTCTCCATGTGCGTGCTGGTGTTTTTTGATTGTCGGGTGTGCATGAGTTGAAGTTGATCCTACCATGCAGAAGCTCCTCCCTTTAATTTATAGGCCACTAATATCACCTTTTTTTCTTCTATGATTTCCATTTATTCAAAGAATCTTTCAACTTTAGAAACCCAATAAATTTTTTTTTCAATGTGTAACTGACCATTTAAGGCATGTAATCTCAGTTTGGTCCGCTACCACCATGTTCCAAAAGAATGTCATCCACTTCAGCATCACTTAAATAATCTCCCCTTATGGTTGTAACTCACCGATTAATTATGGGTTATGCCTCATTGGCTTGCCGTATATGAGGTTCCATTCTTTGTACAAGCTATTCATGGTCGCCAATCTAATTGCGAATAAGAGTCTCCGTCAAACAAGTAATAACAGCTTGCATCGCTTGCTGATTTTCCTGTTGGAAGGCCTTAAATGTTTCCATCATCACCATGGAATTCTCTGAGGTACCACCTAAGAGATTGTTGTTGTTTGACGACATTGCTCCACTCTGAATTAGGTTCAAACGCCATTGAACCCAAGCTTTGATACCACTTGGCACAATAGCACAAGTAGATTTTAAACACCGTTGAAATCCAAAATAACGAAACCTAAGTTTACCTTGAATCCATAAGGAAGAAAAGGAAGAATTTTCCCTTTCACAATAAAAATCAATATTAAATTGCAATTATCTTTGCTTCACTTGTTAAGAAGCCCCTAAATTAGCAAACTACTTTCTAAATCTAAGCAAAACTTTGAAAAGACTTAAGCAACCTCACATAATAAAAACCACTCTAATAAAAAATAGGGGCAAAAAACTAAAATAAGATAAAAGTGAGTAAGAATAGATAACTGGGAGACTGCTATTTTTCAACTCCTCTTGCTCTCTCTTTCTCATTCTCTAGGAAAGCGTGTGCAACACACGTTCTACATTAGATAACATCAAGGTCCCTGAGGCATACCTATGCTCCAATCAAGGACTCGTCTTCCTAGTTAAGTGTTGTTCAGAATCCTCTTCTATATCAAGGTTCAAAATCTCGTTATCGTGACTCATATCGCAGCTCCGAGAGATGGAGACGTCTCGCATCTTGCAGCTTATTGCGGAAAGATGGTGAGAAACAAGTCAAATGAAGGGATTTTGATTTGAAACTTCAGGATTTGATAGAATAATCACTAATTCACACTTATGAATCATTTAATATAGGAAACAACCATCTATGATGGTTGGAAGAACCGTCACCTTTATAACATACGTTGTCACTTATGGAATCTAAGGAAACATTATGTAAGCGTTAGAATTTTTGAATGTAATCTTAGGAAATGTTATAATAAACATTATTAAATACTTATAAATCATTATACTTCATTACACACTTGGGTA
>JAOXJP010000001.1:3073387-3083732 GCA_025762735.1 Platanus orientalis
GAGTCGGATTGGGCAATCCATGTGCTAGAACCGAATCATGAGTTGGATCACCCGATCCAACTCATGGATCGGCCGATCCGATGCACGGATCGCCCGATCCTGTGCTAGACCCGATTCCAATGCAAAACCAGGATTGGTCCCGGCCGATCCCGATCCTGATCCGATCCGGCTGATCCAAGCCCGGATCGGCCAAGTTTTAGAACTATGCCTGAGATTAGTGGGCATTACTTATTTCTTAATACAACCCATCAGATTTGTAGTGCCTTGTCACAAACATTTTCCAAAGTTGGCCCCACTACGAAGGTTTATGACTTAAGGCAGTAGATCGCTAAGTTCAAGCAAAGGGATCTCCCCCTGTCCATTTTTTATTCCTCCCTTCAAAAGGCTTGTGATTTGTTTCTAAACATTTACAACAAAGATTGTATTGAAATCTATTGTATTATCAACTCAAAACCTTAAGCCGAACATATCAAGTTATTCAGATTTTAGAAGAAATTACATAAAAATCCTTCTGTCCATTTTTTATTCCTCCCTTCGAAAGGCTTGTGATTTGTTTCTAAAAAATGGCTCGAGATTTGTTTCTAAACATTTACAACAAAGATTGTACTGAAATCTATTGTATTATCAACTCAAAACCTTAAGCCAAACATATCAAGTATTTTCCCCAAATTTGGAATTTCATTCAGATTTTAGAAGAAATTACATAAAAATCCTTAATAGAACCAAAGAACCTCCAATCTTCAACTGAGAAATGCCTGAATTTAGCATGAACTGAAATCAAAGATGAACTTACATGTCTGACTGCATTGTTCGTATTGCCTGTTGATGTCAGTTGTACAAACTGCTAACATCAACAAGATTTCTTGCTTGCTCTACTTTGTTTCAAGTATTTGGATCTCTCCTATTGGCTCTAATATAAAGTTGGTTTGATTGGATTTGAAGTAGGGGTGTATGGTTTTGTGGAGAAGAAGGAAGAAAGAGAACAGAGGAATTGGGGAAGAAAACGTAGGATAGTATCTTTACTATTATTTTTATTTATACTCCATACATGTGATATACTGTGTGGTATTGGTACACGTACAAGAGCAATACAAATACAAAAAAAGGATTAGAGAACCCCCTAACATAATTGAAATTACAATTCTACTGGATACTATATAGTACTGCATACATAAACTCCAACATTACTCTTGTATGGTTGTTTTTATGTGCAGTACTTGAACATATTGTAAATTGTGTACTGCAGTCTCCTTGGTTCTTGCCAAGGTTTAAAATGTCTGTGTAGGTGGAAGTGTCGGGTGGGCCAAAATAAGATGCATATTGGAAATGTTGAAAAGAAATATTGTAAAAATTGTGGAAACTTAGGAAGCATATTCTAATCTAACTACATAAGCATAAAGAAACAAATAGATTCACTTGGAATGATAGCTTATTTTAATACACTTGTATTATAATATTCTTAATAAATACACATGCATTTATTAGGATATTGGATCATAATGATTGACTAACATTTAATAATTTAATTGGATAAACATAAGGAAATAAGTAGATTATCTTCTTTTTCTTATTTCTTATCTTCTTCTTCTTCTCCCTCATGTTATTTTCTTTGGAAGTTATCGTTTTTTATATAATTTTTTTAACATAACACAATGTCGACATTAGTCAATAATAAACAGTAAAAGGGGAATATTTGCTCAACACATTGACATTGTATATCACGTTGACGAAAATTGAAGTTTTATAATATAGTAATGTTTTGTGTCAGTGTAAAGAACATGTTGTGCTGGCCTTGGTAGACATGGATATATGTCGAGGGACATGTAAGACATTTGATACCATGGTTCTTGCTACTTAGTGTCCTCTTGTATGGTTTTCTTGGTGTATTGTGCTTGAACATAATGTAGATTGTGTGGTGTAGTTTCTCCTCAAGTTGCTACTTTGTTGCTTCCATTGTTGGCCATTGATTTGCTTTACTCCTTAGGCTGTGAATCTCTTCTTGTTAGAAGTTATTTTTTTATGCACATGATAGGGACTTGGCATGACTACATGTTTATATCCATATGAGTGTGACATTTCTTGTGCTCACATATTGAAGCGTTTGGGTTGCAAAGGTAATAAATTTTGCTGGCTTTCTTTGTGTTCAGATAATTACCCTAATATTGGCTGTTGACAGTCCTATATAGTGCTTTAAAGATGTGTGGAATTATCTTTTACTTTGTTGCATGTTTTCTCAATCCAATGCAATATTTAGCGTTTTAAGCTATTATTAATCTATTCATATAATGTTATAATTGCAGGTCTGGTTATTTCAGAAGAGTATGTCTTGGAGTATGGAACAGATTGTCTTGAAATGCACATTGGAGCAGTTGAACCTGGTGAACGTGCTTTGGTAGTTGATGATTTAATAGCCACTGGAGGTACACTTTGTGCAGCAATAAAACTGCTTGGTAAGTTTTGTAAATTTGTATCATTTATTAATGAAGATCCATTTTAGATAAAACAATACATAATGTGTGTTATAGTTGTCAATTTATATACATTACTATTTTTTGCTTAATGATGTGGCCTTATTTAAAGAAGCGGGTTTTATTGAAAAAAGTATACATTAAGTAATACTTATGTATGCATGTTGTTAAAAAGGTGATAGGGGAGAGTCATTCTATTATAGTTCTATTTTCAAGTTTCTTAGGATTGGTGCTTCCAATAATTTGTAGGCACATGAAAAATGCTTCCTTACACAAGTCAATTTGTTGCAACACTAAAAGGCGAAAGATGATATGTGAGAAGGATATTGTTAATAAATAAAATATAGATAGCATCGAATTAAACTAGTCGACTTTAGTTTATACTAATGATAAATGATACAAAATTCCATTTTAGTGGAACTTTTTCAACATTTTGGTTGGCATCGAAACATTTTGGTTCAATATTGATTGAAATGTTGTGCGTGTCATTTAAATAGTAGATGTGTTTAAAGCAAGGTTTTAGAACTCGGGCGATCTTGATGTAGATTGTCAGCCGAGACCTACCTGATCTGCGATCCCTAGGGATTAGGCGATTTGGTTGTTTCAAATTGTCCTGTCCACTCTGGATGGTCAAATCCCAAATTTGATCACCATGATTAATTCACTAATTTGCAAGGTTAAAAGTATCGGTATCGCATCCCGTTTCAGGTCTTGGGGATATTGATACGTCTTGTGTATCGCAACTTATCGTAGGGAGATAGTGAAAAAAACTGGGAGACGGTGAAAAGTGGGGGAAACGCTTATCAAATGAAGGAATTTTGTTATGAAACTTTAGGATTTGATAGAATAAACACTATTACACACTTATGAATCATTAAATATAGAAAACAACTATTTATGATGGTTGGGAGAATTGTCACCCTCATGACATACGTTGTTATGAACTGTTACACTTATAAACACTAATTTTTGAATAAAACTTTAAGAAATGTTATAATAAGCATCATTAAACACTTATAAACTGTTACACTTCATTACACAATTGGGTGTCGGTACCCTTGTGACACATGCTATTGTGCATGTTTAGAATGTAAGTGTTAGAGGTTAATAAATAACACTACACATTGCATAATAAAGCTACAAATCCACATGTATAAAACATAATCATTGATATAAATGTATAACTCAAACAATAATGTCATTCTCATTTGTTTTGGCTACCGTTTTAGTGCTGCCGTGTTCTTCATCTTTTTAGTGAGGATCCTTTTGTTTCTTCCTTTTTATTTCTTTTCGGTTTTTCAATAAATTTTATCCCCTTATCTCTAAAAAAATAATACCATTCTCATTTATTGATAATGCAAAGTATTACAAAAGTACAACTATAATAGTGAAACTGGAGACATAATATAATGAAATAAAGAATAGTACTACTGTTAAGACTGTTGCCAACCAACTTAATTGTCGTCAATACCACATAGAGTTTTGGGGTGATTGATTATCATCGTGGCTATCCCTCTCACAATATTGTTGCAGATAAAAAAAATTTATATAAATACAAATGCAATATAACATATGCAGCTAAATAAAACATAGATAAACATACACTACATGTTTCAAAATGTTCTATATGTTTGATGTAATTTTCTGATACTTTTAAAATTTTTTTAATTTAATTTAAATAAAAATTATAAAAAGTTAAAAAAATATAGAAAAGACAGAATAATTAAGAGAAACATTCATGTTCTAATATGCTTGTATTTTTTCAAAATTTTTGGTATTCTTTGGAATTATTTATTTAATTATTAAATAAATACAATAAATATTTTATTTTATAAAATATACCAAATTCACATTATGTGTAAAATGGGTTGTAATATATCATATAAAAAAACTAGACCAAATAATGTCCATTTGGTATGATTTTTTGAATTTTCTATAATTTTTTCGTAAAAAAATAGTTTTAATTTCCAAAAATTACTTTTAGCTCTATGAATGTGTAGATTTATCATGTATTCATGAGTAATGACATATAAAAACCTAGAAGGATTAGAGCAAAAATAAAGAGCTTACCGAAGTTCTTGACAAAATTTGAGGTTTCACTTCAATTCAGCTCAAAAGAAAGTTTTCAATTGAAATGGATTCAAGTGAAGTCTTAGATTTTTCTTTAGTAAGTTATATCTATGAAGAATCACAGAAAATAAATATAAAAATAATAAAAAAAAACATTACAGATTTTTTGGAGTTTACAATAAGCTCGGGAGACACAAGATAGGTTCGTCTCTCAGGTATTTTTGGCTTAAAAATTTCCACGTATCAGACGATACGTGCAATTCATGCAATACGTGCCGCGATACGTGGGAATCTACTGGGAGATTTTGATTACTTGGGGGGTTTCGTCCCCCCACCCTATGATACCGGTACATATCGCGTGATACTTTAAACCATGCTAATCTAGGAGCCATATCTCCTGTACCACTCGTACCATGTGCATCTACCATAAGACATAAGGGAGTGGGGCCCATACACATTTTGCATGGAAGGCCCCACCCCCTTGTGTCTTGTGGTAGATGTGGTACACGGTACGAGTGGTACAAGAGATGGTTCCGCTAATCTGCACCTATGAAGTACAACTTCTATATTGGTAATTTTGTTTTGCAATTTTTGAGGTAAAAATGATGTCTCCATTTATAAAAATCGCTTGGAGTGTCGGATTTGATGATTTGGGGCATTTTTGAGTGGTTCTTTAATCCAAGTGAGTTGCAACTTTTTTGGAATTTCTTTTATAGATTCAGCTATAAATATTTCAAATAAATTCAATACATGAAAAATGAGATTGATTTAAGCATTTGGAAGGATTTTGATGAATTAATCTTAAGATCTTGTTGAATGGATTACAAATTTTGAGAAAAATAAAATTTCCCCACATTTCTTATAAGATATGCATTTTTAGGTCTATATTTTATTTATAGTTAAATGATTCACATTGATCTACACTTTGATGAAACTACATAATTCTATTGGCCAAAATTTTATTTATTTTTAAAATACATTTTTTGAAAAAAATAGAACCAGTTTGTACACATGATTTGGTCAGATTATTTAATATGTGATATCTATGGGCCTGATCTACAATATGCTTACATATTGTATTTTTTTTCTTAAAAAATATTTATATAGGGGAATATACAATTCTTTTATTTATTTATCATAATTTATTTATCATAATTTATTAGGATATAAGAGGTCCTAAGCCTGGATAAAAGAGCAGGGTGGCGTCAGGTTGAGAGCCGGCCTTAATAAACTATTCAAACCATTAAACGTTAAACAATTTATTATGATATATGGTCATTGCTTAGGTGCAATGGTATTGGCTCGGGCTGTCTAGCGTGAAAATGTGGGTTCGAGTCTGGTGAGCAACCACTTTGTGCAAAAGCCAAAGGTTAGGTTTGTTTCACATCCACCCCTCCCAGCACTCCAAAATTACGTGGCTGACACTGGGTAATGACCCTTTATAATTTATTATGTTTTTGAATTTTTAATATGTTTAATAAAAATATTAAAAGAAGGAACTTAGGCGATGTATAGAGAGGTCCAAAGGCTAAACATATGAAAAATTTGGAGTAAATGATGTACTTTTGTATTTTTCTTTTACTTTTTATTTTATTTAAAATTTTAAAGTATGTTAAAGAGTTAAAACAATATTTATTATGTGATGTGTCAGATATAAATGACGCATAATGTGTCATATGTGGTTTGCAGGTTATATTTCTAAATGTATATTATTCTTCCAGAAGTATTGATATGTCACACCTACTAGTAGATGATATAGTTGGTAGCGTGGACAACTTTTAGATGGAAACAAACAAATGTCCTAGTCATGGTATCAAATATCTCGAAATATCTTAAATATCTTCCGATATATGTCCATGTCTATCAAGATTGACACGATATATTCCTATACCGACACGAAACATTAAGTACATTATAAAAATTCATTTTTTTGTCAACATGATATACGATGTCGGTGTGTTTGAGCAAATATTCCCCTTTCATAGTGTATTATTGCCTAATATCGACATTATGTTTTGATAAAAAATTATATGAAAAACAATAAATTTTAAAAAAAGTAAAAGGAGGGAGATAAAAAAGTTGAAGATAAAAAAGAAGAAAATAAAGAGAATCTACTTGTTTCCTTATGCTTATATGGTTATATTATAATATTTTTGTCAATCATTATGTATGCATGTGTATTTTTAAAGAATATTAAAATATAAGTGTTCTAAAATAAGCTATATTCCTAATGAATCTATTTGTTTACTTGTGCAAATGTAATTAGATTAGAATATGTTTATAAAGTTTCCACAATTTTTACAATATTTCTTTTTGATATTTTCGACATTTCCGATATATGTCTGATTTTGGCTTGACCGATATTTCCATTGACACCGACATTTTGAACCTTGGTCCTAGTGCAATTATTGTGGTACTATGATTGGCAGCGAGGTTGTTTCTGAATTCAATTACGCCTTATTAGTGGGTTATTCAAATGTATGCCGATGCCCAAACTACTCGAATCACACTGAAAGTTTTAATGTTACACAGGTTCAGTCAGATTTTTGGTAATTCAGTCAAAGTATTCCTTTCATAAAATAGAAAATGCAAGACCTCCATTAAAGCGTGGAAATACTTCAATCGAAGTCCATATTTCCAATAACTGGTACAATTCAGAAATTATAACAAATCTTAAGTATTATAATTTTTTTTAATAATATATAAATTGGTTATATTTTTTGGTTCTATAATTATATAGTGATTTTTTATGGCTGATCTATTAGATTTCACGTTTACTTCCAATAAGTAAATCTTATATGATTTTTTATTCTGAATAAAACAAAAAAAAATTAAATTATAATAGTATTTTTTTTGTTCAACTTTAATTATATAAAATATTTTAATAACTATTTTAGTTATATGGAATCAAGCTTTTTTTTGTGTGTACATGCTCTCACACACTAAAGTAATAGTGTATGCTCTGAAAAAAATGTTAATGTATAGAAAATGCATTAATAAAATTGTGATCAAATATTAAATTTACTATGCAATTTTTTTAGGTATATGTTATTTTATGATCTTGGTTGTAGACCGTTTATTTATATGTAACATTGTTCTTATGGTTTTTGACATATGGGCAACAAGTCACCTGCTAGGAGGTCATATATGCTATTGTAAGTGGCTGTTTTGCTTATATAATGAGGCCTAAGTGTGTAGTAATTATTTTACCATTATCTGGAGTTATATATAGATTTCAAACGTTTCCATGGTTTCTATAATTTTACGACGCTTATGAGACCGAAATATAAAACCTTCTCTATTTTAAGACAAACTTTAGATAATGAAGCTGATGCAAAGATGATGAAGCTGATGCAAAGATGCAAAGTCCAGGGATCATTTAGTGATGATGTTTACATTTCACACGTAAATCCCACAAATCAAAGGCAGGATCATAGTTGTTATTTGATTCAGAATCTTAGTTGGAGGAGTATGTTACTGTTGTATGGGCTGAATAGGCCCACATAATTTCACTTAAGCCCAGGAGTGTGTTGAAGTGGATTTGGAGGGAAGTTCGAATGAAATGTTTTAATTCAAAGTTTTTTAGTGATTCCCTCCAAAACCAAATACAACCCAACTCTCAAACACTTTTGCTTTGAAAGTTTAGGCTCACATTGGAAGTGGAGAACTTCCAACTCCACCTTAGAAGTAAATGCAAGAACTTAGGGGGTAATGGGGTTGAAGAGAAGAGGAGAGGTTGGAGGTTGTTTCTTTGCATCATGCGTGTGTGCGCCAAACTGAACCGAGCTAGGCACAGGTGATATGATTAATTATTTTATTTTGTTAACTTTATTTAAATAATTAATTAATTTTTTAAATAATAAATTATTTGATTTCAATTTTAGTCTCTTATTTAGCTCTTTTAATAAATGGTAACATGTTATTGGCCTGTTATCAAATTCTATAAACGAGTGGATTTATTGTGATTAACAGCGTGTGTTTAATAATTTCCAAAAGAGCTTGGCTCTTCTTGGAAGGTATAGGTGTAAGCAACAGTGTTCAAAAACTTGGATCAGTTAGGTGACTCAGAGGTCTGCCAATCTGAGTTACCAGGTAACTCGTCCCGGATAACCAGCTGGTCAATAAAAAAATATAATAAAATCCCTAACATACGAAATTAACAGTTGCCTTTCTACTGATAAAAAGGTAATGAAATAAAAATAAAAATAAAAAGGGAAGAGAAAACAACAGTGATGATTTGTTTGCATCGCCCTGGGGATGAGTTGGGGTGTCGTTCATCTTCTTTTGTATGGTTTCTTATTCAAAGAAAAAAAAAGTGGTGAGGGGTGCTGAGGGTGTACTTACCAATGTTTCTCTCTATTGCAATCACCACAAAGCAATGGCTATGTACTTTGTGGAACAGTTTTAAGCAAAGCATCACAGAACAAAGTTGAGGCTAAGAAATACAACTACAGAGTAAGAACAAACCTATTTGTCTCTTCTACTGCTATTTCAACAAGAAAAATAGTTTCGTGATAGGAGGTGAGATGGAAAGGAAGGGAAGAACTGAAGAAGGTGAACAGAATGTTGGTTGGAGGACGGACGGTTGAGTTTTTTTTTTTAGGGCATTACTTGCTATTTGGGGTATTTAAGAGATAGACCCGATTACTTAGTCGGGTTTTTGGACAACTCGTCTGAGTTACTCGGTCAACGTGGCCGAGTAATTTGGTAGACTAGGTGGGCAACATCATCCTGGTTTTGGGGGCGAGTTAACCAGGAATTCTGTTGAGTCGAGTAACTCAGCCGAGTTTCCTGGTTAACTAGCTGGTTTTTAAACACTGGTAAGCAATCAATCGTCTTCTATAATAGAAGACAAAGAAAAGCGAGAAAGACACAGGGGAATATCTTGAACGAACCAGTGTTCTTCCTCTCGAATTTTGTCATTGTTTTTCGTTTATTTTGATTTGGATTTCATATATATTATTCTATTGGCACCGGAGATTGGACTAAGCTGTTTGAGTCGGTCTCTGCTTACCTGTATGAGATCAGTTAGAGGGGTTGGTGTTCTTGGAGGTGATCGTCGATCAAGTTAACTGTACTGGAGAGAGGTTGACAAATATCACTTTAAGGACAATGTTTCATACGTGCCCATCACCAACCAATAAGTCTTTCTTAACTCTTTAATTTGCAAATTGTTTTTTCTATACATTGTTGGACTGCATCTACAAATCAGAGACATTCATATCTTGTGAGTTGCTATACATTGTACATTGTTGGTTTTGTGATTCGTACGTGCACTAGAGATATCTGTATTTGCTACTGTTGAGGGTCTCTGTCATCACATCACACTGTCAGCATATTGACTTATTTATTTGCTTAAAGAATTGCAGTATATCCTATGATCCATTATTGTTGCAATCATCAATATAACTTACATGTTAGTATGGGATTACCTTGCTGCACTGTATTAACGCCCATATTTGGAGACATGACCATGGTTTTAAATCTCGGATCGGCGGAATGGATCATCCATGCCCAAAACCGATCTGGATCATATCGGATTGGCGTATCGGATCAACGGATCGTTTAGTCTGAACCTAAACCAAAGTTAAAAAAATTTGAAAAAATTTGAAAAAATCTATAAAATTCTTATAATGCTTTTCATGAAAAGTTTGACTGAAAAAACTTAATTTTAGGTATGTTAGATGCATCATACATGAATAAACATTGTTACGAACTTACGAGTATGTATATTGTATAATGTATAAAGATCAAGATTGTATATTTCATAAAGAAACATCAAATATGCTTACTTCTAGTGCATCAAA
>JAOXJP010000001.1:3083832-3098880 GCA_025762735.1 Platanus orientalis
CAAACATTGCCCAAATGACAATAACAAGAATTCCAATTTCTCTTGATCTCTGCGGGACGTGCACATTCCTGTAAGGTGACTTGTATGTATGTGTGTTTATATATATATATATATATATATATATATATATATATATGCCACTCAGTTATAAAATTGTAGCCATTCATATTTTATCAAGCATCCTATTTATGTGTTACTTAATTTAAACAATTAGAGGTTTACACTGTTAGTGTTAGTGTTGTACTTTTCTAACTTGTGATTAACATGCTATATTCGTTTCTTACCTCCAGATTTTGGTGACTTTTGGATGTTTAACTATTTATTATCAGATTTATTAATACTTTTATGCACGTTTGTTCATTATTACTTAAGTTTGTCCATCATCTCCGAAATAGGTTAGCCACCATCCCACACTCATTGCCTGCCACTGTGAAGGTAGAGGATGGAAATTCTGGGGTGACAGCAACCTGAGGACTAAGTTCTGGGGGCGGTCAATTCAGCTGGACCCTGTTGGGGTTCTGACCCTAGAGTTTGAAGATGGTGAGATCTTCCAGTGGAGCAAGGTATGCATGACTGTGTTTATGTGCATATATGGATATAGACTGCTCTCTCTCTCTCTCTCTCTCTCTCTCTCACTAATTTTATATCCTGTACCACATGGATATTCTGACCTTGTTCATGTCAACCTCAGGTCACAACATCTATTTACAATCTTATCCTTGGTAAAGTATACTGCGATCATCATGGAACTATGCACATACGGGGTAACCGTCAATATTCTTGTAAACTCAAGTTCAAAGAACAGTCTATACTTGACCGTAACCCTCACCAGGTAAGTTACCTAATGTTAGGTTTGAGTATATATGTTAAATTTTCTCTAATGCTGAGCAGCATGAAAGTTCCTTGGTATCTCATCCATCTTCCATCCACTTGTACCCAACCTCTTGGCCTCACCTCCTTCAGGGCCAATTAAATGTTATACCACCACCTGTTGGGTTGGACATTAGCTCAAAAAGTAGTCGGACTTGATGGTTCTAATCATCTGATTGGGCTGATTTCCCTACCCCACCCCTCTGATTTGGCCAATTAAATGGTCCAATGTATGACTGTCAATGAGCTGAGCTAGCCTGACTGGGCTTGGAGCTCATCTTGTCATGAGCTGAGCCTGAGCCTCCAATTGAGCTTGTTCAGCTAAGTGAGCCTTAGCCAAGCTGTACTAGGCTCAGCTCGCTAAATGCTCGGCCCATTAAGGGTGTTATATACATATATAATATGTATAGATATAGCTTAGTATATATTTAAACATTAAATATATTTATATATAATATATATACTATATAGCTTGTTATAGTGTGGGCTGTTGGGCCTGTCTCAAATTCAAAAACATGTCACGTTCTGTGATATGCATCACACATTGATCACAACAATGTTGGTCTTAGAAGATCATTTCCCAATCTTTAGCCTTTAGGAGCAGGTTTGCAGACTTGCAGTATAAGGCACTATAGTAAGTACAAGACATAGTACTTATTTATATATTTGAATAACCATTGTGTCATATATTGGCTGTATATCACAAACCAGAATTGATCCAATGCACTTTCTAAAAAAAAATTTGATTTGACATATAATTAGTACATAATAGAGATGTAAATTTGTAAATTTACAGTTGCTTTTGTTTGGTTGACATATACTAAGATATCATGTCAGTCAAATCAAGCAAGTCTTTTGATACATCTGTAAGCTTGAGTTTGGTGAGCTGAGCCGAGCTTAGCACCTCAAGCTTGTGACAAGCTTGAGTGGAGCCTAAGCCCGATCTTTGTGCGATGAGCTTGAGCTGAGCTGGGCAATGCTGTGCTCAGCTTGGGTCGTTGACACCCCTAGGCCAACCTCCCTGCTTCTGCATGCCCACATGGATGGCAAATGGGTGAAGAAGTATGAAGTCTCATGCTGCACCACAATAGCGATAACCACTCATGGTATTTAATCCCACAGGTACAAGGGTCAGTTGAAGATGTCACTGGCAATAAAGTTGCCACCTTATTTGGGAAGTGGGATGACAGCATATATTATGTCAATGGAGATGGAGCAGCCAAGACCAAGAATTGTAATCTGTCATTGGATGCCTCCTTGTTATGGAGAAGGAGTGAGCCTCCCCCTAATCTCACTCGGTACAACTTAACCTCGTTTGCAATTACGCTAAATGAGTTAACAGCAGGGCTGCAGGTAGAGATGATGTATTGAATCGGTTTTGTTATATTTAACTTCATTTTTTCTCTTATCCATCTCTAATTGTCTGTTCTAGCTCTGATCCGAGTGTTTGATCGGATTAAGGAGAAACTTCCACCCACGGATTCAAGACTTCGACCAGACCAGCGGCATCTAGAGAATGGGGAATACGAGAAGGCAAATGCAGAGAAGCTGCGGTTAGAGAGGAGGCAGAGGATGGTATGTGCAGCACCAATTTTTTGTTATTTTATTGTACTGACATTCATGCAAATTTTGCTTGTTCATCTTTTGCTATCCAAGTTGAAGAGTATATGCTAAGAGTTAAAAGAATTGTTGGATCAAAGGTGACCTAGCCATCTTCCTATACTTTAGACACAAGTTATACATGTTCATCAATCTAGGCTGTCCACATCTCAGGCCATTCCTTGAATGGAGTTTATTTCCTATGGAAAATGGAGGCTCTTTATTGGACAACTAAGTTTGTCCTCATGTTGCCGTTAGGGTTATGGGGCCCACAATCCAGTGCTTTGGGGGGGGGGGGGGAGACTCATGCATGTTGCCCTTGTGAACTCATAGGGCTTAACATTCCTAATGGAGTGACTGCCATGACCCCGAATAGAAAACCTCAAAAAGGGTTTCACCTCCATTTTTGGACAGCAATTGCTTTTAAGATAAGATGGCAAACCCCGGTTCTGACAAGTGGTATTAGAGTAAAAGTCTGGGGCTCGAGTCACCCCTCGTGGTTGGGGGGGGGAGGGTTGTAAGGATTATGGGGCCCACAATCCAGTGTGTGTATGGAGGACCTCATGAGTGTTACCCTCGTGAATTCGTAGGGCTTAATATCCCTAGTGGACTGACTGTCACAACCCCTAGTAGAAAACTTGAAGAGGGTTTTGTCTCCCTTTCTGGATAGCAATTGTTTTTTCAGCGAAGATGGCAAACCCTGGTCCTGACAATTGCAACTTTTGAGCTGTCTCATAGAGTGTCCTAACGTTTGATTGCCCTAGATAGATCAATATTAGCCATGTTTTATGGCAAGTGTAGTTAGATTCTCGTGTCATCTTATAAAAGGTGTGGGTTACCTCTTTATCAAGTGAAGTTGACCTTGGGATGGTGCTCGTTTTTTAGCTGAATCATTCTCTTTTGCCACTTTGGGTTGGAGGGGGTTCCCAAGTGTTCCATCAGATGGATGTAATCAGATTGTGGATCAGATTGGTACCGATGATCCGGATCGGGATCAATCAATCCTTGAAACCATGGTTCCAAGAAATGAACTGTTACCTGTTCCCATTGTATATAAGATGGTAAGTTGCCTTTCCCCATTGTGTAAAGTTGATAAGTTAGCTAATTATGGTATGTATAAGTCTAGAGCATATGGTTTGGGATTTATATGCTTAATTTTAATTCCTTGTCAGGTGGTCCTTTTTGTCTTACAAAAAGGAACTAGAACTGAGCAGTACACAAATTCAATCAGTTCTTGGAATGCAACAAGAAAGATCTGTTTAGTCATTAATTTGTTGCTGAAGCAATGCTGTATCTTTTTAACAGTGTATCCTCAGCCTCTCCCAATGGTGGAGGGGTGAAGATGCAAAATGCACCGTATTATATTTCTGCAGTATTTATACCTACATCCATGGTTAATGCATGCATTTACATGATTTTTCTTCGTAAAGTTCAAATTAGTGGGAGAAGGGCTTCAGTTTAATTTTTACTTATTTACTTTTTCAGTCAAGAAAGCTACAAGAAAGTGGATGGAAACCAAGATGGTTCCAGAAGGATGGTGAGGATGGGCCTTTCTGCTATGTGGGCGGATATTGGGAAGCAAGAGAGCAAAGAAAATGGGATGGGTGTCCAGAAATATTTAGTGAATTAACAGAAGATATCAATGCATGCAAGGAATCTGGATTGTGACACACATGCATACTTACTGCTCCTAGTTTGACTGGGAGGTTCTAATGGTATTGGTTGCGGTAAATCTATCTGATTTTTCTTAGATGACAATTATTCTACAGATTGAATATCATGACACACCATTTGCATGCAGTGGATCACAGCCCACACCATTAACTGAGTTCCCCTAGGAGATTTTGTCGTCAAATATAAAAACTGATTAGATGATCACAACCATCTAACTATTATACTGTTTTTGGAAGCTTTGCCAATTTTCAGTTCTGTATATTTTCCAGCATCATTTGATCATATATAATGATTTGTGGGTTGGTAAATCCATCATATGACACAGCCCCACGCACTTACAAGCGTTACCACCATAGTATTCAGTTTGAATTTTTTTTTTTTTTTCTTCAGATAGATGTTAACAAAGTCTTGTGTATGGTGGTGCATATGCAGATAATGTAGAGGGAATCGAGGAGTGATAGAAGGCTGGTAACTGGTTGATTCCCTTTTCTGTCCACCAGAAACTAGAGTTGGAGGTTTTGACATATTAGTCCAAACTCGATTACTTGTAGTTGTGTAATGGTTAGCTCAATGTCGCAAAATTCCTTCTTTTGGCTTGTTTGTATTCTACTCTGGGTTGGTTTTCCTGTATAATCAGCTTTTTGCTGTTTTAAGGGCTAACCATATATTTAGATGGTTTCTTTGTAACTTTTCAAATAAAGGAAAGTTTAGGTAGTTGTTCTGTTGGAAAAATAGAAGATCAAGTGGCCCCATGTGGACTGTTCTCAGCAAAATTTTAATGGAAAATCTTTGTTCATTTATTGGTAGACATACATTCAGCACAATGGTCGGGCACCCCAAATTTACATACCTCATACATTTCGGGCGACAAGACCTAACCAATGGGGCCTTGGAGATCTTTGATGGTTCCTTTCATCCCTGTCTCTGCCACGTCAACGACATGGTCTTAGTAAAATTAATCCATGGACCGTAAGATTGAGGACCTTCACCAATAGGCACTTGATAATCTGTATTTGCCATAACGTTTAATCACATACAATCATTCTCCTGTTAAAGTGCTTTTAGAATAGTACTTATTTATAATTTAAGTGATGCCAGCTTTAGGTTTGGCATTATCTTAAATCATGATAGTGTTCTTCTGAAAGCACTTTTTGCAAGTATTTACAGCAATGTCGTATATCTAGGACTGCAAACGGAGCGAATATGAATTGAATATAGGTATATTTGTATTTGATTTGTTCAAGTGTCATATATATTTGTATTCGAACTGATATTTGATGGATATTTAGTGAAGGGGTTTGAATTGAATTCGTATAACTAAATCATATACTGGATATGAATCCAAATATTTAGAAGAAAAAAATTTAAACCACCCCTTTATCCCCCCCCCCCCCCCCCGCCCAAAAAAAAAAAAAGAACTCATGAAATATGAATGCACAAATTCTTAATAACATTACATTTGATTTGAAATGCTACAAAAATATCATCATAGAAGAAAATGAACTCCAGGACTCTGAATTGTAAAATAAATAAATAAATGAAAAAGATGAAGGAGATGAAAAAGAGTGAAAATGAAAAGAAAATATGAAGAAAAAAAAAAACTCATCTCATTGTTGTAGTAGTCACTGCCGTCCGGTCGCTGCTGCAATTGTTGTCATTGACAGTTGCTCACTTGCTTGTAGATCTTTGGCCCTACTCTTTGATGGTGAACCATTCGAATCCTCAGTTCCTCACTCCCTCTTCCTCTGTCTCTCATCCCCATGGTCCCTCAAAGAAGAATGAAGAGACGATCATTCCTTCTTCATCGAATAGGCTTTAGGGTTTTATATCATTTTGGCCTTTTTATTATAATACCCTTAGCTTATATATAATTTATTGAAATACCCTAAAGTTATAATCTTTTATTATGTTGCTAATGTCACGAATCGAATACTTAAACGGATCGAATATGGATGCATTTGTATTTGCTTTTCTCAAACCAAATACAAACTAGATATTAGATAAATATCGGATGATTGATAGCCCTATGTATGTCGTTTGGTAAATACAAATCATTAAGTACTTATTGGTAATTTGAACAATTAAGATTGGTAATGTAAACAATTATTAAAGAGTGATGCTACTTTGGTTAAAAAGTGTTTATTTTGCCTAAAATGTGACCAATATGGCAATATACTCTTAAAGCCACAAATAATTGACAAGGTCTAATTTGTGTAGTACCTTTTACATTCCAAAATAAACCACATGCATGCGTTACCCAACATTTGGGGTTGCTCATCCCATGCCACATAGGTCCTATGCCATGTGGCATATATGATAAATAAAAAATATAAAAAGTAATGAATTCTTTCTTCGTATGAGTATTGTTGGTATTCCATTACTTTCTATTAGGAGGGTTTTTTTTTTTTTTGTATTTTGTTATTTTTATTGGAAGGGTATTTTTTTTGGTGTTTTGTTATTTTATATTAGAAAGATATTTTTTGGTGTTTTGTTTTTTTATATTAAAAGTTTTTTTTTTTTTTTTTGATATATTGTGTTATGTTAGAAGTGCCTTATTGGTATTCTATTACCTATATTAGAAGGCTATTTTTGATATTTTGTTATCTTGTAGAAGAAGGGCATTTTTTGGTAGTTTGTTATGTTTAGGAGAAAAAAGTATTTCCCCAAATATCATAAAATTTTAAACATGTGAGTATCTACATAAGAAATAACAAATAAATAATAAGGAAAAGCAAGAGTAAAAATGCTTATGCTTAAAGTAGATTTTCACCTTTTACTTATTCAAAAACTGCATATTGTGTATGTATCCAAACGAGTAAAAAAGGATTTTCTTGCTCACTTTTAGTAAACAGTAGTATAGATAGCTATTTTAAGCAAGGTTCGCCGACTTGGAATTTTGACTCAACTTGGATAGCTCAGGAGTCAATCTCTACTCGAGAGTCATTGGAGTCAACTCGGAGAGTTATGACACTATTTATTTTTATTTTTAAAAAATAGAATAAATATTAAAAAAACTACATTTAGTATTTTGGTTCAAGTATTATCCATTTTCTTGATAAATATAAATATTTTATAGTATCATAACTAAAAAAATAAATAATAAATTATACAAATTATTAATAGTCTAATACCATAGCAAGGTAGACGTAATTAATTGTTAACTCGATCTAAAGTCCAAACGGAGGTAAACATACTATGATTAGTATTAGTATATTGAAAAAACAAAGTACATTTTATTAACATAAGCATAAAAACAAAAGTACCATCCAATCTTCAAGGTCCAGGTTTATATGATAAAAGTTTAAGTTTAAAGTCTAATCTTTTTACCACTTTAGCTTTCATTCTTTTAAATTCTTTACTCATTTTTCTCTAAGATTTTGAATGTCTTTAATGGATTATTTGTTGGAGACTTTAGAAAAGAAATCCCAAACAAAAAAAAAAAAAAATAGAGTTTCTTATTATGTTTTAACTTGGTTTTGGTTCATTTTTAAGGCTTTCAAGACTCGATTGAGTCACATGAATCGATTCGAGTTAAATGAGTTTATTGAGTTAGAAACTTACTTAGTGAGTTAAGTATAGTTTGGAGTCAAACAACATAACTCAACTCCTAAGGCTCAAGAATGGAGTCAACTTGAGGGAGTAAAGGAGTCGACTCGGGAGTCGGCAAACTTTGATTTTAAGCAATGTCAAACACAATATAATAGCTCTGATTGTTGAAGAGGAGGCCAAGAAACAAAGTAGGATCTATATATATATATATATATATATATATATATATATTCATCAATAAGTTGTTTTTAGTTGAGTATTGATATGCTTTTAGGTGATGATTATCAATATATTCATCACCTCGAAAAGTGATTTATACTTCTTTTTGTTGGGGTAGGGGGTAAATCTCTTCTCAAGGTGATGTACCACCCCTTGCATGCGAGGGCACTTTAGAAGGGCGCACCAAATCCGGAAGGGCCTTAGGTACATTAATGACTACATAGATATTGCACCTTGATTTGTCACCAGCAACCAAAATGAAATCTAAATATTTTGGTCACACTAACTTAGTTAGAAAGGCATACACAAATCATTAGATATGAGGTTCCTCCATAACTCATTACATAGTTATCATCATTGCTAGGTCCTATCAAATGAAAGAAGAAGAAAAAAGCATTGAAGTACGTTTTAGCATAGTATCTCCTTATCTAATGATCCAAGAAAAATTGGATCTTTTGTTGTAACTAATAGTAATAGTTCTATAAACTATTGAGTGAACCTGAAATATAAAATAAAACATAAGAGAAAAGAAAAGGAGTATAGGGAAACATACTTGTCACTTCTGTTCATTTCGGAGAGAAATATGGGTGAGAAAAATAAGAATAAAAGAGATGTGAGTGAGAAGAAATATGGATAAGGAAGGGTGGGAGAAATTATATATATATATATTCTGAAAAAGGTTTTTTAAGTGGGTCATCCAAATCTCTTTTGGAGACAAATCACCATCTATTACCATGGATGATATTAGGCTAACTCTAGACCATTCATCTAATTTGGCAAACTTCCATTGGTCAATATCGTTCATCTAATGGTCAAACCTCTTGTGTGTAGTACCCTAATCCAAGTAAACTCTTTATGTGCTAAATGCCAATTAGCATATTCTCTTTAATGCAACATCCATCTATGCCAATCCTCTTTGATGAAAAGAAAACCCATCTATATACATTTTTGCCAAAACTTCTTCCCTGCAATAAAAAGTATATTAAAAACAATACTTGGATACTAACATAACTCACATTGTTAAGCCCACAGTGATAATTACTACATTCATGTCATTTCCAATCAACTCTTTGATAATTGAAAGCGAGGGAATGTAAGCAGGTATTGATTGAGAAGAAGAAAGCATTTGAAACAGGGTGAGATTGACTCCATGGAGAGGGAATGGTTTAGATCGATAAAATAAAAAAGACGGCATAGAAAAAGCTAGATTCAATAAAGAGAAGAGTTGAGCTACATTTTCTCATCTAGTGGATTCGATTCCAATAGATAGTGATGGATGGAAATTTATGTGTATTGTCTAGAAGAAAAGTCAAGTGTTCATCAAAAGAAAGATTAATTAGTTGGTCGAGTTGATTCCATCTCATTCCCCCTCCTGAGGTCTTAAAAAATACCTTAATAATGAGTCTATTCTCAACCATTGTTTCGAAAACTGAATTGAATAAAAAACGAGCGATTGAACCTAGTTTGATATGAATTGGACATCTATTTGGTTCTTTATATCATAAAAATAAGACAATACAAAAAACCACATCTAATCAGCCAACTTTTTAAGAACTGTTTGGTTTTCTATAAATCACTTGGTGTTATGAACCAATTGGTTTTTAAAATAACTTGTAAACCTCTTCCCAACTTCCCTTTTGTTTTCCCTTTCTCAAACATCCCAATTTTTAAAAAACCCAAAAGCCCTAGTACTCAAATTAATCATGCAACAAAAATTAGCAAACCACATGTCTGGTTAGTTTTGTAAATATATTGCAATTAACTAAATTGACATCAAACTTTTAAATGAACAAATATGAAATTGTAATATATGTTAATAATTAAATTGTTTACCTTTTTAAGATTTATTTAATTTTTAAGCTTAAGCATGTTTTCAAATCAGTCATGAAAAAGTATAATCTCGTGTCCCCAAATTGCATTCATTAAAGGAAGACAAATCTTGGATAGTGTGCTTTTTGCCAATGAGTGTATTGATGATAGCAGATTGGCGGACACGATTAGGGTGATTTAGAAATTGGATTTTGAGAAAACATATGATATTGTGAACTAGAATTTGCTAGATTACATTTTGCTTAAAATGAGTTTATTGCATTAGATATGGTTCCTTCTCTATCTTGGTTAATGGTTCTGTGGCTGTATTTATTATTATTATTTTTTTTTGAGAGTTCGAGGGATCTAAGACAAGGGGATCCCCTGTTTGTTGTTCATTATAGTGACTAAAGTGCTAAGAAAAATGATTTAAAATGCAAAAATGGGTTATATTCTGGGCTTTGAGGTGGGTAATGATGGTGTCATGGTTTCCTATTTACAACTTGTTAATAATACCGTGATCTTCTATGATGTGATTCATCAAATTGGTTATTTGAGATGCATTCTTAGTTGCTTTGAGGTAGTGTTGGGATCAAATATTAATTTGGCTAAGAGTGAGATGTTCCAAGTTGGGAAAGTTAGGGAGATTGAAAATTTGGCTTGGGTTTTAGGCTATAAGATTGAGACCCTTCCTCATATTTAAGTATGTTGTTGGGGGTGAATTTCAAATCCAAGGTGGTTTGGAATAGGATGATTAAGAGAATTGCCAGTAGGTTGGATTCATGGAAAGCTCTTATGCTTTTAAAAGGTGATAGAATGACTTTAATTAAATTCACCTTGATGTCCACTTCTAATTATCTTCTTTCTCTTTTCACCATCCCAGTATCAGTGACCAATAAAATTGAGACTATGTTTAGAAATTTTTTGTGGAATGATGACCCTAATTGTCACCATTATCATTTTGTTGATTAGAAGACTATTTGTACTTCGGTGGATAATGGTGGGCTTGAATTTAGAAAGCTAATTTATCATAATAGAACACTTTTTGCTAAGTGGCTCTAATATTTTGGGATAGATAGAGATAGTTAATGGCCAGATTTGGTGAGCTTTCTGGTTGGGAGTCTAAGTATGTGCAGGTTAGGCATGGATATGGGATTTGGACATCAATTATGAAAGTGATGGAGGATTTTTAAAAGTTTATTTCATTTAAGTTGGGACCGGGTTTGGAGATCAAGTTTTGGGATGATACCTAGGTAAGGGAGACTCTGCTAAAGGATGAATTTAATGGCTTATTATCTTTCATTATGGATTCAAAGGTGACAATTGCAGATTGTTTCAATTTTGAGCGTTCTATGTGAAACCCAAGGTTAAGGTGTAATGTGTTTGTTGAGAGCTAGAGGAGTGTTTTAGGTTTTTGAGTGTGCTAGAGAATCTAAAGTCAAATAGAAGTAAAAGGAATATTTGGGAGTGGAGAATTAATAAGAAAGATTCGTTCACTAAATCTTTTTACTATGAGTTGTTGAATTTGAGGCTAAATCATTTTCCCCACAAAGACATTTGTATCCTTGGCATCCATTCGAAAGTTTCTTTCTTTTCATGGAATGTTTACTTGGATAAAATTCTTACTTTTAACCATCTTTAAAGTAGAAGATGGAATTTGACAAATAGATGTGTGTTCTGTTGGAATGAGGAGGAACATATAAATTATCTTTTTGTTCATAATTCTATAGCTTACGGGATTTGGGGCTTCTTCTTTTCCCATCTTGGTATTGCTTGGTTCTTCCTTGGCCAGTTCCATGATTTGATTTTGGGTTGAGGGGTTAAGGATTTAGATGATTTCTAAAACATTATTTGACAGGCTTTACCTAGTGTCATCTATTAAGGTTTGTGAAATGAGAGGAATGTAAAGATTTTTTAGGGGAAGATGAGAAATTAATGAAGCTAATGACTTATATTCACAAGCTTTTGTTTGACTGGGTTTCAATCAAGGCCGATTTCAATGAGATGAAGTAGTTTTCATTTTGGTATGAGGTTATGTAATTTTTTTCGATCTTGTTTATTGGTTTTATTTTCTCTTTCCCTATGTCTCTTTTCACCTCTTGGGTGATGTTTGTCTTTTTTAATAAATTGATATTTTATCTTCTTTTAAAAAAAAGCATGTGTTAGTTTTCTATAGTTTTTATATATATATTTCTCATTTATGATTTTTCTTAACTTCTCATGATTATTTTAACTATTTGGATGTTTTTGGTTTTTTATTTATATTAACAAACCATGGTACCAGTCACCTCATCAGTTTTTTACATGGTTTGCTTCTCAAAATGGATCAGATCCTCTACACTAGGAGGATGGTGTGCCTTCTTGCATGGGGTCGTTTTGTGTTGAAACCATAGTTTTGAGAAGCAAGAAGCCACAAGGGGATGTGGCCCCCATGCATTTTTCAAGATTATGGTCTCAGAGGCATATGTTCTGTCCATGATTTGCTGTCCAAGATGGTGTCCAGGACACCATGGGACCTCACATGGAATAAAATGGTCGGGGCTCCAGTTTATTCCATTTGAAGCCTCATGGTAACTTGACGGCAAATCCTGGACAGAATGGTCTCAACACCAAACTTTAAAATAGGCTCAATTCAATGGACTTCCTTTTGCCATTTAAGCTGGTTGTCTAAAGAAAGAATCTTGAAAATGACATGAGAAAACAACCTTACATATCACCCAGACAGCTTAAAAGTGATTTTTCAAGAAAATTTTGTCATGAGCAAACCTTTTCATGACAACCAGACAGACCTTAGTGATTCATCAAAAAAAAAAAATAAATAAAAGACAGGATCTCAGTGAATTTCTAAAGCTGTCACATTCACATTTAGGCTTCAAGGCCAACTATACACTTTATATGTTTACCTACAATCAGCAGTTGATAATTTAAAAGCTAAAAGCTTTTGGACAAAAAAAAATGATTTGAGAACAACACTCGTGCACTCTGGCTCATCGTGGCTCACACGCACCCGCGTGTACGAATTAGACGAGAATCCCTCCCTTCTGTTTCCTCTTCTACCCTCCAATATCCCCCTAATTCATAAAATAAAATAAAAAGAATAGGGGTATCTTCGTAATCCTACATTACACACCATATGCTTACTCCAATAATCTTCATCGCTCCGATCTAACCACCAAATCTCTCTCTCGTTCCCATATTTTTGTTTTGGTGTTTTCTCGATCCCGTCGCGTTAGATCGACCGTTCCATCTCTAAAAAGCGAAGAAATCGAGAGGGAGAAGAGCAGACTCGAAAGGGGAAGAAGGAGTTCTGATCTTCCCTCTTCTAAAACCCTCGTTTTAAATCCGAATTCTCTCGTCTAGTGAAGCTGCGGATCTCAGGTATGAGTAGCGGGGATCTTCTCAACATTCATCCAGCCGAGCTCAAGTTTCCATGTAAGCAGTTTCTCTTTCTTGGGTTTCTGTTCAATTGTTTCTTTTTTTGGTGGGTCCGAATTCTTTGGGTCGTTTAACTTTCTTGATCTTCTCTTTCATTAGTTTATTGGATGCCTCTTGGTCTTTGACAAATTTGGGTATAATTTTAGTATTCTATGGATGGAATTTCTTGCCCTAGATTTTCTTTGCAATCTCCGCCGATGTGTTGATTTGTTAGTTGTTTTGAATTAATTCTCTGTATGTGTTGAGAAGTTGAATTGAAGAAGCAGAGCTCATGTTCTCTGCAATTGACTAACAAGACGGATGAATCTGTAGCCTTCAAGGTAGTTTTCTCCTCGTTATGGTGGTGTTTTGCTTTTATTTTGCTTTTGCAAATCTGGGTTTTTATGGTTGTTTTGTTTAATTAATTCTGTGAATGGAAGGTTAAAACAACCAACCCCAAGAAATACTGCGTGCGACCCAACTCGGGAATAGTTTTACCTGGGTCGACATGTGATGTTACAGGTAACCTCCACACTTTTAATCCTAAACAGTGATATTTTATTGCTTGTTCTGATGGAATGCATTTTTGTTTTAATCATTAGTCATCAATTTTTGTTTTTGTTTACTGTTCTTCATTGGACTTGGCCCTTGCTAGTGACAATGCAAGCACAGAAGGAGGCCCCACCTGATATGCAGTGCAAAGACAAGTTCCTCCTTCAGAGTGTTGCTGCACCTCATGCTGCAACTACAAAGGACATAACCCCGGAAATGGTATGATGGTTT
Organism: Platanus orientalis; assembly: GCA_025762735.1. NCBI lineage: Eukaryota > Viridiplantae > Streptophyta > Magnoliopsida > Proteales > Platanaceae > Platanus > Platanus orientalis. The sequence goes on from JAOXJP010000001.1 coordinate 3,097,750, forward strand.
TGTTATTGTTGGTGCTCCTTTTTAATGTTGAGATGTTATTATGGGTTTTGTCTCTTTGTACTCAAATGTGGCATGAATTTAATTTATAGTTCAACAAAGAGGCCGGGAAGGTTGTTGATGAGACCAAATTGAGGGTGGTTTATATTCCTGCTAATCCCCCCTCTCCAGTCCCTGAAGGATCTGAAGAAGGATCTTCTCCTAGGGCACCTGGGCTAGAGAATGGAAATCAAAATACCGTGTTGTTTGATGCTGTAAGTGTATTTTTTTCACTTATGTTTTCCCATTTAGAAAGCAGTTGATATATGTGCAATCAATTGGTTTGAGTATTTTCTTTGGTATTATATTCAGATTACAAGATCTACTTTGGAAGGTCACCAAAGAAAACCAATGGAGGAGCCCAAAGAGAGATCTCCAGAGGTAAAGCTGGCTTTCTTTCAAATTCGAGGTTTGAATTCAAAAGACTACTGTCGTGGTTCAGTAGTTTTTGTGTGTAGTGGTTATGGTAGACAACTTGTTCCAAATTCTTTTGTTTGAATTCTAGTGATTGGTGGAGTGGCTGGCCCTTCTTGCATCATAAACATTTGGCAGATTTATCTTCATATGATAGTAAAGGGATTTTGTTACTCGTGGCCAAAGAATTCTCTGAGTGATAATTGAATCTTAGCGAGGTAGCCTAGAGCAGTCCAGGATTACCTCAACTAGAGGAATTAAAAATAACCCACCTCTTTGTAGCCTTGTTGGTAACATGTTTACCTTCTCAAGGTCAAAGGTTCAAGGCTGGGTAGCAAGCAAAAAAAAAAAGAAGGAAGGAAAGATGTTTTGCACAATTTATAGAGTGAAAGAAGTAAACCAGGAGTAGTTGAGAAGGACATGTGGGCTTTAAAACAATGTATAGAAGCAATATGGATTTAAGGAATATGTTAGAAGAATAAGGTGATCAACTTTCTTGTATTGTGAAATAGAAACAGGGAAATAGGGGCTCTTTGGATAGATCTAGTTCTATATCTCACTTACAAAACTAGAAAAAGGGTACCTCCAACGTTTGGAATAAAAAATCACTCTAATGTTTTTTTCTTGAATTTTATTAACTTCAACTTCTTCAATAAATAAGTTTTGTACACACACACACAT